>CM038670.1:773154202-773597243 GCA_021605145.1 Aegilops bicornis | reverse complement strand
GGGGAAAGGAGAAGATAATGGTGTGGACCAAGCATCGCTCAAGGAAGTCTAGCCTTACCGGGAAGCAAACGACGTAAAAGCTAAGTTGCTACAGTTTGAGCAATCAGTTTAAAAATTTAAGTTATCTTCCTCAAGCTAATCGTGCACTTTGTATGGAAAACCTGCGGCGGAGGAACCAACTCGTAGCTAGTTTCACTTACTTTTGTTTCGAGTCCGCTCCAACAACTTAAGTGAGCTGCGACTAGTTGCGACAAGGTTTCTTGTCGGTAGCAACACCGCCAAGAAGCTGTTGACGTCCACTTTTCAGGTTTCGCGGCCCAAAAGGTGCTCACTGACAAGTTCCCTAAAAGCGTAGGGCAAAAACATACAAAGGAAGGAACCAAGTAAAGGAAATAACATAGCAATTGCTACCCGAAATAGAGTTATATTACAAGATAGCTTGTCGCAGCTCTAATAGATTGTTCTCATAACATGACCAGCAGCTGCAAGAAAGAGAAAGCGGGCGGCCTAATCCACGCAATCGCCTCAACCTTCTTGCTCCCGCTCACCCTGTCCACGATGGGTGTGACAAGGTCTTGAGCGCTTCCACATCAACATCCGGCGGCAAGCACTAGAGGACGTTGGTGAGGTTGAGGCCTGGGTTGCGGAAGGCCACCTTCATCAACACCTTTTGAAGAGCTCCCGCGCAGATCTGGCGCGACTCCTCGGCCAGCCGCTTTGGGATTTCTTCCCGGAGTCGCTGGAGGGTCGTCACCACGCCCTTGAAGAACAAGCTGAGCTTGGCGCTGGGTTGGAGGTGCTCATCGGAGGAATATCCAAGATCCCCCATCCCCAGCTGGCCAGCCTCCCGTCGATGGCTGCGGCAACATCCACGAGACCCTCGGTCCAAGGCTCCACATTCTCCCTAAAGGTATTCTCACGGCGGCAAGACACTTTCGCCAAAGCGCCTCGTGGCCGGCCTTGATCTTCTCCTTCAAGGCCACCTCCTGCTCCTTGGGCACCGGCCCAATACTTTGAGTCAAGGTGGTCAGCTTCAACTCAAGATTTGCGTTGGAGTCCTTGGCGGCGCTGAGCTCCTTGCTCCTCTCGACGAGATGGCCCTGCAGCCTCGCCAAGAGTGTAGGCGTCCTTCTCGCTCATGCTTGAGTGCAGCAAGCCCTCGCCGCTCTCCTTGAGATTGGCTTCCACCTGCATCACCTTCGCTCTCCAGCCTCCTTCTTGGCGGCCTCGGCAGCAAGCGGCAAAGATCCTTTGCTTCCTTGAGAGCCCGCCAAATGTTTGCTCTGCGTGGCTAGATCCTCCTCATGGCTGTCAAGATTAACCTTCCTTTGTGCCAACTTCGCCTTCCTCAAGGCAGATAGCTTCTCGGCGGCAAGCCGCTGTTGCTCTCGACTTCAGCCTTCTCGAGGAGGAAGACTTTGCGCTCCTCGTGAAGTCGCTCCGCTCTACGCCAAGGACCGAGAGCTTCTTGGTTGAGGCCGGAGCTCCTCCGCGCGCTTCTCGATGTCTGCTCCGGCCATGACAAGCGCTTCCCCGAGATTCCAGCTTGGCTTGTCGGGCGGCGGTAGAGCGACAGCAGCTTCCATGCAGCTGCTCCTCCTCGAGACTTCGCCGGCCACAGCTGTTTGGTGCGTCGACCAGCGTCAGTCCAGCGGAGGCGAGCAGCTCTTGATCAAAAGTTTCTCCTTCGGCCGGAGCCCTGGAGCTCGACGCCCATGGGAGCTTGATGAAGACGCCATCACCGGCCTTCAAATAGGCGTCGGGCTGGGACTCTTCGGAGCCCGACGCCGCAAGAACAGGGCGGAGGGATCGGCGGTCAGCGTGGCGCTGGGCGCTCCTGCAAGGCCTCAGGGCCGTGCCAAGATTATCGCCGGGACCCCTCGCCCGGCTTTCTGCGGCAGCGTTTTGGCTGCCTCTTCGCCGGCCGGGCTCGTCGGCGCCATGACTCCTTCTCCGATGGCAGCGTCTTACGTCGATATTGCAAGGCATGGCGTCCTCCTCGCCGGCGGCCTCGGTCTCCATTGGCTCTGTGGCAGATGGATCTGACGGCCGGAAAATGAAGAAAAGTCAAGCAAATATTCAAAAAGAAAATCAGAAGAAGAACACAAGGAAAGTTTTCAGGCAAGAGGATTACTTGTGCTAGGGTCTGCAGTCGTGGTCTCCGCCACCAGGGGATCGCTGGTGATGTCCCTTGCCGGAGAGCTGTCCCTTGCCGGAGAACTGCCCCTTGCCGGAGAACGCTCCCTTGCTGGGGAATCCCCCCTTGGCGGTGTAGTCGAAGCAGAAGGCATGTCGAGAGGCGGCTTGAGGCACTCTGGTAAGGCTGCTCTCCTCCTACACAAATCAGCAATGATATCAGCAAAGAAAGGGCACCCATGCACGCCTAACAAAGAGGAAGTAAACCATATACTTACGCTGGGGCTGCTGCTGAGGAAGAGTTGCCGCGCCCGGCAAGGTGGTCTCGGACACGCCTCCTGTCGGGCCATTGTGGGTTCGCCCTCGATGACAATCACCGGGCCTTGGCTCTCTTCGACGCTCTACGGGCCAAAGGCGTCCTGAAAAGGAATGGGTTCAGAGTGAAGCAAATCAGATACAAGACAAAGCAACAAGCCGAAGAACTACAAATGCTGCAAAGAATCTTACTCTTCTTCTTCCTCGTCGGAGCTGAGCGTGGAGAGATCAAATTCTGGCTCGCCTCAAGTACGACGAGCGGGAGCAGAAGCGGTGGTCTGCGAGGGCCCCGCTCCAGTTGCCGCAGCGGCGTGAGGTGCTCCCAGCTGCTTGATTAAGAAAGCTTGCCGCGTGGAAGCGTGTCGCGCTGTAGCGCTGGCGGTTGTTGATCTGTCTGCCGCCCGCCACGTCTTCGGCCTTGCGGAGACGCCTTCTTGGTGGAGCTGGGGGGCTCCGCCGCGGCAAGCTGTCCGGCGAGGAGGGGAGGAGGCGCCCTCGGCGGGCTCGCCGACTCAGCTTCAGGCTCGACAAGCTCTTCTCGCCGGCAAACTCCTTCGCTCGACAAGGCTTGCCCTCTGCTGCCTCGCTCCTCCTCCACGGTGAATCCGAACCGCCATGGCGGCCGCTCTGCCGCCTCTTCCAGGCCGGTGGTGATGCGCTGCATCTCATCATCGGTGGTGTCGCGGGTGAGGCTCTTCTGTTCATCAGGGCAGATCGGCACTTCTACCAGGCTGTCAAAGAACACTCGCACGACGTCATCTGCAGGCTCTTGCCAGGTTGGAACGATTCCATGCGAGTCGCACAACGGCATCATTGCACGGATGCGGTCGAGCGAGGAATTGTTGCACAGCGGGACGACATTCTTCGGCAACCTGAACGCTCCGGGATGCTCAGGATCGTGCTTGAACAGCTCCAAGAGCATCGCATCCAATTCCGTGATGCTGAAATTGAAGTTGAGGCCCGGGCGCAGCCTCATGATATCCGGGCCGCGTTCCGGAACTCCCAGGCGGGTCTCCTCCTCTCCTGCAGGGGGGCGATGCGGCGACGAAGGAAATCTGCGCCAACGGCGCCTACAGTGAGTCCGGCAAGCCTCAGGCGTAGGATCCGGATGACGGCAATCTTCAGCCTAGCGTCTTCCCGGGCCAGACTGCTCCAATCGTTGTCACAGACCATCGAGGTTTGGCTGGGCGATGGCGGCTGGGTTCTCCTTGACAATCCAGCACCAGTCCGCTTCTCCACTCATCCCATTTGCTGCGGAGCTCTCCTCCAGATAAGCTTCCTTCTTGCCGGTCCTCGAGATCCAGCGATCCCACCGGAAAGAGGCTCCCTCTCTCAACTCGGGGCATAAAGAAGTGGCGGAAAAGGGCTACGTTTGGATGGACTCCGACAAAGTTTTCGTGAGAGATGTGCGAAAACTGCCATGGTCGTAACAGCATTGGGGGTGAAGTCAAGGAGGCGGAACCGTGGCGCTCATGAAATCGCAGAAAAATTCAGAGAAAGGCGGGCAGAGCCCGCAGAGAAGAACAGCCGCCAAGAAAGGGTACCCATTCGAGCCGGTTCAAGCAGCGGCCGGGAGTACCTCTCAGGCGCTGGATGCGCTCGCGTCTCCGCCGACTGTAAGAGGTAGTAGTACTCCCTCGGCTCCCTCGCGGCCGAGCTGGGGGAAGATTGCCCGCTCCTTCCGCGGCGCCGCAAGCGGCTGCGTCTCGGCCGACTTCACGGCCTTCCCTTGTCGACTTCGGAGCCATGGCGGAGGTGGTGAGGAGATCGACGGCGCTGGTGATGTTGGTGGCGAGTGAAGGAGCGCTGCTCTCTCTTCAGCCTTGGGAAGAAGGGGAGGCAGCGGGGTTTTTCGAGATTGGACAAAGAATCGGCGAGATGGGCGAACTGCCCTACTTCCCCGCTTATAAAGAGGGAGGGGCGGACGTTCCGCTTTTTCGAATAAAGAAACCACCCACGATCTCTCACATGACGCCGCATTCGACGCTGCGTGCGTTCATGGAGGGCGTGGTGGGTCCGGGGTGAGATTCTGGCGTAACCTGTGCCGCTGCGGCGTGCCCGTGCCTGTTTTGGGCCTGGCCCAACAGCCGCCGGGCACTGCAGTGTGGCCCAGCCCGGGGCTCTGTCGGTGTACTAGAGTAGGGGTACCGTAGTATCCCGAACTTGTGCACGGGCAGTTGCAGCCCTCCGCGGCAAGGCTTACGGGGTGACCGCCAAGGTCCTCCGTGGTTCCTTTGGAGCCAGTCAAGAACAAAGTACCCAAGGCACCTAGGAGACAAGGCCCCGGCAAGAGCAGCTTGCCGGGAAGGCCACCCAAGGCACCTAGGAGACAAGGCCCCGGCAAGAGGAGCTTGCCGGGAAGGCCACCCAAGGCACCCAGGAGGCAAGGCCCCGGCAAGAGGAGCTTGCCGGGAAGGCCCGGTGAGCGACAAGCTCCGGACGCGACAAGACAACAATCATGCAAAGGCGCTTGTCAGCGCTCATCACCACTCAGACTGGCCTAGCACATCCACTAACGTGTTGCCTGGGACCTTTCCAGTGCAGCGTGGCAAGAGGCCGTCTGGCGGCCCGGAGAAGCGTGGCAAGCGGCGCCGACAAGATTGCCATCCGCAAGCGGTGGCGCCCGACGGTCCCTCGCTTGCACCGTTAGGGCGACGAGCGGGCATTTAACGCCTTTGTCCCATGCCGCCGTGGTTAGGTATGATACACTGCATACAAGTAGCTGTACCAACCAATCCTTTTCCATTTTTACCCTTGTCTACATTGCCACCTGTCGGAGACCCCTTTAGCATATAAAAGGAGGCCCATGCGCAACGTAGGGGGGGTTCCCCCACGCTCGGTCTAGTTAGCGGCTCATGTGTACTGTAGCACTCAGCGCCCCTAAGCAAGAACTCAATACATCCAGACATGCAGCAAGAGGGAGTGTTATCTCCGGAGAGCTCCGGTTGGGTAAACCGCTCGTGTGCTTAAGCCTCGACCGCTTCTTCATGCGACCGCCCGCCTACTTGAACCGAAAGGGCTCGGTCCATTGTCCCATAGGTGTTCGTGGGCCAGATCAGCCTCCCCGACACAGAGAAATCATCCATGAAAAGCTCAACAATCCTTTCACAAAAGTCAGATATAGTGGTCATAAATCTTTGAAAGGTAGCAGGTGCATTGCATAAACCAAAAGGCATACGTCTATAAGCAAAAGTTGCGAAAGGGCAAGTAAAAGTAGTCTTTCCTTAATCCGCTTTTGACACACGTATTTGAGAAAAACTAGATAGCCATCTAGAAAGCAGAAGTGTGTATGTTTGGATAGTCTTTCTAGCATTTGATCAATAAAAGGTAGAGGGTAATGAACTTTTCTGGTGGCTTTGTTCAACTTTCGAAAATCAATAACCATTCTATAACCTATAACAATTCTTTGTGGGATCAATTCATTCTTATCATTAGGAACAACAGTGATACCTCCCTTTTTGGGGACACAATGAACGGAGCTTACCCATCTACTATCAGCAATAGAATAAATTATACCTGCTTTCAGAAGCTTTAGTATTTCATTTCTTACCACTTCTTTCATCTTTGGATTCAACCGTCATTTGTGCTTAACAACTGGCTTAGCAACAGGCTCCATATTAATTTCATGCTGACATAGAGTGGGACTAATGCCCTTAAGATTATCAAGAGTATATCCAATAGCGGCACGGTGCTTCTTCAGAGTTTTCAATAATTTATTTTCCTCGTCCTCTGAAAGGTTAGCACTAATAGTAACAGGATATATCTTATTTTCATCAAGATAAGCATATTTCGAAGTATCAGGTAATTAATTAAGCTCAAACACGGGATTACCCTTGGGTGGAGGATGATCTCCAGGAATCTCAACAGGCAAGTTGTGTTTCAAAACAGGCATTTGGTTAAAGAATATTTCATCTAATACCTTCCTTTCATTCATAAACATATCATTTTCATGGTCTAGCAGATATTGTTCTAAAGGATCGGTAGGAGGCACGGAAATAGAAGCAAGACCAATAATTTCATCCTTGCTAGGCAATTCTTTATCATGGGATTGTCTATGAAATTTAGAGAAATTAATAGTAACATCAATATCAGCAGGTGCAATATCATTCATAATTTCTTGATAAAAAGTAAAAGGAATTGCACTCACACTAGCACCCACATCACATAAGCCATGATAACAATGTTCTCCTATTTTAGGAGAAACAACCGGCATGCCAACAACAGGTCTATGTTTATCTTTATCATCAGGTTTAGCAATTCTAGCAGCTTCATCACCGAAATAAATAACATGCCCGTCAATATTATCGACCAAGAGATCTTTAATCATAGCAATACTAGGCTCAACTTTAATTTGTTCACGGGGTTTAGGTGTTCTAGTATAACTCTTACGAACCACAGCTGAAGCTTTAGCATGATCCTTTATCCTTAGAGGAAAAGGTGGTTTCTCAATATAAGCAGTAGGAACAGTAGGATCAACATTAATTATAAGTAACAGTTTCTTCTTCAACTTTAATAGGTTCTACTACTTTTACTTCAATGGGACGATGATATTTAAACCACTTCTCCATGGGGAGATCAACATGAGTAGCAAATTATTCACAGAAAGAAGCTACTATCTCAGAGTCATGTCCATATTTAGTGCTAAATTCACGAAAAGCATCGGTATCCATGAAAGATTTAACAAAATCAACCTTAAGGTTTATACCTGACTCATTACCTTCCTCGAGTTCCCAATCTTCAGAGTTGTGTTTAATTCTTTCCAATAAATCCCTTTTGAATTCAATAGTCTTCTTCATAAAAGAACTAGTGCAAGAAGTATCGAGCATGGATTGATGATTACCAGAAAAGCCGAGTATAAAAATTCCGAATAATAATTTCTCTTGAGAGCTCATGATTGAGTCATGAATATAACATTGACTTAAGCCTCCCCCAAGCTTGAGCAATACTTTCTCCTTCATGAGGCCAAAAATTATATATATAATTCCGATCGCGATGAACCAGATGCCTAGGATAAAACTTCTGACAAAATTCCAATTTCAATCGGTTGTAGTTCCAATACCCAATATCATCACATAGCCTATACCATGTCAATGCCTTTGCCTTCAAAGATAAAGGGAAGACCTTCTTCTTGACATCATCCTCGGGCAAACCTGCAAGCTTAAATAATCCGCAAACTTCATCCACATAGATTAGATGCATATCAGGATGTAATGTTCCATCTCCCGCATAAGGATTAGCTAGAAGTTTCTCTATCATACCCAAAGTAATTTCATAATAAATATATTCAATAGGTTCAGTAGGTTGAGGGGAAACTCTTTGCTCTTCCGGTCGGGCTGAAGATACCCATAAAAACCCCTCAAAGGATTATTTTCCATACCAACAAGTGACAGTAAATTTCTGCACACTATATATATATATATATATATATATATATATATATATATATATATATATATATATATATATATATATATTTCCTTACCAAATTCCACCTACCAAAGGCGCTTCACTCCCCGGCAATGACACCAGAAAAGAGTCTTGATGACCCACAAGTATAGGAGATCTATCATAGCTCTTTCGTTAACTAAGAGTGTCGAAACCAACGAGGAGCGGAAGGAAATGACAAGCGGTTTTTAGCAAGGTATTCTCAGCAAGCACTGAAATTATCGATAACAGATAGTTGTGTGATAAGATAATTCGTAACAGGTAACAAGTAACAAAAGTAACTCAGGTGCAGCAAGGTGGCCCAATCCTTTTTGTAGAAAAGGACAAGCCTGGACGAACTCTCATATAAAGCAAAGCACTCCCGAGGACACATGGGAATTGTTGTCAAGTTAGTTTTCATCATGCTCATATGATTCGCGTCCGTTACTTTGATAATTTGATATGTGAGTGGACCGGTGCTTGGGTGTTGTCCTTACTTGGACAAGCCTCCCTCTTGTGATTAACCCCTCTCGCAAGCATCCGCAACTACGAAAGAAGAATTAAGATAAATCTAACCATAGCATGAAACATGTGGATCCAAATCAGCCTCTTATGAAGCAACACATAAATTAGGGTTTAAGCTTTTGTCACTCTAGCAACCCATCATCTACTTATTACTTCCCAATGCCTTCCCTTAGGACCAAATCATGGTGAAGTGTCATGTAGTCGACATTCACATAACACCACTAGAGGAGAGACAGCATACATCTCATCAAAATATCGAACGAATACCAAATTCACATGATTACTTATAACCATACTTCTCTCATGTCCTCGGGAACAAACGTAACTATTAGCATATTCATGTTCATAATCATAGGGGTGTCAAATAGCATTAAGGATCTGAACATATGATCTTCCACCGGATAAACCAACTAGCATCAACTACAAAGAGTAATCAGCACTACTAGCAACGCACAGGTACCATTCTGAGGTTTTGAGACAAAGATCGGATACAAGAGGTAAACTAGGGTTTGAGAGGAGATGGTGCTGGTGAAGATGTTGATGGAGATTGACCCCCTCTCGATGAGAGAATCGTTGGTGACGATGATGGCTTCGATTTCCCCCTCCCGGAGGGAAGTTTCCCCGGTAGAACAGCTTCGCCGGAGCCCTAGATTGCTTCTACCTAGGTTCCGCCTCGAGACGGCGGCGCTTCTTCCCGAAAGCTTCCTTCTTATTTTTTCAGGTGAAAAGACATCATATAGCAGAAGAGGGGCACCGGAGGCCTGCCATGGGTCCACAAGCCAGGGGTGCGCCTAGTGGGGTAGGGCGCTTCCCCCACCCTTGTGGCTACCTGGTGGGTCCCCTCTGGTACTTTCTTCTCCCAATATGTTTATTCCAAAATAATTAAATTTTCAGGACTTATGGAGTTGTGCAGGATAGGTCTCTCAGATTTGCTCCTTTTCCGGTTAAGAATTCCAGTTGCCGATATTCTCCCTCTTTATGTAAACCTTGTAAAATAAGAGAGAAAAAGCATAAGTATTGTACAATAATGTGTAATAACAACCCATAATGCAATAAACAACAATATAAAAGTATGATGCAAAATGGACGTATCAAGCATCGTAAGAAGAGAAATAGCTAAACATCGGAGTGGATACTCTGTGCATTTCTTGCGCGCATTTGCTGGTCAGTTTAGTAAACTTTGGCGAAGCATGCAAAACATTTTTTTTAAAACATATAGGTTGTCAACACTAAATGCTGCAAAGAAAGTAAAAGAACATAGATGTAAGAAAACTGAGCACATGTTTCCCAATGTTTTTGTGAGTATCCTTGCCCTCACACTTTGTAGCATCCTCCTCAGCAGGGAAAGATTCACCCCACACAATCTCTGGCCCACTTTGTAAGGTCCAATTAGTATCTTTGCCTCGGACATGGAGTTTCTACACCCAGGAGCAAATGCTCCTGATGTGAACAGTAAAAAATCAAAAAAATCTGATTTTTTTGTGGCATACTTTCACAAATGTTTGTTGTGCATGCAAAATTTCATCGCAAAATCACATTTGTGGAAGGCATGGTTAAAGAAGCAAAATCGATGCTCTGTAAATGTTGCTTAGAAAAGCATTTTGGAGCTCTGTTTTTATTTTTTTGGCACGACTTCCACCAATGTGATTTCGTGATGAAATTTTGCATGCATAACAAACATTTGTGAAAGTATGTCACAAGAAAAAAAATCAGAATTTTTTGAATTGTTTTTCTATTTTTTTATTTTACTGTTCACACCAGGAGCAAATGCTTCTGGGTGTAGAAATGTACATTCGCTTTGCCTCCATATATTGGAGCTCTTTAAAGCACCCCATGAGTTTTTCTACCAGAACTCATTTTTCTACTGTCATTCTCATTCTGATTTTGCACAACCTCTGACTTATTCTATCCCTTTGCATATGTACTTGGGCCCTGTTCGGAGGCCCTCCACGACTCCGCTCCCGGAGTGGTCGGGGTTGAAGTTGAAAATCATGGAGTGGGCAAACATGTACTCCGCAGATCCTTGTATTTTGCGGAGCTGGTGGAGTGTCGAACAGGCTCTTAGTTGTCATGGACAACAGTGCTTTGCACACCAGACTTCCTCTCCATTTCACTGTCCTCCATTTTCCCATCTTTGCTCTGGTTTTCCATCAGTTTTTGTCATGCAGTACTTAGGTAAACTCCAACCGTCCGACCCAAACGGGGCCGATTTTTTCCAACAAACATATCTTCATCATCAAACATAACAAGTAGATAGCAAAATGAAGCTAGAATTCATGCCGGCATACAACATTGCACCAAAATAATCACATCTCCGGCTAAAGTTATGCAAACGAACAAACATAAGGTGATCAATCAGTTGAACATAAGCATTTTCCTATGAATTGCCGAGATTTTAGGGTGGCGCTGAAGCGCTAAAATCCTCAAGTTCACGGCAGGACCGTAAGGGCCACTTGATTCAAAGGATTTTTATAGGATTTTTGGATGGTTAGAATCCTTAGAAATTTTTTGCATGTTGGCTGTTTGATTTGTAGGATTAAATATTATAGGAAATTTTCCTAATGAATCATTCGTACTACATTTGATAGGAATTCTAACTTCCATTTCAATCTCTTGGAAGAAATCTTTTTGTTTTTCCTGTGATACAATCAAACAAACTCAGATCTTGTATATAGGAATCCAATAGGCATAACATTCTAATCCTGTGTTTTTATTATTTGTACGTTTTTACAATCCTGTGAATCAAAGAGGCCCTGAGGCTTGAGCTGATCCTTTTTTTTCGAAAAGGGGGGCTCCCCGGCCTCTGCATCAGAACGATGCATACGACCAACTTTATAAATAAGCAAATACGTTCAACAAGGTCTTAAAGTCTCAACAAAAGTAAAGGAAAGCTTACAAAGAGCCAAAAGGCCAATAACAAACTAGCCAAAAAAGCCACAACCGGCTGGCATAAGAAAGATAGGTAAATTAATTTCCTATCCTATTACATGACCGCCATCCAAACCGGTTGAAGATATGCCATGCTACCATCTCCCACCGGATAGATCCAGTAATCAAACGCTCCCTGGTCTCCGTCGGAGTGAGTAGCGACTACATACGGATCAACGCAGTGGCTCGGAAGATAACCTGCAAAAAATGAATATTTGTTGTTATGTTAAAAACCAAATCATTTCTGCAATTCCAGACTGCCCACAATAAAGCACATACTCCTACGAGAATGTGTCTCGCTGTTTTGGACTCTATCCCGTTAAGCCACGTTCCAAATAACGTGCTGACAGAACTTGGAGGAGTAATATTAAATGCAATGTGGACCATCCGCCATCCAAAAATCCTATAAAAATCCTTGCAAGGGGGGTTTTTATAGGATTTTTGGGTGGCGTTGAAGTACCATTGCAACGAAAGCATCACGTTGTTGAACAATACAATACAGAGACGGGTATTGAAGTGCAAGGGGGGTTTCTCCTAGCCAAGTATCCTCCCAGAATCGTGTGCTAGCACCATTGCCGATAATAAAGTTTGTCCTATTAAAAAAGACTAATTTGATTCTCATAAGCCCTTTCCAAAAAGGTAAGACAGTCGGCCTCGCTGTCACCTGGGACAAAGTTTTGGAGTGAAGATACTTACTACGGAGGATCTGCGCCCAAGTGGCATCAGTCTCGATAGATAACTTCGACAGCCACTTGCTGAGAAGACATCTGTTCTTGACCTCAAGATTCTCAATGCCAAGACCCCCTTGGTCTTTCGGTCGATAGATAATATCCCACTTGGTGAGTCTGTATTTTCTTTTTAGTTCATCGCTCTGCCAGAAGAATCGGGATCGATAAAAGTCCAGTCTTTTCCTAACTCCAACTGGGACTTCGAAGAATGACAAGAGAAACATAGGCATACTCGTGAGAACCGAATTTATCAGAATTAATCGGCCTCCATATGACATGAGCTTGCCCTTCCAGCAACTCAATTTCTTTTCAAAGCGATCCTCGATACACTTCCATTCTATGTTTGTCAGCTTACGATGGTGAATTGGTATACCTAAATACGTAAAAGGTAAAGTCCCCAATTCGCACCCAAACAATTGCCTATAAGCCTCTTGTTCCTCGTTGGCTCTTCCAAAACAGAACAATTCACTTTTGTGAAAGTTAATCTTTAACCCGGTCAATTGTTCAAATAAGCATAACACCAGCAATTCATATTTCTCACTTTTGCCAAGTCATGCTCCATAAAGATGATCGTTGTAAGTGCATCTAGTGCCCCTTAGTGATTTTGGTGTATTGAAGACTTATAGGTTAAGTAACTAATGCGTTTGTGAGTGTACACAGGTCTATAAGTCTATGAGGAGTTTGATATTTACAGAGAAAGTCGACCCCTAAAAATGAAGTTCTTCATCTGAAGACTTTGATATTCTGAAGACTTTCTGAAGACTTTGAAAGTGAAGAAATTGGTGTGACCTTGAAGACTTGGTATTCATTTGAGGAACATGAAGCGTGAAGACTTTTGTTTTCGTAGTTTCATTTTCTCTTTCTTGAGTCATAGGAAACACCGTACTGTTAAAGGGGGTCGAGGAAATACTAAGGAAAAATTTCCATTTGATGCTCAACTCAAATCCTACACCTACCAATCCCTTCGAGTGAAGCTTTTGGAAATCTCATACAGTTCAGTCAATTTCTTCAGTGACAGAGACGAAGCTCTTCTGGTCGCTGAGGAATTTGTTCTGACTGAGGAGTTAGGAATTCGCCAGTGCGAATTGCCTACACAATGAGGAACATGATAGCCCTGAGGAATTTGAGAGTCAAATTTCCGACCGTTGCTGTCTTCTTGGCGCCAGCTGTCCCAAAATATCTTATCCACCTAACGGTCATATCATTGAAGGGCATTTATGTCTTATCATGTCGGGCTGCTCCCTAGGCTATAAATAGCCGCCCCTACAACCACTAGCAGGTAGGCTGCTCCGAGAGAACTTGACACTTGTCATTTGAGAGCAACCCATCCTCTCGAGGACTTTGAGAGAAAATCATCAAGTGAGGAAAAACCCAAAAGTGAGGAAAAACCCAAAAGTGAGAAAACCCAAAACCAAACCCTAACAAACCCAAAGTGATTGAGCATCACTGAAGAAATTGATCCTGCGTGGATCCGACGCTTGTTACCTGTGAAGACTGTGCTTCTTCCAGACGGTTAGGCGTCATGGTCTAGAGCATCCAAGAGGAATTGTGGATCGCCGAGTGACCAAGTCTGTGAAGGTTTGGAAGTCGCTCAAGACTTACCATGAGTGATTGACGAGGTCTGTGACCTTAGTTCAAGGAGAATACGGTGAGGACTTGGTGTCCCTGAGCTGCGTGCTCAAGGATCGGGTGTTCGGACCTGTGTCCTCGAGTTTAAATACTCAGCCGCTCCAACCAGACGCATAACAACTGAGATAGCAGCTTGAACTGGTCTACCAAATCATTGTCTTCACCAACCTAACTGGTTCTATTTCCTCAACCCTTTCATTTCCTCATTACCGTGTTGAGTATTTGTTCATATCTGTGTTTGAAGACTTTGACTGAAGACTTTCTCAATTTCCTCAGCTCAATTTCTTCACCGCTTTGTCTTCATCCTGTGTTATCCTGTGATTACGCTTTACGTACTCGTGATTGTCTTCATTTCATCATGATGACTATGCTTGTAATCTGTTATGCTTACTTACGAGTACTTATTACGCTGCAAGTAGTTCTTCGCTAAGGAATTTCCTCACCGCAAATTCCTCGGTGAAGAATTCATAAAATCGCCTATTCACCCCCCTCTAGTCGATATAACGCACTTACAATTGGTATCGAGCAAGGTACTCCTTGTTCTATGTGATTTTGGTTTAACCACCGGAGTTTTAGTTATGTCGACCGCAGGTATGATCAAGGTCTCAGAGGGTGTCCTACCTTCGATGGGACGGACTACCCCCATCGGAAGAACAAAATGCGAATGCATCTTGAAGCAATTGACAACGATCTACGGTATGTTGTGACAAAAGGTGTTTCCTCACCACACCTTCTACGAATGATGCTGATGTGAAGAGATTCAAGCAACTCGATTCTCAAGCGAAGAATATCATATGTGGCCATCCGAGCAAAGGTCAATATGGAAGAGTGAGTGCTTTGGAATCGCCAAACTCATCCGGGACAAATGTCCAAAGTAAATGAAGGTGTTTCAACTCAGCGTGACTCTCGAGTTGATGTTCTTCGAATCTCTTCAACCGCTTCAAAAGACTCGACAACGAAAATGTTCAACAAACCTTCGATCGCCTTCACCGACATCTCAAATGAGCTTCAAGCACTGGGTGCCAATCGACATCACCGACCATGAGGTGGTGAAGAAATTGCTAAGATCGCTTGATTCCTCATTTGATACTCCGCACTGGCGATGATACAAGAACGAGCTGACTACAAGTCTCTTGATCCTGCCGATATCCTCGAAGGCTAAATACTCACGAAGTTCCAGCTTGCTGAAAAGAGAGATCTCTATGGTTACGGCTATGGAAAAAACGTGCCTCAAGGCCAAGGTGTGTCCGAATCTGAGAGTGAAGACTCGGTAGTAGCCTAGGAGATCTGAAGAATTTGGCCAGGAGCTAGCAATCGCTCGTGAAGAAATTCCAGAAATTCTCAAGACGTGGTCGCTTTGGAAAATCCTCAAGAAGCGTGATTCCTCATCTAGTGACTATAAGAGAAGACTTTGTCACAAATGCAAGAAACCTGGTCACTATATCCAAGATTGTCCTCGGTGGGAAAAGGAATTAAGAAAGAAGAAACACAAGGATTACAGCCTCGATGACGTGAAGAAGAAAAAGAAATCATCAAAATCTTCATCATCAAAATCCTCAAAACCTTCTTCTCACAAGAAGAGCAGCTCCAAAAGGCTCGGGCATTCATTGGTAAGGAAATGGAATCAAGCTGAATCTGAGGAAAATGAGGAAGAGGAGGAGTCCAAGAATCCGAATCTGGTGTGGCTAGTCTGCTCTTACTCACGCTTTTGTTAGCAAGTCCCTCTTCAACATCTGAAGAAACCGACTCCGCCGACAAGCCCGATGTGGATGATGATGACTACGCCCCACCTATTGCTTCATGGCAAAAGGTGCTAAGGTACTAAATTTCACCTCCTCTGAATCTAGTGAAAATGAATCGATGAGGATCTCAAGCCCAGCTACTCTAAACTTGCTAAGATTGCTATAAAACAACAAAGGGCTTTTGAGAAGGTTCAAAACATGCTAGATAAGAGTGATGATATGTTAGGTGAAGAAATGGATCGCACTCAAGCCCCGACTGAAAATCTTCAGAGACTTCAGCCTAGGCTTGACAACCTTTCAAGGTCATCATAACACTCTCTTATCTCGATCATGAGAAACTTTCTTATGAATTTCTTCAAAGAAAGCAAGATCTTGAGAAGCTAAGAGTGAGATATGAAGATCTTCAGAAGGAGCGCGAATCAATACTTGCTCAACAAATCAGCGCTTCTCAAGAAGAAAATGTACCTCCAAGCTTAAACAGCATAGAACGTGAAACTGCTAAATCTTCACCTGAATGTTCAAATGCATCAACTGTAACAAATTATTCACCTGCCTATGATATCACTAATTCCTAATCTGAGGAAATTGCTAGTATCACCGATTTATGCAGATCGAAGGAATTGTACATGACAGACATGTACAAAAGCCTCAAAGGGCATCAGACTCTTTGTGATGTGCTTAAAAGGCAGATCCTCAATAGGAACCCTAGGAAAGAGGGCATTGCCTTTGAGAGGAAACTCAATGGTGATGGAACGTATTGGAAGCCTGAGCAGTATCCCAAAACCTCATGGGTTGCTGCAAAGGGACCTCCAGCTTGATCCATCTACCTTATCTGGTTTTACGTGCGAATTTCCTCATTCTGCCGATGAGTCATTTGACTCAACTATAAACTGTTCAAAAATCAGAATGCTGAAGTATTTGCTAGATATGTTGGCACTAACTGCAGGAACGGTTCCCCTATGAAGAAAATCTGGGTTCCCAAGAAGTACCTTGAAAGTCTTCAGGTGAATGTCCTCATGACATCACCAGTGAAGAATAAGAACCCCAGATCAAATTCTTCATATGGACCAAATTCTTCATATGGATCCAAGTCCTCATACGGACCAAATTCCTCACGTGGATCAAATTCCTCAAAAGGATCAAAGTCCTCATATGATTATCATCGTGCTAACAACTCTGTTTCGCAGGGTAGAGCTAAGGGCTATGAATATGTGCATTATTCTTCAAACCAATATGTTCATAAGTCCTCGAAGAATTTCTCTGCTTATTCATATGCTTACCCTAACCCCTCTTATGTGAAACGAAATGGTTTGGCCTCTATGCCACCATTCTCGTATGGTGCTCATGAGAATGATGAACTCTTTGCCACCCCTTGAGATGTGGGTGGTGAAGAAAAAGAACTAATCTCTTCAAGACGGTCAGGTCTCGGGCGTGCCTAAACGTCTGAAGAATTTCTTTGGGGGCGACAAAATGCACGAAAGGACGAGGCTAATCATGATGAAATGAACTTTCATTTCACACGTCCTCCCATCGCTTATCTGAATCTTGGTCGATGAAATTCATCTCATGAACTTGATATCATATTCTTCACTAATGAAGTATATGAGATCGTAAGTTGTACTAATTCATCTGCAGGATGATCAACCCAAAGCCACTGAGTGGGTTCTCGATAGTGGATGTACAAATCACATGACTGGTGACAAGAATCTATTGATGGATGCTACCTTATCACCATCACATCTGAAGCATATCATCTTTGCTGACAAAGGCAAAAGTCGTATTGGGACTTGGTAAGGTTGCTATCTCTAAGGACATGCACATGGACAAAGTCATGCTTGTTGAGTCTTTAGGATATAACCTCATGTCGATCTCAATGCTTTGTGATCTTGATATGGTTGTTATCTTTGGCAAGTATCGTTGTGTTGTGATTATGGAAGCTGACAATTCCAAAGTCTTCGAAGGCTTTAGGAGAGGAGACTTGTATATGGTTGACTTCTCTACAGGACCACAACCAGCCGTGTGCCTACTTGCAAAAACTTCAGAAGGCTGGCTATGGCATCGACGACTTGGTCACGCAGGCATGAGGAATTTGCACACGCTTGCGAAGAATAAGCATGTCATTGGCATTGAGAATGTCAAATTCCTCAAGGATCACCTATGCGGAGCCTGTGAAGCTGGAAAATGACCAAGGCCAAGCATCCAGCGAAGACTATCATGACCACTACTCGTCCCTTCGAATTGCTTCACATGGACCTCTTTGGTCCCAATCATTATTCAGCTGTTGTTAATGAAGCATCACTATATGGCTTTGTTATTGTTGATGATTACTCTCGTTACACATGGGTACACATTGTTACTTACAAAAATCAAGTGCAGGAAGTCTTCAAACGATTTTCCTCGGGGCTTCAACTAACTTTGGTGTGAAGATCAAGCACATCGGGAGTGACAATGGAACTGAGTTCAAGAATTCCGTTCTTGATGACTTTCTTGATGAACTTTGTATAAATCATGAGTTATCTGCTCCTTATACTCCTCAGCTAAATGGCATCGTGGAGCGCAAGAACAGAACTCTTGTTGAGATGGCTTGCACTATGCTTGATGAATACAAAACGCCTAGTCGTTTACGGATTGAAGCAATTGACACTGCGTGCCACATCATCAGCAGAGTATATCTTCACAAATTCTTCAAGAAGACTGCCTATGAACTCCTCAACGACAAGAAACCTAATGTAAGTTATTTCAAAGTCTTGATTGCTAAATGCTGGATTAGAGATCCTCACCACAACTCTAAATTTGCACCAAAAGCACATGAAGGTTTTATGCTTGGTTACGGAAAGGACTCGCACACCTAAAGAGTCTTCAACATCGCTCTTCACAAGATTGTTGACACTGTAGATGTGCGGTTCGATGAAACTAATGGCTCGCAAAGAGAGCACCTACCTTACGTGTTAGGCGAACCAGCACCGAGGATTCTATCAGGTTCAAGGCAACCGAGGATGTCATTCCTCTTGAAGAAACTGCTGAAGAATTCATTCCTGACGTGAAGAACGTCGACTGATGCACTGAAGATAATCTTTGAAGAAAATGGTGCTGAGGAAAATGATCAAATTCCTCGGCGACAACCAGCTCATCCCTCGCGTTGCAAAAGAAGTGCAAGTTGACAAGATCATCGATGACATTGAAGCGCCGGAGTCCTCTCACACGCTCAAAAGCTTCACATTTATCTAACTTTTGTGGGCACTATGCTTTTATCTCTATCACAGAGCCCTCTAAGGTAGATGAAGCATTTACGGAGCCGAGTGGATTCAGGCCATGCAAGAAGAATTACATCGATTCGAGCTCAACAATGTCTGAGAACTGGTCAAACGTCCAGATCCTCGCAAGCATAATATCATTGGCACAAAGTGGATCTATCGCAACAAGCAAGATGAAAATGGTCTTGTGGTGAGGAATAAGGCACGACTAGTAGCTCAAGGCTACACGCAGTTGAAGGAATTGACTTGATGAAACTTTTGCACTGTCGCTAGACTTGAGTCTATTCGCATATTACTCGCCTATGCTAACCATCACAATATCACTTTATATCAAATGGATGTGAAAAGTGCATTCCTCAATGGTAAGCTTGAGGAAGAAGTATATGTTGCTCAACCCCCAGGTTTTGAAGATCCAAAGAATCCTGACAAAGTCTTCAGACTCAACAAGGCCCTCTATGGCCTCAAACAAGCCCCTCGGGCGTGGTATGATACATTGAAGGAATTCTTCGTGAAGAATGGCTTCACACCTGGTTCACTCGATCCTACTCTCTTTACTAAATCTTATGATGGTGAACTTTTTGTGTGCCAAATATATGTTGATGATATTATCTTTGGTTGTACTGACCAACGCTATAGTGATGAATTTGCCTACATGATGAGTGAAGAATATCAAATGTCTATGATGGGAGAGTTGAAATTCTTCTTAGGTCTTCAAATTCGTCAACAACACAATGGCATATTCATATCTCAGGAGAAATACCTCAAAGATGTTCTGAAGAAATTCGGCATGCAAGACTGCAAAGGTGTCAAAATTCCTATGCCCACAAATGGCCATCTATGCACTGATGAAAATGGTATTGACTTCGATCACAAGGTATACCGCTCCATGATTGGTTCCTTATTGTACTTATGTGCATCTAGGCCAGATATAATGCTTAGTGTTTGCATGTGTGCCCGATTTCAAGCTACACGAAGGAATCACACCATAAGGCTGTGAAGCATATTCTTCGATATCTAGCTCACACACCAACACTAGGATTATGGTACCCCAAGGGCTCTACTTTTGATCTCATTGGATATTCTGACTCGACTATGCTTTGGTGATCGTGTGGAACGCATAAGTCAACATCTGGTACTTGTCATTTCCTCGGACGATCTTTTGGTGCATTGGTCCTCGAAGAAAGCGAGCTGCGTATCCATCTCATCATGCGGAAGCTGAATACATTGCTCTTGGCTCGTGTTGTGCTCAATTGCTATGGATAAAGCAAACCCTCAAGGACTACGGCATCAACGTGAAGAATGTTCCTCTCTACTGTGACAATGAGAGTGCCATCAAGATTGCTCACAACCCAGTTCAGCATTCGAAGACAAAGCACATTCAAATTCGTCATCATTTTCTTCGTGATCATGTGTTGAAGGGCGACATCTCCATCGAGCACGTGAAGACTGAAGAACAGCTAGCTGATATCTTCACTAAGCCCTTGGATGAGAAGAAATTTAGCAAGTTGCGGTGTGAGCTAAATATCTTAGAATCTTCGAATGTTCTTTGAAAAGGACACACATCCTAACACTTATGCAAAATTGATGACTTAGATGTGCAACACATGAAGAAACGTTTCTCTTCAATCAATGAAGAATAACACTCTAAGTGTGAAGAAATTAATGAAGAAATTGATTCTCAGAACCCTACGAACATTGTACACGGTGTATGAAATCATCATTCTTATACGGTGGGTCACGCCACCACCAAAGTTGAAATCTTCAAGTTGAGTTTTTCCTCAGTTTTGAAATTCTTCAGTTTTTCAAATTCTTCAACTTTGCAAAATCTTCACTATTTCCGTCGTCTTTCTTCATTGGCTATATATATATATATATATATGGGTTTATGTCCTCTACAAAGATTCACTTATGGCTATTTCCTCAAGTCGCTTTTTTAAGCTAAGTGAATGTGATCGGACCCTTCCCTCTATGCTATACTCAACCCAGTCCATTCACAAATTCTTCATGTGCGTTCTACTTTGAAACTCGTTCAAAATCTTCACTGTGTCCTTGACAGCTGAAGAAATTGCAACGGAACTTTTAAAACGAATCTTATTCAAACCTTCGCTTTTGCCGCTCAAACCGTTCCGCATCCCACGATGCATTACTTTATTCACCCACGATCGTACACGATCTCCACTACACAGTACGTGGGTGACACATGTCGTGAGAAGGGAAATGGTCAGGGGCATGTTCGTCCTAAATCTTCGGGCGGCCCGTTTTTCACCGTGTCTATAAATATCCCTCTTCCCTTCCTCACTCTTTTACTCTGCTCGACCTCTCTCTCCCGCTCGAGTTCCTCAAACCCTAGCGCCGCCGCTACTCCATCGTCGCCGGTGAGGAAAAGCTTCACTGCCTTGACCTCGTCGCCGACGTACTCGCGCCGACCGCGGAAATCTTCACTCCGCCGTCGCCGTAGCTGTCTTCCTCCGCCAAGTTAGGGCGTGGAAGATCTGAACGGACGAACTTCCCAACTGTTCTTCTCAGTTCGTCGTGTTCTTCACTTCGGGTAATTAAAAGTTACTTTTATTACTCGCTTTGATTCTCAAATTTTCTTCAAATTCTTCAAAGGTGTTTATTCCTCAAATCTTCACACATATGAACACCTCAAATCTCTTGACTCGTTTCTCTAAGCTATGATTTTCTTCAAGATTCCTCAACTGTGTGGATCCTCGATCTATACAACTCTGGAACCTAAGACAAAGAACGCTTAGTAAAATTCTTCAAGGCTCATCTGGTCAAATCCTCAAAACTTTTAAAAAAAAACCTTCTGAGAACGCATATGACCTCTCCAAATTCCTCGCACCTATACTCTGTTCACAGGTACAAATGTCTGCTGGTGAATCCCTAGGTTCTCATCAACTTAACTCATTTGCAGCGTTCCTCGAAGAAAAACTGCACACTTCTTCAGAGAACTCAATTGTTCAATTTCCTCAATCAAGAAAATGGCAGATGGTAAGAAGCCACGAAGGGAGGAAAGATACCGAGGTTATGACTGCGTTTGAAATCCTCGAGGTTATATATGCCGACTACTGCACACGGATGAAGAAAGCAAAAATCAATGCAAGGTGCGATTCGGAAGATTGAACGGAGATGGGCACGGGAATGGAGGAATATAGATATGTAACTCCTAAGTACATGAAGAAATTCGCTCTTAATCCTCCATGCCCAAGAGCTCCTTTGGCACTGGCCAAATAGCTGATCCCACAAGCATCAAACGAGGTGAGGACTTTCACGATGAATGGGCTAAACGCCAAGCAAAATTGGCAAAGCAAGCAAAGGAGGCAGTGAAGAAATTCAATAAGGATTCTGCCGCTGCTACTGCCACAGAGGTCTCGGTCAAACCGAGGAAATCAATGCAAAAGAAGCCTGCTCATAAGCCAAGTGCTTCATCATCTGCGCCCTCACGGCCAAGTTCCTCAGCAGCACCTTCCAAGCAAATTCCTCAAACTGCTGCTGCTCCACCAAAGTCCTCAACAGCTCCGTCAAAACCTTCAGTTCCTGTGCACCTAGCTACATGTCAAAGGACTGCTGGCTTTTCAATTGCCTCAGGCATCTCTGCAAGTTCCTCGGCAGCTCCCATTTCTTCAACTGGTCCGACTCAGCTGAAGACCAAAGCAACAACTGGACGAGGTCCTCGGCCTAGCCCAAAGAAGAAAATGGTTGCATTCCATGTGCCATTCGATGATGAGGCATCTGATGAAGAACTCATGGAAATCATCGAGACCCGTCAAGTAAGGGCCGCTAGAGCCAAAGGTACATCTGTGCCCACTGCTATTGGACGAAGAAAGTCCTCGACTTTATTGATCTCTGGCACAATGATCCCAATACCCCTCTGCCTGACCTTCATTTGACACCTGGACAAAGTCATATGTTGACTCACTTCATAGCTGAAGAAAAATGGAAGTATGAAAAGGCAAGGGAAATCAAAAAGGCTCAATACAGGAAGGAGAAGTTCCTGAAGAAAAACGTTGTCAAGATGACACCTGAGGAGCTTCTCCAGGTCCAGACTGAAATTCAAAACCTCAGCAAAAACTTTGATCCATACTCTGCTGATTGGCAAGGAGCCAAGGTCAGATTAAATCAACCTCGACGAAGAAACTCACAAATGTTGCTGTCCCAATGCAACATGAAATTCCTCAGTGGAGCCTCGGCTCACCCTCTTGAAGAAAATGCCGACACGGCGATGACGTTCAACTGGCGATGATTGATTCCAGGCTGATGATCCCATTCCACCACCGAAGAAATTGCGGGGCACCCACTAGTGGTGCACCAAGAAATTGCTCAAGACAGAGAACTCGCATCGGTTGCTCCGAAGAAACTGAACCAAATTCCTCAGCTCCTCCTGCGCCAACTCCAACTCCAATTCTTCCATCAGCTTCTGATGTGAAGAAAACCAAGGCTGCAGAACGAGCTGCTGTGAAGAAAAGGAAAGCATCAGCTGCGTCAGATTCTTCGGCTGTGAAGAAAATGAAGCCAATGACCAGCTCATTCGAAAATCCAATTGATGATGTTCCAATTTCCTCCATACCATCAAAGGAAGTTGTTCCTTTTGGAGAAGACTATGAGATCCCAATCGGATCCGATGAAGAACATCACCGCTGCCCGTCAGAGCAGCTTGATGAAGAAATTGAAGTGGATGCCATCCCTTCAACCCCGCTTATTCCCTCATCGACTATGAAATTCCTCAGCCGGTGCCGAGGAAATTGATGATGAAGATGTGGATTTTGTATGCACCACACCTATGATCAATGATGACTTTTGGGAAAGTCAGCATCCCAATACTCCTCTCTTCACCCCGCTCCAACAGATTCCTCAGTCCCCTGCACAAACAGTCCGAATCGACTCTGAAGAAAATCAACCCACTGGTTTTGTGCATGAAGAAATTCCAGCCACTAGTGCTGATGAAACTGCTGCTGCTAATCCTCGATCGCACCTGTTGAGGAACAAGAAATTCTCGGCTGAAGAACCTGAACTTACGATTCCTGAGGTGGTGATGCAACTCACTGACACCCCTCTGCTCAAGCAAAAGAATCTGTTCTCAACCAAGCAAAAGTTCAAGGCTGAAGATTTCTTTGCCGAGCACGTATTCTTCACTGAATATAATCCTTATGATTTTGCTCGCATTAGGAAGAGGCGCTTCTGGACTGCCAGCCAAGCAAACTTCTATTCCTTAGTGCTCTTCAACAAGGATAAAATCTTCGATCATGCTCATATTCCTCATGTGGATATGGAGTCGCTGCCAGGCTTTGAGCCAGTCCTCAGTGTTCTTCACGATGCAGGACTTCTAAATTTCTGCAATCGATATCTCGTGGATCGGAATGAAGAGCTAATTCTTCAGTTTTATGCAACACTGCACATCACCGGAGACGCTGAAGACGTGAACTCATGGGTCTTAGATTGGATGACCGAGAATACTCACTACAAGGCACCAGCAACTGAATTGCTTCGTGCCCTACCACTCAGTCCTCCACTTGATGGTGCACGTCATATCTATGACGAACCAGAACTTACAAATCACTATATGCAAGTGCTGATGAAGCCTTTGAAGCCAAGGCAGGCCCCAAGAACCAAATTCCTCGTCAAGGAATTATTATATGTGCCTCGGACAGTCTATCGTATTCTGACAAAGACAATGAGTCCAATCAAAGGTCACGACTCGAATGATGAAGAAGTCGTTGGCATCATGAAGAATATGCTTTTCAACATCATCCATGGCGTTCCCGTCAACTTCCATGATTTCTTCATGAGGACTCTGGCAAACATTGCTATGTCACCATTTGAGCTGAAGCCTTATGCGCCTTGGATTATGAGATTCATCAGGACAAGGTCTTCACTCAATTACAAAGCTGATACTTTGAACCACTGCAGCTACTTGCCCCCGATTGAAGTCCTCAAACGGACAATTACCTCAGCCGATGACAAGGGCAAGGCCACTGCTGTGATCGATGAAGGCATTCGTCCATTGGATGGACAGTTTTATAAGCAGCATCCTACTCCACCAATGATGACTACGCCACACATGACTCAGCCGCAAATACCTCGCCAAGCAAAATCCTCAAGCCACAACACCTGTGGTGATGACTGATTGTGAGTTACTCCTCGCCTTCATCAAGGTTGATCGCAATCATAAATGGGTCAAGCGTCAGTTTGGTTCAATTCTTCACAACATGACCTCAACACACAATGCAAGGAAGAAAAACCACTTCTACCTTCATGAAACCTTCAAGCGCACCTGGGCTGTTCTTTCACATGTCTACAGTGAAGACGAACTGACTTCAATGGGTCTCAAGGAAGAATTTGACTGGTCTGCACCTCCTCCGAAGAAATTCAAGAAGGTCAAAGTTCCTTCCTTGGTGGTCAGCTCCTATTCTTCATCTCGCGATTAATCGATGAAAATGAAGACTTGGAAGACACCGCGGCTGGTCCTACTTCAACAAACAACCCGACAATCTTTGGCGCTCCGTCTTCAACTTGATATTCTTCAAGAGCGTTAGTCCTCGATTCGATCCTTTTGGTCATTCGATGACAAAGGGGAGAAATTTGAGTTAGTCTTCAAGCGGGTCTAGTTTTTGTCTATATACCGTATTTTATTAAGTTACAACTCGCTCTTCTTGAAACCTTTTATTGGATCGAAGTTGTAATCTTAAACCCGATGGTGCTTTGATACTTTTGATGCATTATGCTCTTGCTCTATGTTACGATTCTCGTGAGCTCCTTGAAAATCTTCATAGCAAATCGATTTGAGCTACGATATTCTTGATGCGTTACTTTGCATAACATCAAGCACCATATTTCATCATGCATTTCAAATTCTTCATATTATATGTTAAATGCGTATGAATTACAAGATATAGGGGAGATCTCCATGATTCAATTCTTCAAATGTGCATTGCCTCAAAAGCAAATTCCTCACTATGCACATCTTCGGGGAGTTCTTCTATATCGGCAATCAAATTCCTCATTATCGTATTTACAATTCATATGTTTATCCTCGTTGAAAACTTAACCCATATTGTCATCAATCACCAAAAGGGGAGATTGTAAGTGCATCTAGTGCCCCTTAGTGATTTTGGTGTATTGAAGACTTATAGGTTAAGTAACTAATGCGCTTGTGAGTGTACATGTGTCTATAAGTCTATGAGGAGTTTGATATTTACAGAGAAAGTCGACCCTAAAAATGAAGTTCTTCATCCAAGACTTTGATATTCTGAAGACTTTCTGAAGACTTTGGAAGTGAAGAAACTGGTGTGACCTTGAAGACTTGGTATTCATTTGAGGAACATGAAGCGTGAAGACTTTTGTTTTCGTAGTTTCATTTTCTCTTTCTTGAGTCATAGGAAACACTGCACTGTTAAAGGGGGTCGAGGAAATACTAAGGAAAAATTTCCATTTGATGCTCAACTCAAAATCCTACACCTACCAATCCCTTCGAGTGAAGCTTTTGGAAATCTCATACTGATTCGGTCAATTTCTTCAAAGGATGTAGACGAAGCTCTTCCGGTCGCTGAGGAATTTGTTCGACCGAGGAGTTAGGAATTCGCCAAAGGTCGAATTGCCTACACTGATGAGGAACATGATAGCCCCGAGGAATTTGAGAGTCAAATTTCCGATCCCGTTCTGCTTCTTGGCCACCTGTCCCAAAATATCTTATCCACCTAACGGTCATATCATTGAAGGGCATTTATGTCTTATCATGTCGGGCTGCTCCCTAGGCTATAAATAGCCGCCCTACAACCACTAGCTGGTTGGCTGCTCCGAGAGAACTTGACACTTGTCATTTGAGAGCAACCCATCCTCTCGAGGACTTTGAGAGAAAATCATCAAGTGAGGAAAAACCCAAAAGTGAGGAAAAACCCAAAAGTGAGAAAAACCCAAAAACCAAACCCTAACAAACCCAAAGTGATTGAGCATCACTGAAGAAATTGATCCTGCGTGGATCCGACGCTTGTTACCTTTGAAGACTGTGCTTCTTCCAGACGGTTAGGCGTCATGGTCTAGAGCATCCAAGAGGAATTGTGGATCGCCGAGTGACCAAGTCTGTGAAGGTTTGGAAGTCATCAAGACTTACCACGAAAGTGATTGGACGAGGTCTGTGTGACCTTAGTTCAAGGAGAATACGGTGAGGACTTGGTGTCCCGAGCTGCGTGCTTTCAAGGATCGGGTGTCCGGACTGTGTGTCCTCGAGTTTAAATACTCACCGCCCAACCAGACGCATAACCGAGACAGCAGTTGGAACTGGTCTACCAAATCATTGTCTTCACCAACCTAACTGGTTCTATTTCCTCAACCCTTTCATTTCCTCATTCGTGTTGAGTATTTGTTCATATATGTGTTTGAAGACTTTGATCAAGACTTTCTCAATTTCCTCACTCAATTTCTTCACCGCTTTGTCTTCATCCCGTGTTATCCTGTGATTACGCTTTTCAGACTGTGATTGTCTTCATTTCATCATGATGACTATGCTTGTATTCTGTTATGCTTACTTCTGAGTACTTATTCCGCTGCAAGTAGTTCTTCGCTAAGGAATTTCCTCACTGGCAAATTCCTCAGTGAAGAATTCATAAAAATCGCCTATTCACCCCCCCCCCTCTAGTCGATATAACGCACTTTCAATCGTATCATCGGCGTACTGTAGGATAGACACACCACCATCAACTAGATGAGGCACCAAGCCACCCACCTGACCAGCCTCCTTAGCCCTTCCTATCAGAATTGCCAACATATCAACTACAATGTTGAACAAAATAGGAGACATCGGATCCCCTTGTCTCAGGCCCTTATGTGTCTGGAAATAATGACCTATGTCGTCATTCACTTTAATTCCAACACTCTCTTTTTGCGTGAACGATTCTACGTGGCGACGCCAGGCTTCATCAAAACCTTTCATACGCAAGGCCTGTTGAAGGAAAGTCCATTTGACTTTATCGTACGCTTTCTTGAAATCCACCTTAAAAACAACTCCATATAGTTTTTTCGTGTGGATTTCGTGGAGCGTTTCATGAAGGACCACAACCCCTTCTAGGATGTTTCTGTCCGGCATGAAAGCAGTTTGGGACTGCTGCACCACAGAATGTGCAATCTGCGTGAGCCTATTAGTCCCAACCTTGGTGAAATTTTTGAAACTAACATTGAGAAGACAGATCGTCCTGAACTGCTCAATTCTCACAGCCTCCGTTTTCTTAGGAAGCAATGTTATTGTTCCAAAGTTCAAGTGAAATAACTGAAGCTGTCTAGAGAATAAATCATGGAACATTGGTAGTAAATCACCCTTAATAAAATGCCAACACTTTTTATAGAATTCCATCGGAAATTCATCCGGCCCTAGAGCCTTATTGTTTTTCATCTGCGTAATAGCTTCGAACACCTCTTTCTCCGAAAATGGGGCAATCAAAATATCATTCTCATCAGCAGTAAGTTGAGGCACATCCTCAATCCTGGACTCATCCAGGGACACAAAATTATCCTCCGGAGGCCCAAACAACTGCGTGTAGTATTCGATTATGTATAATTTTAGGTTATCCTGTCCTAAAATCGTTCCTTCATCTTGTTCAAGCTGTGTCGGGCGTTGGGTGCGACATATGCCAAAGGATGGCTTATCATGGTGGGGGCGAGTAGAACGTCGTCGGTGCCTGGAAACGGGATGAGGCGAAGGCATGCACGCCGGTGAATCTTACCAAGCTTCAGGGCTCTCCGTGGAGATAACACCCCTACTGCGCTGCTGGGGTCTCCGCATGATCACTATGGCAAAGTGGGTACAAGGTTGCTCCTTGAGCTGTTCGGGGTGAGGAAGGAGAAGGGCACGGCTAGCTCTTTTCTTCCCTCTGTGTGTGTCTAAAACTACTAGGGTCCAACCTCTTGCATGGGTGCCCCGGGGGGTTTATATAGGCCTATCCCCCCGGGGGTACAATGGTAATCCGGCTGGGCGCGGGTCCCAGCCATCAGTCTCTTAGGTCGCCGTCTTCTCCGCCGACTCCTGGGGCCCGCCGACTAGCGGACCCCGCCGACGGTCCAGCATGGGGCCGACAGCCCTTGTCCACCGCGGGCGGGTCTTGCCGGCTGCGGATTACTGTAGCCGCGCTTCTAATGACGCGAGCTTGGTCATGGGGTCATGGCAACAGTGCCGCCGCCTGACGGGCGATCACTGTTGCCATTCCCTGTCTTGTCTGGTTAATGGCGCGCGGAGCCCGTGGGAGGGGCCGGCCGACTCTTGGAGGCCGACTCCCAGCGGGTCCGTCTTGGGGCGCTCTCGTCGTCTTCTGCACTCCCGCCGACAGGAGGGTCCCGCCGTCTTCGGGTCGTACAGACAGGCCGTCGTGGGTACAGGGATCTGCCCACGAGGCTGATGTCAGGGCCGGCGTGGCTATAGTGTCGCGCCGGACGGAGGTCTCCGTCAGTACGGCACTCTGAGGCCATGCCTGTCCTTCGTGAACGGGGCAGGGATGGGCTGCGAGGCGGCCTCATCCCATCCCGTCTATAGTCGCATAGGCAGGAGGTGGTTGGAGTCGCGGGCCGACTCCCCGTAGCCGGCTTCTCCGAAAGTCGCTAGTTGGGAGTCGGCTCATCTCGAGGCCGTCTCTGGGACTCGGCTGGGGGGGCAGTCGGCGGCTCTGCCGCTGACTGTCAGAAGGCGGCTCTTCGTCTTGGGGTCTTGAGGGGCGCAGTCTGCCCTGATGTTTTGAAAGGTCCAGGGGCTCGGGTTGGCCTACCCGTGGCCCATTACTCCGACAGTAGTCCCCGAAGATGGTGAGGCGCCGAGGGCAACACGTCGAGGAGCCTCAACAGTTTCATCCCATCGGTGGAAGAATCTGGGCTTGGCTCGCCGTCTTTCTCTTGGGCCGACTGGCTGGAGTCGGCTTCGCAGGAGGTCGTCTTGCTCCTCAAAGGGTTTGAAGGACGCGCGGGATCCGGGCAGCGTGCCTGATAAGCTTCCAGGCAGCTGCCCGTTGCGGGCCCGCCGCGCGACGCCATGCGGCAGGGTCAGTCTGCCCACCCACGCGCGTGACGAGATTGGCCCATTAGGCGGGGCCCGCCACTACCGCGCCTCGGCGCACGGGCGGATCCTTTGCGGCCGCTGGCGGTTGGGTTCCTACGCCGTTCTTGTGTGCGGTAACCCGTGGGTTAAATCGTGGGGGCGTGGGCGCAGTTAATCCCACGCCCGCCCCATCGGCTTCTCAGCCTAGGCGCCTATAAGTACGCGGGAGGAGGGGGGGCAGCGACGCACGCGCACCCATCTCCCCGCTTCCCCGCTTCCTCTTGCTCCTTCTCTTCCTTGCTTCGTCTTCCTCTTGCCTCCGCCGCGCCGATCCACGCCACGCCGCGGAGATGAGCTCCTCCTCCGCCACTGCGCCTCCTGCCGCGTGCTCCGGCGTGTGGGATGGCTCCGAAGTGGACGACGACATAATCGAGTTCCTCCGCGAGACGCGCCGCATCCCCGGCAAAAACCTAGTGCGGACCTGCGTCGCGCCGGCGGGCGAAATAACGCCGGCGCCGGAGGAGGGCGAGCGGGTCATATTTCGCTTGCACCTCATGCGCGGGCTAGGGCTGCCGGCGAGCGGCTTCTTCCGCACCTTCCTGGAGTTCCACGGGCTCCAGCCGCACCACCTCACTCCAAATATATGGTGCTGTTGGCCGCCTTCGCCTCCTTGTGCGAAGGCTTCCTTGGCGTTCTCCCCACCATCGAGCTGTGGGGGAAATTCTTCCAGGCCAAGCTCGGCACACACGTGGCCAGCGTGTCGGCTCTGTGCGGCACCTTCATCGCAATGCGGAGGCCGTTGGCCGACAACCCCTTCCCTGCCATCCCGCTGATCAAGTCGGTGAAGATGTGGCAGCGCTCCTACTTTTACATGAAGAACGTCGCTCCAGAAGGCGACCGGGTCAACCTGCCGCCTTACGGAGCCGGCGAGTTGGCGGGGCGGCTCCCCAGCTGGTCCCATCAGGCCAGGACGCTGACTCCTACAGGCGCCACCGCCGTCGCGCGACTCCGAGTACTGATGCAGTCGGAGGGCCTGACTGGGGCCAACTTGCTGGCCGCCTTCGTGGTGCGCCGAGTCCTTCCGCTCCAAGGCCGACCTCATCTGATCTGTCAGATGAGCAGCCACCGGGACCCCAGTCGGCTGTGCTCCAAGGACATCCCCCACGCGAAGGTGGCGGACGCGGTGAACTTCCTGGCGAACTGCAGTCTCACGGCGAAATGGCAGTTCGGCAAGGAGCCGTACTCACGCGCCAACCCCCCGCCTGTGGTAAGTCATCCCTCTTGCTCTTCTGTTTTCTTTTTCAGCCGAATCCGGCTCTGATTTTCTTTGGTTTTTCCGAGTCAGAACCCCCTCATGCAGCCCTCACCGGCACTACGGGCCGGCTCGTGAGTTCGTCCCCGACCGGGCGGAGAGCGACGTCGACGACCCCGACTTGGGGGTGGCGGCGATGGAGGCCGACGCCGAAGGAGGGGGAGGAGGAGGGGTCGACGACTTCAGGCCCTCGGCGACCTTCGCCGACTGGCCTGAAGATGACGGTGAGAGGGAAGTCGTCCCCCGCCGCCAACCGAAGGTCGGCCATCCAGGCGCGAGTTCCTCCGCCGGCTTGGGTGGTCGAGGCGGCGCGAAGAAGCGCCGGGCCGGGCCGAGCTTGCCAGGCGGCCGGGCGAAGAAGTTCCGGGGGACGGCCGCCGCGACCAGCCGAGAAGAGGCGGTCGTAAAGGCTAACCGCTTTCGCAAGGAAGTGAAGAAGCCACCGCTGGTCTCTGCGTAAGTGCTTCTTATTTTGTCTTGTTTTCTTCTGGTTCGTCTTGTCCAAATCTTTTATATGTCTTCTTTGCATCAGGGCTCCTCTCACCTTGGAGAGGGTCGCCGCCGCCTCCGTCATGGGGTCGGCAGAGACGTCCGCCAATACTCGGCGGATTGACCCTGCCGCCGACCTCCGGGAGGCGACGGAGCGGAATGCGCAGGAGAAGTGCGGCGAGGAGGAGGCCGCCCGCCTGGAGAAGGCGGAGGCCGAGAAGGCGGCAGCTTCCGCCCAGAAGAGGCTGGAGGAGGCCGAAGCCGCCGTCGCAGCCAAGAGGCGAGCCGAGGAGGCCGCGCCTGGGCCGGCGCTGCGTCACCCCGCTGAGCTCTGCGCCGCCGCCGCCGGAGTTCACGGGCAGACGGAGGGAGCCGGCAGCGAGTTCCCCGTCATGGAGAGGGAAGGCGGCGAGACCTCCCTGTCGGGCACGGCCGTGCCGCCCCCGCCGCCTCCACCGCAGTCTGAGAGCGCGCGAGGCAAACAGCCGGCGGACCCGCCTGTGCCGCCGACCGACGACGAAGCTGTGGCGAGGCTGCTCCTTCAAGTCGCCTCGCCAGCGCGCCGCCGTCTTGAGAAGGCGACTTCGGCGCCGCGCCCTTTGGAGACCGGCGCCGCCAGCTCGGCCATTCCGTTGGGTGGGTGCGAGGAGGCGGCACAGGCCCGCTGAACACGGCGCTTCTGGACGTCCAGGCGAAGCTGCGGGCTGAGGGCGACGCCATCCAGAATTGAAACAAGGCGCACCTGACGTCGCGAGCCGCCGTGCGGGTATATTTCCCCTTTGAGTTTTTTCTTATTCTTCTTCTGGCGCCATGGCACTGCTGGTGTAGTCTCCGAGTTTCGGGCCGGCTGCTGAGCAGGCGGCTCGGAACTCTATCTGTTGATTTCCAAATTTTTACCTTTGGCTGAAATTCTTATTGCAGGAGTATCAAAACCTCCGCGGTACTGCCTTCAACCGCAGCGTTGAGGAGCTGGGCAAGCGGACTGCCGACTTGTCGAGGAGCCGAGGTGAGTCTTCTTTCTTTTTTCGGGCGCTGGGCGCACTCCGCTGGGCTGTAGTCCTCGAGATTCGGGCCGATCACGAGCAGTCGTGCCGGGTCTTCCTGGCGACCTTCTTAGCTGACGACTTCACGTCCTTCTTCTTTTTATTCTTCAGAGGCCAACGCCACTCTTCGACGGCAGCTGGGCGCAGCCGACACCGCCTTGCGTGCTAAGGGGAAGGAATGCAGCAAGCTCGCCGCAGAGCGCGACCTGCTGACTACGCAGCTGGCGGAGCAGAGGGAGCTGCTTAAGGCGACGCGGGACGAGGCGGAGAAGAGAGAGGCTGCTCTCCTAGCCGAGTTCGAGAGCGAGCGCTCCTCCTGGACCGACAAGGAAGCACTGCTGACCTCCGGCTTCCACGAAATCGAGGACATCGTCGACGGTGAGTTTGTTTTTACTTTCTTCCTTTGGGCCGCCGACTATAGGTCAGGCCGACTCCTGGTTTTTCGACTTGCTTATTTTTCGTCTTGGCAGACTTCTTCCCCGGCCATACGCAGGCGGCCAATCAAGCCATCGAGGCTGATCGCGAGGCGCGAAGGATGAGTGGTGCTGAGATCGTTGCCAACGCCCCCCGGACCCTTGACGAGCAGCTCCTGAGCATTGAGGCTCGCTCCGCGTCGCCCATCGGATGCCGCGCCGCTTCGGCCGCGGTCGGCGCCAGCGATCGCTGCCCTGTGGCCGGACATGCCGGTTCTGCACACTCCCAGCCGGACTGTCGACTGGTTGGAGGTCGCGGCTGGCCGTCTTGAGGCCTAGAAGGGTTCCGCGGCCCGGGCTGGAGCACGCCGGGCCTTGGAATTCGTCAAGGCATGGTATCCAGGGCTGGATCTGGACCGGCTGGCCTCGTTCCGGTCAGAGGCCCTGGCGGAGCTGCTGGGTGTGGAAGACGCCCTCGTCGAGCGTGCGGCGGCGATCGCCGACTATACGGACACCAGCGTCTTTGTTCTGGCGAAGGGCTGAGGACGGCGGGAGGCGCCATGGAGTGGTTCGAGATGAATCCGGATTACGACGAGGACTCGGCGGAGGTGATCGGCTCCAGCGCCGAGGAGGAAGGCGAGGCGGAGGACGGAGATGAGATGGAGGCGCCCGAGAAGGCGGAGCGGGCGACCAGCCTCGGCTTCGACCGCGCCTCCAAAGAACGAGCAGCGCCCATCTGCCTTGCCGCCGGAGATGATCAAGCCGAGACTGCCCAGCCGGCCGCCTCGGCGCCTGACGCCGCCGTCTCCTCCGGCCCCCAAACCCGTCTACCGCTTCCTAGGCTGCTGTCTCGCCTTCATTTTATCTTCTTTGATAGTCTTTGAAAAAACTTGTTAATTCGCACAATTCCACCCGCGGGGTGTATTTTGAACCTCTGCCCGAAGATCCGGCCAAGGGCCTAAGCTGTGTAAATATTATCCTAATTTTATCTTTCCTTGCTCACTGCTCTTATGGCTTTTTCCTTTGCCGCCTTCCCTTAGTCGCCGCCTTGCCCATCGGACAACCGCTCTGGATCGCTGCTTGGGTCAAGTGCTTGGCTACCTTTGAGAAGGCAAGTACTTGGCCATTTTTTAGAGTCTTTTAAACAAGTTGAATAGAAAGCAGCCAGCCGACTACTTAAGAGTCGGTTTTTGCAGAAAGGGGCTGGAAACCGGCTTAAACTATGTTTATGCTTTGGGTCCTTAGCCATTTTTCGTGTGGGCGCCCGTTCTTCCTTACTCCTGCCTACCAAACAGTCGCTCATGAGCTGCGGCTTCGACAGAGACGGCTTAGGCAATCAAGACGTTACTTGTTTGACTGCAGGAAGCATCTCATAGCCCAAGGCGGCGAGTCCCCGGGCCGACTAGTCGAGCCCGGTGCCAAATAGCATAACAAAGAGTAACATACTCGAAGGCATAATTCTTATCATACAGATAAAAAGAGGTCAGTCCCCGAGCTCGTCTCGGGAGGCCCGAAGTCTTGGTACTTTAAACACAAAAGGTAGTGTGGTACATACTGCATCAACTGTAAAATCTTCGGAGAAGATTCGCATTCCATGGCCGTTCCGTCTCTTTGCCGGAGTCGTCCCTCTTGCGTGCTCGGGGCTTCGAAAGGCCGATCGTAGTAGGAGTCGTTGCCCAGAACTTTGCTGACAATGAATGGGCCTTCCCAAGGCGCCGACAGCTTGTGCTGGCCGGCTGTTCGCTGGATCAGCCGGAGTACAAGGTCGCCCTCTTGGAATGATCTTGGCATGACCTTCTTGTTGTAGTAGCGGCGCAGGCTCTGCTGGTAGATGCTGGACCGGCTGAGTGCCAATAGTCGGCCCTCTTCCAGCAGATCGACGTCGTCTTGACGTGCTTCTTCTGCTTCCTATTCGGTGTACATGGTGACTCGCGGGGAGTCGAACTCTATATCCGTTCGGATGACGGCTTCGGCACCATAGACGAGGAAGAAGGGTGTGAAGCCAGTTGACTTGTTTGGAGTAAATGCGCAAACTCGAGCACGAGCAACTCCTCAAGCCAGAGCCGGCTGAACGCTCCAGTTGGTTCGACGATCGAGGCTTGATGCGAACGGATGAGGCCATTCGCTCGCTCCGCCTGGCCGTTTGACTGCGGATGGGCAACGGACGCTAAGTCCAGTCGGATGCCCTGCGTCGCGCAGAAACGGGCCAGGGCGCCTTTGGCAAAATTTGTGTCATTGTCGGTGATGATGCTATGCGGTACGTCATACCGAGTCATGATGTCGGCGATGAAAGTCACTGTAGTAGGACCATTCAACTTCTTGATGGGTTTTGCTTCTATCCACTTGGTGAACTTGACCGCGACAAGTAAGTGAGTTAGGCCGCCTCATGCCGTTTTGATTGGTCCCACCATGTCCAGGTCCCAAACAGCAAAGGGCCAGGCAATGGGGATAGTCTTGAGTGCAGAAGCCGGCTGAAACGGCTTGGAGCGGAACACCTGGCACCCTTTGCAGTTTTGAACTAATTCCTTGGCCTCTTCTAGGGCAGTTGGCCAAAAGAAACTGTGTTGGAAAGCTTTGGCGACGAGTGCTCTTGAGGCCGCATGATGGCCGCACTCGCCTTGATGAATGTCTTCGAGAATCGCTTGGCCTTGCTCTGGCTCGACAGAACGCTGGTAGAAACCAGTGAAGCTGCGCCTGACCAGCTCTCGGTTGACTATAGTATAGGCTGCCGCTCGGCGTTGTACTTGTCGAGCCAAGGTCTCATCAGTTGGTAGCTCTCCGCTTACTAGGAACTTCAGGATGGGCTGGGCCCATGAGGGTGCTGCTATTTCTTCAACTGCCAGTACTGCCACTTGGACGAGGGCGGCCGGGCTGGGAGGCGGCGGGCTGGAGTCCGCAGCAGCTTGCTGGGTTGAAGGAGTCCCCGGGCCGACTGGCGCAGTCCCCGAGCCGAGTTCTGGAGTCTTCGCAATGGTCGCCGCAGTACCCGGGCCGGGTTCTGAAGTCCCCGGACCGGCTTTGACTGCAGCATTCTTGAGGCCGTCTGCAAGAATTCTCGTGCCGTCTGCTGAGGCTTTGGAGTCGGATCCGACTTCTTCAGGGGGAGCCGGCACAAAAATGGAGTCTGATTCTGGTGACGGCTTGACAGATGGCTTGAGGAGGCGAAAGGGCGACGCGGATGGTATTTCTGGCGGGTGGAGCCGATTCTTGCTGTGGTATCTACTTGGTCGTTGTCGTTTCTTGGCACATGGAGGAACTCGCACTTCAAAATATCCACTCAATTGTTGTACCAGAAGCGGTAGCTCGCCATGTTTGCATCTTTGGCGTCGATCGCTCGACGATCGCTGGACCACCAAGTCGAGTCACCATAGCACAGGATCCGGCGAATGCCGAGCTCTTTGTCAAGCCGGAGCCCGTGAATGAGCGCCAGATTCGGGCGACGTTGTTGGAGGCGGCGAAATGGATCTGCAGCAGCGTGCATTTGAGCTTGTCGCCTTTGGGGAAGTGAGGAAAACGCGGCTCCCAAGCCGGTGCGCATCTTGATCCATCGAAATGCATCCGCCAATGGGTGGAGTCGGTGGGCGGCGGTCTTGGGTCTCGGCCCAATCGACGAGGAAGTCGGCGGTGCTTGCGACTTGATGGTGGTGCGGGGCTGGTAATAGATGGTGTAGGGGCCAGCTCTATGGCCCATTTGGCCACTCGGCCAGAAGCATCTCGGCTTCCGATGATCTCGGCTAGTGGGGTTGTGCAAACCACAGTGATTGGATGCTCTTGGAAGTAAGGCTTCAACTTCTTGGCGGCAAAGTGCACGCCGTAACACATCTTCTGGTAGTGGGGGTAGTTCTGCTTGGAGGTCGACAGTACTTCGCTCAGGTAATATACTGGTCTCTGGACAGGTAGCGCCTTGCCTTCCTCCTTGCGCTCAACTACGATGACTGTGTTGACCACCCTGCTGGTGGCGGCAATGTACAGGAGCATGGGCTCCTTGGGAGTCGGGCCGCCAAAGACGGGGAGTAGTCGACATTTTCTTCAATCGGAGAAAAGTCATTCGCCTTGTGGTTCCATTCAAAGAAGGTGGTCTTCTTCATGAGCTGGTACAAAGGAAGAGCTTTCTCCCCCAGCCGGCTGATGAATCGGCTGATGGACGCTAAATAGCCGGTGAACTTTTGGACATCTAGCAGTTGGCGGGGTACTTCCATCCTCTCGATTGCCTTGATCTTCACGGGGTTGCACTCTATGCCGCGTTCGGAGACCAGGAAACCAAGGAGTTGGCTGGCTGGTACTCCAAAGATGCACTTCTCAGGGTTGAGCTTGATCTGGAATTAGCGCAGGTTCTCAAAGGTCTCCTTGAGGTCCTCCAACAGTGTTCCTCGCTTTTCCGTCTTCACCACCACATCGTCCACGTAGACGTGGGCGTTTCTGCCAAGCTGCTTCAGGAGGCACTTCTGCATGCAACGCTGAAAGGTGGAGCCGGCATTCATTAAGACGAACGTCATGGTCGCAGCGAAGGCTCCAAACGGGCGTGATGAAGGCGGTCTTCAATCTGTCGGCCGGGTTCAGCTTGATCTGGTGATATCCTGAGTATGCATCTAAGAAGCTCAACAACTCGCATCCGGCTGTGGAGTCTATCACCTGACCAATTCTCGGCAAAGCGAACGGGTCCTTGGGGCAAGCTTTGTTGAGGCTTGTGTAATCAATACACATCCGCCACTGCTTGTTCTTCTTCAGTACCAAGACTGGGTTTGCTAGCCATTCTGGAAAGAACACTTCCATGATGAAACTGGCTGCTAGGAGCCGGGCTATCTCTTCTCCAACAACTCTTCTCTTCTCTTCTGACAGGCGGCGCAAGCGCTGCCTCACGGGCTTCACATCAGATCGGACATGTAACTTGTGCTCCGCGAATTCCACCGGTACACCTGGCATGTCTTTAGGGGACCATGCGAAAATGTCCCGATTCTCACGGAGGAAATCGACGAGCTCGCCTTCCTATTTACTGTCAAGGTTTGCACCTACGACAACGTACCTCTCCGGGTGCTCCGGGTCCAAGGGTATCTTCTTCGTTTCTTTGGCCGGCTTGAACGAGCCCTCGGCTTCCGACTCCTTGGGGTTGGGCGACATCGCTGCTTGCCGCCATTGCCACAACCCGATCAAGAAGCCGCTTCTTGGCAAGAATCACCGTGCACTCGGCCAGCCGATTGCTTTTGGTCATAAGCTGACGACTTTCTGTAGTCGCCGGCTACGGTCAGAATCCCCTTGGAACTCGGCATCTTCATCTTGAGGTAGGCGTAGTGGGGGACCGCCATGAACTTGGCCAGAGCAGGTCGGCCAAGCAGAGCGTGGTACGGGCTTTCGAGGTCCACCACTTCGAACCAGACTGGCTCTCGGCGAAAATGATCTTTGTCCCCAAAGAGGACGTCTATCAGGATCTTGCCGATCGGTGAGCAGGAAAGGCCAGGTACAATGTCGTGGAACACAGTCCGGCTGCTCTGAAGCTGTCTTTGCTTGATTCCTAACTTCTCCATCGTGTCCTTGTACAGGATGTTGATGTTGCTGCCTCCGTCTATCAGCACTCGCGAGAAGCGAGCGGCCCGCCTATCCGCGGCAAGGGTGGCTCCCAAGACCAGGGCTTAGGAGCCGGATTCGGCATCACCTCTGGGTGACTAGCTCGGCTCCAGCTGATAGGTTTCTCGGACCAGTGCATGAATTCTGGAGTATCTAATGCTACTGCATTCACTTCTTACTGCTGCTGTCGCCTGCTGCGGCGATCGTCGGCCACACTGGTGAACACTACATAAGCTCCGTGCTCTTCCGGTACTTCGTCTTTGTATCAAGGCCGACGCGGCTCGACCCGGCTGCCGGGCGGCGGTGGAGGCGGCGGCCCAAAGAAAGGGGGAAGCAGGAGGCCGTCTCCTGGCGATCTGGTGAGCCAATGGCACTTCCGGGTGGTGTGGTTTGACGGCCAAGGCGCTATGGAACTTGCAGGGGACAATCTAGAGTCTGCTTTCAGAAGAGAAGGCCGGCAACCAGTTGGACTTGCCGCCTTTCTGTCGCTTGGCCGGAGGCTGCCCCTCTGGCTGTTGGTCTTCGACTGTCGCCACCTGCCGGCTGTTGGAAGCCAGATGCGGGGCCTTGCGCTTGTGATCATTCTGTTGCTGTCGCCGACTGGGGTCGCCTCATGGGAGTTCTCGGGAGCTCGAGGAGCTACCTTGCCAACAGACCGACTTCAATCTCCGTCTTCATGGAGGAGTCGGCTGTGGCGTACTTGTCTGCTATGATCAGCAGCTTGTCGAGGGTCTCCGGCTCGTCGCAAAGGAGCTTGTGCTTGAGGAGGGTGCATTCTCTGCACCCGGCGGTGAAGTACTCGATAGCCTGCACCTCGTGCACTCCCTCGCAGGGAGTTAGGAGCTCGGCCCAGCGCGTGAGGTAGTCGCGAGCGGACTCGTTGGAGCCTTGCACGCACAAGGAAAGCTGGCGAGGCTTGGGAGGTCGCTTGTATGTGCTCGTGAAGTTGCGGATGAAGGCCTCGGTGAAGTCGACCCAGCTGTTGATGCTGCGGGGCTTCAAGCTGTTCAATCATGTCCGAGCTGTTCCCTGGAGCATGAGGGGAACATACTTTACGGCAACGCGCTTGTTGCCATTTTGCTATGTTGACGGCCGTGGAGTAGTCAACTAGCCAGTCTTCCGGCTTCACGGAGCCAGTGTATTTGGGTGTATCTCGGGGGAGTGTGAACCCTCTGGGGAAGGGCTCGTCTCGGATGCGAGGTCTGAAACAGGGCGGGCCCAACTCGTCTTCCTCTTCTAGCGCCAGGGATCGGTGGAGTCGGTCGATCCGGTGGCGGGTGTCGTTTTCTCTGACTCCCTCTCGGCGGCCAAGGCGGTCGCCGAGAGTCGGATGCTCGACGGGTGGCGGGGAGACTCGCCTTTCTCTGCGGGGAGGAGGAGGCAGATAGTCGTCCCGCCGCTCCACTGCTCTTGGGCGGCCGTCTTGGTCGCGCTCGATGGAGATGTGAGTCCGACTGTGGCTGACAGCCGGATCCTTGTTTTTTCTTCCACGGACACCGCCAGTCGGCGTCCGAGACGTCGCGCCTTGATCTCGGCGGGAAGGCAAGTCGCCGTGTTGTCGTCGCGGCGCCTCCGTGCGGCAGCCGGCTTCGTCTTGCGCGGCAGCCGCGTCGAGGAGCTGCTGGACTCGCTCCGTCATCAGGCGGCGCTCCTCGCCCTCGAAGTTATCCAGCTCGTCCGCCGCCGCCTGGGCGGCGCGGATGTTCTCCGCGGGCGTGGCGTATACAGGGTGATTGGCCCAGAACAGGTTGGCGATGGCTACGCCGCGCTGTTGGACCGCGCCTAGGCGGCTAGGCCCAGTCGGAGCCGGTGAGCCGCCCACGGCGCGATCCATCTCACGCTGGTAGGCTTCTGACAAGCGTCTCATGCTTGCCAGCTTCTTCGCGCCTACGAGGAGCTGAAGGCGGTGTGCCTCCAGCGTCCCGGCGTCAGCGTCTTCCAGAATAGGCGCGGTCAGGTCTTGCAGAACCGCATCGAGAGGGTCATGAGCTCCTTCGCCGGAAGGCTCACTATGACCGATGACGAGCACTTCCGTGACGGTGCTTCCACCGCTCTCCGCGCGAGGGAGCGGCTCATCGTAGACCACCACGTTGGTGGGGAACGCGTCAAGCGCCGCGGTGTCGGAGTCGACCAGCATCGGGTCGGTGGAGCCTACGGACTCCAGGTCGGTGGCAGGCTCGCCGGCGACATGGAGTAGCTCGAGGAGGCCCGCGAGGAGGCTCTCGGGGCTGCACGTGCCTGCGTCGGACGCAGACTCGTCGGAGAGGCGAACCTCGCCGACAAGTTCGGCGAGGCAGCTGGCCGCGCAGACGATCTCAGCGCCATGCGGCCGCGGCGCAGAACTCGTCTGGCGCGTCGGGCTGATCGCGCTTCGCCGGGAGGAAAAGGGTTCCCGTCCAGAGCAGGTCTCCGGACGACGGTGCACCTAGCCCCACGGTGGGCGCCAAATGTCGGGCGTTGGGTGCGACATATTCCAAAGGATGGCTTATCATGGTGGGGGCGAGTAGAACGTCGCCGGTGCTTGGAAACGGGATGAGGCGAAGGCATGCTGTGGCGAATCTTACCCAGCCAGGTGGCTCTCCGTGGAGATAACACCCCTACTGCTGCTCTACGGGGTCTCCGCATGATCACTATGGCAAAGTGGGTACAAGGTTGCTCCTTGAGCTGTTCGGGGTGAGGAAGGAGAAGGGCACGGCTAGCTCTTCTCTTCCCTCTGTGTGTGTCTAAACCTACTAGGGTCCAACCTCTTGCATGGGTGCCTCGGGGGGTTTATATAGGCCTACCCCCCCGGGGGTACAATGGTAATCCGGCTGGGTGCGGGTCCCAGCCGTTAGTCTCTTAGGTCGCCGTCTTCTCCGCCGACTTCTGGGGCCCGCCGACTAGCGGGCCCCGCCGACGGTCCAGCATGGGGCCGACAGCCCTTGTCCGCCACGGGCGGGTCTTGCCGGCTGCGGATTACTGTAGCCGTGCTTCTAATGACGCGAGCTTGGTCATGGGGTCATGGCAACAGTGCCGCCGCCTGACGGGCGATCACTGTTGCCATTCCCTGTCTTGTTCAGTTAATGGCGCTGGAGCCCGTGGGAGGGCCGGCCGACCTTGGAGGCCGACTCCAGCTGGTCCGTCTTAGGCGCTCTCGCCGTCTTCTGCACTCCCGTCGACAGGCGGGTCCCGCCGTCTTCGGGTCATACAGACAGGCCGTCGTGGGTACAGGGATCTGCGCATGAGGCTGATGTCAAGGCCGGCGTGGCTACAGTGCCGCGCCGGACGGAGATCTCCGTCAGTACGGCGCTCTGAGGCCATGCATGTCCTTCGTGAACGGGGCAGGGATGGGCTGCGAGGCGGCCTCATCCCATCCCATCTGTAGTCGCATAGGCAGGAGGTGGTTGGAGTCGCGGGCCGACTCCCCATAGCCGGCTTCTCCGAAAGTCGCTAGCTGGGAGTCGGCTCATCTCGAGGCCGTCTCTGGGACTCGGCTGGGGGGGCAGTCGGTGGCTCTGCCGTCGACTCTCAGAAGGCGGCTCTTCGTCTTGGGGTCTTGAGGGGCGCAGTCTGCCCCGATGTTTTGAAAGGTCCAGATGCTCGGGTTTGCCTACCAGTGGCCCATTACTCCGACGAGCTGAAAGATTATCTTCTTTCTATGCTTACCATTAGCGTTCAAGTGAAAGAATTAAGTGTTCGTGTCCCCCTGGACAACTTTGCGAATCTTAGCCCGCAGCGCCCACTTTAATTCCTCTTCACGGAGAAGCTCTTTCAACCTCATCTCTGCCTCCAGTTTAGCATGAAGCTCCATGGCTTGCTAAATTATGGACTCGGCTTTTAAATCTAGGGACTGAATAAGTGTAAGGAGCCTTTCCTTTTCGACCTTATAAATCCCACTAAGGTGCTTAGCCCACCCCCGCAAGAAACTGCTCAAATGCCTTATCTTATTCTGCAGCGCTCAACCAAAGTCCTACCTCCTGCATCCTTAGCCCATTCCCTGGCTATCAAATCCAAGAAGCCTTCATGTTCAAACCATGCCAGCTCGAATGAAAAGGAATTTTTGTTCCCCATGTGGGTTGGCTCACCCAAGTCCACAAATAAAGGCGTGTGATCAGAAATTCCACGCGAAAGTGCCTGGGCCGTTACCAAAGGAAATTTCTGTTCCCACTCGACGCTCGCTAGGACTCGATCCAGCTTCTCCAACGTCAGGTTTGGCAAAGCATTAGCCCAAGTAAATTTTCTACCTGAAAGCTCTATATCTCTCAGATCCAAGCTTTCAATAATTGTATTAAACATAAATGACCACCTGCCGTCGAAGCTATCATTATTCTTTTCCTCTCTCCTCCTAATGATATTGAAATCACCCCCAACCAGAATTGGGAGTTGCTCAGAGCCGCAAATTCGAACAAGATCCGCCATGAACTCTGGTTTGAGCTCGGGCTGCGGGGCACCATAGACCGCCACCAGAGCCCAATTAAACCCATCAGCTTTCGACCTAAACCGAAACTTAACCGCGAAATCTCCCGTCACTACACTTCGGACTTCCAGCAAATCGCATCTCGCTCCAAGTAAGATCCCACCCGATCTTCCTCTTGGAGGCAAGCAGTGCCAATCAAAATCGACACCTACCGATAAAGTATTAAGAAACTGGGGCGCAAAATTATCTCTACCAGTTTCTGATAGAGCAATAAAATCCAATCTATGCTCGATAGACGCAACTTCAAGAAACCTTCTTTTAGCCAAGTCTTTCAGACCTCTGCTATTCCAAAAGATTTATTTTATATTTCATCATGAAATTTTTTAGTAGTACGGATCCTAGCACTCCTACGTACCGCTGAAGCAGGGTAGATCTTCCGCTTCCACTTGCATTAAGGTTTGCTTTGATCCTCCACCCGGTCCTCACAACCAGGCTCAGTGGATCAAACTACTACAGCCTCAAAAGTATCATCCTCTTCCTCTGACTCAGGAATGGATGGTGCAAGATGCGCACAAAAATTATCGAGCACCCTGACCCCCAACGCATCGATATATGCATCATTCATGGGTTTTACCGTTGCTGAGTTTCGAATCGGTTCTAAAGCGCATTCTGCTTCCGAATCTAGGACATCATTAACAGAGTTGGAAATTTCACTAACGTTACTACCTAGTGAAACTCCTAATTGATGTGCATTATTAATAATCTCATTATTAGAAAAATGCAGAATAGAATTAGAAGTGTTGATCGACATACCAGTAGTGACCTCAATGTCACGAAGCTTGGCCGCCCTCATGGCACACTGCTGCTGCATGTCATCAACCTCCGGATGATCCTGGAGACGGCAGCTCATCCGTCGCCCCGCAGAGACCGGATCCGGAATCCCTCCAAAGGCGATGACCTCCTCCCGAGTGACCCCACTAGGAGTAAAGCCACCGGCCTCACCCCCAGCACACCGCGAAGCTGCACCCCTCGAAGAGTCGGCAGGAGCTGCCGGGGGAAGCGGCGGGGATCTCCTCGGCCCCACAGACGTCTGCCTCGAATCGAGGCCCTCGGACGCCGGTGCGCCGGGAGAGGGAAGTGCGAGGGCAGCCTGCCCGAACACTCCTCCCGCCCCAGCCCTCTGGCTAGAGGGGGTCACCGGCGCCACAGGGGATGCGGCCTCCCTAGCCGCTAGAGGGGAAGAGGGGTTCGAGGCCACCTGCCCCGGACCGCCTCCCCTAAGCCTAGCCGCCATATGCTGCTCCGGCGCCACGAGGGGAGGAGAAAGAGTCGAGGCCACCTGCCCCAGACTCCCTTCCCTAGGAACAGCCTCCAAAGTCGACGCCATCTCCCGAGGTGAGACCGCGGGGAGAGCGGGAGAGAGAGGAGCCACCTGCTCAGACTCCACCTCCCCTCCCCCGACCGAAGTCGTCATCGAGAAACTCCTCTCCAAGCCTCCGAGCACGAGGCTAACAGCAGCATCAACCTCCAAGGTAGGTAGCATGTGCTCAAACACGTCATCGGACTCCACCCGGTCACTCCATAGTTTGGGAGGAGCAGAAGCTGGCTCAAACGACCCAAACCTCAAAGAACTCATAGGCACCGAAGAGGATGGTGTTGTCCCGTCCCCGGGCCCGTCCCCGGGCGTCTGAGTAACGGGGCCCGATCTGTTGGACAACTCTCCTCCAGCATCATCAACCGGTGCCTCCTTGGCACCCGAGCTGTCATCACCCTCGTGCATATCCACATCAGTCCCATTGATAGCCTCAGCAAAGAGATCGACATCCTCAAACTCAATCTCGAGGTTGAAAATTTGTCCCCTATATGTCCACTTGACTACATCAGGGACGAACTCAATGTCCAGAACACTCACCAGCAGTCGGGCCACCCTGTGAGCTCGGGTAAAAGCCATATCCACTCTCTCAGTTTTGCCAACCATGATACCCAAGCTAGCCACGACCCGAGCATCCTGCATCGGCTTCGAGGGAGCCCCCGAAAATCGTAACCATACCCGAGTAAGCGGCTTGCCATGTGGCTCAACCTTCTTCCACTCGTGAAACTCCAGAATACATTTTGTGCCAGGTACTTTGACAGCCCAAAACTCAGCAATCTCTGCAAATCCTCCACAGAGGGGAAGTCAACCTTGAACATGTTGGCCTCAATACTGACAAGCTCCCACTGGAAGTCACCTGGAGCTAACTCCTTAAGCCTCTGCAAAATCTAAGCCTCAGAGACATCTCCTTGGGTAACTTTCACAACCCCAGTGGTCAAACTCTGGGTCTCCTCAGGGATCTCTCCCGCAGTCGGAGACTCAAAGAACATCAACTCAGCATAATATACTCCATAAATTGTGAGAATCGGTACCTGATCACGCAAAATCGGGCAATCCCCCGTATCATGTGCTGGCTTACCGCACGAATCACAAAGCTCCACCACGCACTCAGCAATAAAGTGGCCCTTCTCACCACAGCGATAACACAACATCTTCTCCTTCTTACGCGCCCACTTGGACGCTCTATCCGAGTCTGCCATGTCTGTCGCCTCAAATGTAGCCACAGTCCCAGGAACCTCCGCATTGGCCAGCGCCGTCACGACGTCCATAGCCTGACCAGACAAACCCGGCGTCTGACCGGGATCGGCTGCCCCCACGGATGTCGTATGCTCGACAGCTACAGGTGGAGGGGGCTGCCGGTTACGGTACCGACCTCGACCACCACGAGGACCCCGGTATCCACCTCGCTGCCGGTAGTCAGGGCCAGACGCCCCCTCAACAAAACCACCCGGAGGGCCGAGAAAAGGTCTCTCAAGAGAACCATCACTTTGCCAAGCATATCCGCGGCCACCTCCCGTCGACGACGAACCACGGTGTTGGCCTTCCCCATATGCATTGTGACCAGTGTCCCCCCACTGTCCCCGGGGCGGTTCATGAGCCCCTCCAGCAGCCGCGTTTTGATGCGGCGATGCATGCGACTGCGCCGGGCCAGTCCGTTTTTGCACCGGCCTCGCGACGTAGTGAGGCGGCGGTGCAGCCCGAGGGTGATTACCGGTCGTGCCGACCTGGTTGGCGGGCGTAGCCGGCCTCGGACCTTGCGCTCTGCCCCGCCCCGCAGAAGCAATCACAGCCGGGCTCTGTGCCGTCGGCCGGGGACCAAGAGGAGGCCCGCCCCGACCCGCTGCTAGCACGGGCGGCCTAGTCGCCGTTCGCTGGGAACCAAGAGGCGGTCCGCCCCGACCCGCAGCTGGCACCGGCGGCCGAGTCCCGGGGTGGCCACCTCCGCGGCCCACAGCGGCCTGCGCTGCCCCGACGACCACTAGAGGAGCCGCGGCGCCACGCCCATTGCCAGCAGTCGGCGGCGGCGCAACCCCGGCGCGGGAAACAGCAGCCACGGCCGGAGGTTTCTTCCCTGGTGGCGCCCCCGCCCCTCTGCCAGCCATCGCAACGAGGGGTGGGATCAGTTTCGCACACCCAGGACCGCAGGAAGGAAACCCCGGACTCCCGCGCCGATGAACCCTAGCAAGCGGCGATGAAGCACGCGCAGAAAAGCGATCGACCAAATCGCTGCATGTGTCGGCGCACGCAATATTGGTGGGTACCGGAATAGCCTGGGCGTCATACCCAGCTATCTTCGGCCCAGCCAGTTGCGGCAAAGAGTGTTTCAGAATCGGCCCATCGCGGCCCAAGAGGGATTTCAAACGAGCCTCCCGAGCTGCCCTGATCCCGATCCCCGAGATCGCCAGCATGAATGCTGCGGCCACCGCGGGCACCGGTCCGGCCACTGTCCGACGCGCATTCTTCCTCTTCTTAACCGTAATCCACGACTCCGGACGAATCAAATCGAAAAGCGTTAGGTTCCGAAGACTTACCTTAGGCAGGGGACCCTTCCATGGCCTGATCGCCGTCGCCGCCGTTCTCCGATAAACTACGCGACGAACCATCTCCTTCTTCTCTCCCGCGTGAAGTCCAACCCTAGCCGGATCATCGGGAGGCAAGATCTTGTCGACCGTCGTTGCCACTTCGTCTTCTTCATAGCCGGAGTGAAAGAACTCGCAGATGAGATCCGGCGGCGGCGGCGACGGCAGGGAAGCCGCCGGGGCATCCCCATCACCGTCCGCATCGTCTTCGTCAGAGTCTGCCAGGGCCCAGAACTGGCCTCCGACTCGCCGTCGTATCCCAGGGGATAGGGGCGGCGCCCCCGCGGTCGCCACTCCGGTCGCCTCCGGAGTCGTCATCTCCTCTGTATATTGTGGAATGGCAACTCCAAGTGGCTTACCCGCTTGAGCTGATCCTGCGGCGGGCGCGGCGGGCAGGGTCTCGCCGTATCCTGATCAGCAGTACACTAGTACTGCTTGCGATCATAGACTCGATCTGATCTTCAGATGGTAACCGCGCGAGAACTTGGCCATCAAGAGACTATTCCTATGTCCTCGAGGAATCGACAACTCCGGCATATCAGACAGAAGACGACCCCGTGCGCACGTAACCCACCAAGAGACTATCCATGTGTGGACAGAAGATTGAGAGACAATATTCATGTGCCCTCGAGGCCTCAACGTGAGAACCCCCTGCGGCGTATCAGGCCAGGGAACGTACCGACGCACGTAACAAACGTGCTCTCTTGATGGTGACTCCGGTTGCGCGTACGCCGAACAGACCCGTCGCTCACTCGCGCTACGAGGTGAAACAGCTCCATCGGATGGTTGCTTGGCCACGAACAAACTGCAATATCAGCCGCAGGCTGAGACCTACACAAGCTACCTAGATGCCAATAGCTCGAAAACGATATATTCAAAAATTCAAGTTTTACAAAAAATCCAGAAACAAATCTGTGAAAACTTATACATACCCGCGGCGGATCTGTAAAATTTCGTTAAAAAATATTATGAATTGCAGGCTGCACACACACACACACACACACACACACACACACACACACACACACACACACACACACACACACACACACACACAATCCCGGCCCGATAACAAAAAAGGAGACCAATTTTCGTGCATGTATTTGTTGTTTTTTGTCTACACCACGTATGAAAGTAGAGTATATTGTTATGAAAATTACCTTGAACGTGTTATATACATACTCCCTCCGTCCCGAAATACTTGTCGGATAGATGGCTACTATTGTGTGTATCTATAACTAAAATATGTCTAGATTCATTCATTTGTCCGACAAGTATTTTCGGACGGAGGGAGTATTTGTTTATGTACATTTTTTTTCAAGAAAAATTTTGATGTGGAAAATATGTTTTTTCTAAAAAGTCCTCCAATTAGCCCGTCCTCATTTCGCACTTTTTGCCGCGCCTACACACATAAATCGTATGGGCGAGCTCTTATGTTATTTTGGTTCTTCTATAATCAGCATTATCGTATACATCTCGACGGGATGCCTCAATTGTTTCTGAACTTCCGTTTACTTTTTGCAACTATGAGCTTCTGTATTTTTGTCTAGTGAAATTTCAAAGGTTTTTGTCAATTACCGAGTTTGTTTTGATTAATATTTTATGAATTTCTCTAGGTGTTGCATCTAAACCATCGAAAAAATTCATCCTGGACTTTATTTTATTTTAAATTTTTCTTATTTTTCGTCCCCATACTCTTGGATTTGTGTTCATGACCTTTTAAGGCTTTCTCGTGTAATTATTTTTTATTCAGTGAGTTTTGATTTGTTTTCCACGTGGCTTTTTGATTCTTTTTAAACATGAAGAGTTCATTCATATTAATTTGAACTTCACACCATTTTTTCAATTATTATGAACTTCTTTTGTTTTAACTTTGAATAATTAACTTCTCGGACAAGATTTAGAATACTTTTTTAAAAGATCATCGCCGTTTAAGAGCCGCTTTTTAAAATGCCAAAAATGTTATCGAAACTTTTGTTGTTTGAACTCCGAAATGAATAGTGGACTACCCTAACTCGACAGTTTGAACTGCCCCGGAACTAGCACGTGAACCTCTAGTAGCACACATTTTGGCTTTTTGCTTCTACTCGTGCACTCCATGTCTGTAGTGCTACCGTTAGTCTAAAAGTTTGAGTATTTAGAGGTTTACATAGTACTATGTTTAAACTTTGCATGTTTGAGAGTTTGAATTGTAGTATGCAATGTGAGATCGAAGTAGTTTGGATATTCGTTTTTTTAAAAGGAGTTCGATGTTTTGGGTGCCCTATTTTAGAGCATCTCTTGGAGACGCTCTTTCTCATGCCCTAAAAGGCTTCTTTTTTTACCCTAAATTTTACAACAAGTTTTGATGCCCTATTATAGGACAACTATTGAAGATGCTCTAATCACCTGCATTGTCATCACTCGTTCCCACGGAAGAAAAAAATACATTGTCATGACTCGAGAGTACTAGGCAACATCAACCCATCTAGAACTCGGCCATCGGTAGACTTTTTCGTACTCCACTGACAACCAAATTATCTCCAAGAGGTAGTCAGGTTCTTTTGTTGTATAGCTACATGAGACATCTTTATCGAAAAAGCTACATGAGATGGGAAGTGGAGTTTCTACACCCAGGAGCAAATGCTCCTAGTGTGAACAGTAAAATAAAAAAAATTCAAAAAAATGTCAAAAAAATCTGAATTTTTTTTATGGCATACTTATACAAATGTTTATTGTGCACGTAAAATTTCATCACGAAATCACATTGGTGGAAGGTGTGGTAAAAAAAACAAAATCGATGCTCTGAAAATATTACTTACAAAAGCATTTTGAAGCTCTGATTTTATTTTTTTCGGCACGACTTCCACGAATGTGATTTCGTGATGAATTTTTTCATGCACAAGAAACACTTGTGAAAGTATGTCACAAAAAAATTTCAGACTTTTTTGAACTTTTTTTCTATTTTTTTTTATTTTACTGTTCACACCAGGAGCATTTGCTCCTGGGTGTAGAATGGTACTTTCGCATGAGATATACGTATATAAATATATAATATACAAACATGTGTGGCCGTAGAAAGTTGCGGCTGCAGAGGGACAAAGCATACGTGTGCACCATGATGCAATATTTGTCTGTTTCTTTTTTCAAGAAAATATTTATCTTGTTCATCACAATCATACATACATACATGCATATGCATATCGGGGTGCTAGATACATTCATTTAAGCAACAAGTAATTGGGGGGCAAAGGGCGTACGCGCTAAATTGAACACGCTTAGAACAAGATGACATGCGTGAGGAAACTGAGTAAACTTAATGGACTTGTTGCTAGTAACTACTTCCTCCGTTTCAAAATAATTGAAGTTCTATGTTGATCTTATGAGATTCTTTATGAAACTTAATGGACTCGTTCCCTATATTTTTGTACTATATATATTTTTGTACTATTGAAATATAATTGAAATTTGACTAACTATCAAGAAAAATATGGTAAGACCAGTACGAAACTAGATACATATAGTACAAATTATATTTCATAAATAAAGAATTTCGTGAAACTAATTTGGTGTTCTGGATGTCAATATATGTTTCTATAGGCTTGGTCAAATTTAAACAAATTTGACTTATGACAAACTCATAACTTCAATTATTGATCCAAACTCATAACTCCAATTGTTGACCAATCATGAGGGCTGGGGTGTTATTTTTGTTTTCGGGGGGAAAAACGACGACGACGACGACGACAATGGACGGTACAGTCCCAATTCACACATCAGTCACTCGCTGGAGTATGGATCGATGCAGCTTCAAGCCCCCTATATAAACCTGGAGGCATGCATAGATAACTCATATCCTCCATCCGTCCATAAGGCATAGCAGCAGCAGGTACATGCTCATCTCATATCATCCAGGGTAGTAAGTTACCTAATTAGCCTACTTAGTGTATCATCTGTACGTGACATGCCACACTTAGCTAGCCGACTACCATTCATTGAGAAACTGATGACTGCTGCGCCTACCTTCTTCTCCTTCTGCTCCGTTAAGCCACTGCTCCATTCGGCTTCACCGGTGGCCAGGAATACTTGCCGGACCAGTCGCAACCGTGGCTTCTTCCGCCCTTCACCGGGGATATATCCCGGGTGGGAGCCTGCGTCTCATGAGCTGTTGCATGATTTTGACTTGCAGGTATGGATATTGTTGCCGTACAATTGTTACAGATCGTAACAATTAGTATTAATATTGCTTAACGGGTCACGTTGTACAAGAACGTGAGATACAGTCGTTTGCATCATTTTATTTTTGTACTTCCTCCATTCGGGATTATTAGTCTCACTCGTATCTTGACTCAAATTTTAACCATAGTTTTCACTACATATATGTTGTACTTCACAAAAATAATACAACGAAACTTCTTGCAAGTATGAATCTAACAGTATAACTATTAGTCTCACTCGTATCCTGACTCAAATTTTAACCATAGTTTTCACTAGCAACATATATGTTGTACTTCACAAAAATAATACCACGAAACTTCTTGCAAGTATGAATCTAACAGTATAACTATTAGTCTCACTCGTATCTTGACTCAAATTTTAACCATAGTTTTCACTAGCAACATACTAGCTATGCCCGCGCGGCGACACGCCGCGCTCCATCAATACATTACGTGTGTCGTGGTATTTTTATTTTGTGTGAGAATTTAGACCAAAAAATACTTTTATGCACATATGTTTGTAGTCACGGAAACGAAAGTCATGCATTGAAGTAATTTGAAAAATATACATTTATCATCACCATATTTATATAGAAAGAAACACTCCAGATATTTCGGAAGAAGCGGTGTCGAGAGTCTCAGCACAACCACACCTTATGATTTTAGCGCGGGACGCAACTACGTGCATGGGAACATGTGGTCATATCATGCATCCATGCACACGTGGTCATATCATGCATCACGTTAGTTATCATGCAAAAGGTAGCAATGTAAGAAGCAAACCGACTGATCTCTACACCCACTAAGGGCATTTACAGTGGGAGAGGGCGCTAGGTTCCAATTGCTGGTCGTTTCGTAAAAACCGACTGATCTCTATACCCTAAACAGCGAAGCATGGATCACACATCAACAAACAATTGGCAATCCACCCAAGAAAATGTGCCCAACAAAATCCCTGAATAATTCAACATAGATTAGTCCAATGAACACAAACAGAAGTTCAAACACAAAAACCTCTTCCAAAAAGCGAATCAAAGATAGACATATTCATCGAATGCTAAAATAAATTTTAGACAAACAAATACCATTTTGTAAATAATAACCAAATGGAGAAAACAGGCAGCACAAATAAAACAAACAAAATGGTACAATATGTGATTTCAGTAAAAATAATATAGAAGTTTTCACTAACCAAATAAAGCAATTGTATAATCAATTAACTAAATAGAGAGTCAAAGATAGACAGATTAATCGAGTGATAGAAGATTCATCAAGTGGTAGAATACAATTTTGACAGATAATTACATACCAATTTAAAATAATAGAAAAATGGGAAAATTGTGCAGCACAAGTAAAACAAATAAAGTGGTTACGATTTCAGTAAAAAAATGTTGGTAGAAGTTATTTCACTAACTAAATGAAGCAATTGTATAATCAATTAAGTGCAAATAGGCATTGAACAATCAGTTGTATCAAGTAATACTCCTATTATGAGAGAAATTGATACTTAGTGGAAGAGATCTATTAATGTTTACAGCAATCTGCAGATCAGATTCAGACTTGGGGGAAATTATGTCTAGAAACTACATTTTTATACCAATTTATTTAAGGAAGACCATACGTGTCCAAGATTGTCTATTATCTAAGCACTAAGCAAGTTTGGAGCATGATTTTGCGAGACCTCCACAAATGTCATTTCATCATAAAATTGGCACGCATGTGAAAGATACATAAATGTTTGTTGCCAAAAAGTTTCAGATTTTTTTGATTTCTAAAAAGATTGATTTTACTGTAGCAAAGGGTGCATGTGAGCTCGAGCTCACATACTCCATGCCCTTATACATACACATACACACGTATATATAACTTCTAGAGTTGTAATCACACCAGGATTAAATAAAGTAAACAACAGCCACGTAGCATGCCCATGTTCTTTTTTTCTTCAAAGAAGTGTCAGGAGCTCTGTCATTTCTATTAGGATGAGTGAGAAATAGTACATAATCAGACTACAGATACGGCAGGCTTAAGAAAGCACACGAAAAGCGGCACCGATTAAAGAAAATGATATAGTCAAAACGACAGCGACAAGAGAGGGAGGCACACAGAAGAAACAATGTCGTACGGACTGTTCCTCAGCCAGCAAAAAACACTAAACTTACCAAGCAAAACTGTACGCTAGTTCAAAAAATTTGAAACAAAAATCTAGGCACACCACTCATTTCTACACAGCTATATACCAAAATAATACACGTGCCATATTCATATTTACCCATGGGTCATTTTCAGCCAAGTGGTTTAACCTTAGAGCAAAAACTTGGTTAGATATAGTGGTTTCCCCAGCCAGCAAAAGACACTAAACTTATCAAGCAAAACTGTACGCTAGTTCAAAAAATTTGAAACAAAAATCTAGGCACACCACTCATTTCTACACAGCCATATACCAAAATAATACAGGTGCCATATTCATATTTACCCATGGGTCATTTTCAGCCAAGTGGTTTAACCTTAGAGCAAAAACTTGGTTAGATATAGTGGTTTTGGTATATGTTGTACTTCACAAAAATAATACCACAAAACTTCTTGCAAGTATGAATCTAACAGTATAACTATTAGTCTCACTCGTATCTTGACTCAAATTTTAACCATAGTTTTCACTAGCAACATATATGTTGTACTTCACAAAAATAATACCACGAAACTTTTCGCAAGTATAAATCTAACAGTACAACTTTTTGTGACATATAACTTATATTTTTTTTAGTCAAACCTATGGTCAAAATTCAACCTAAAATATGAAGGAAGTGCTGTTTGTCATGGAAAGTTATTTGAATGCAATTAGCATGCATGTTTACCTTCATTTTCTAGTTACCTTGGGAATAGATTTCGAAGCTAGTGCTGAGGCTAGCTCTTTCAGTCTCACCACGAATGTCTCGTTGTCAACATGAACGTCACATTCCACCAAAAGAATCTCCTAACTTCAAGCTAGCAAAAAAAAAACTTCAAGCTAGCAATTCATGATTATTATTTTTCAAGATAACTTTTGTTTGTTTGTGCAACATCCTAGAGTGACAGCTACTCCGGAACTGATGAGAAACAGAAGATGTGTACTTGATTCACAAATTATTGACATATTTTTGGAATGAGCACAATTTTTTATATGCATATGTCTTTGATTGTTAGTTCTTATAATATGTTAATACAATATGCGACTCGGCGGCTCTTCAAACCCTAGCCGCCAGGGTCACCACCACCTCCCTCCCTTCCCTCCGCCGCCGCCGGGCTAAGCCCGGGGGCCGACGGCGGTGGCGGAGGTTCTCCTCCCTGGATCGCGTCGGAGGGGGTGGGGCGGGACCTCCACGCGCGTGACGGTGCGGCGGCGATCTGATCCATGGTGGCACGACGGCGTGCTCTAGGCGGAGGCCTTGGGCGGCGGCGTGGTTTCCTGGTGGCAAGCCGGCGGCGGTGGCGTAAAGAGGGCGCTGTGGAGGTCCGGGCTGGCCAGATCAGGATCTTGGGGCGGCGGCCCTGGACGGTGGCGGCGAGTGAAGCTCGCGCTTCCCGCGGTGGCATGGCGTGGTGCAGTCCATATCCAAGGCAGATCTGCGTCGGCGATCTCGTGGTTTTGCCACGGATTGGTTCCGATCAGAGACGGTGATGAGCGTGCGGGATCCATCTCGGTGGCTCTTGCGGTTTGGCGAGGTGGGGTGGGAGTCCTCCTCCCAGGCTCCAGTGGTGGCGCATTCAGGCAGTGGCCGGTGTGCCAGGGCTCCTACGGTGGCACTGCTGTTGCAGTTGGTCACCAGATCTAGGCAGCTAGATCTAGGGCTTTGAAGGCGGTCGAGATAGTGCACAGGTTGTTGGGTGGATTTCTTGGAACGGATCCGAGTGAAAACTTGGTCTTCGGTCGTTGGCCGGAGCTGGTGATGACGATGCCCTTATCATCGTTTCCTCCTTCATAAAGGCATCGTCGAGGTACAAATCCCAAACCCACCCAATACCTCTGGGGGAAACCCTAGATCAGTTGATCGGATGACGGCGGCATTCATGTGTCGTTACCCCCATGGGGGCGGCATTCTTGGAGATGCACTCGGGCTCGAGGGACTAGCGGATGGCTTTTTCGGTGGAGCGGTGTTTCTTTCTACATATTCATGGCGGCGGCTCTTGGCGGCATGGAGCAGCGGAGGCTTGGCGTCTGATGTGTGGTGATGGACACGCGCATGAGGTCGAATCTGTCTAGCGTCATGGTGGCGTCGGCAGCAGCTAGACCGGGCAAGGTTGATGCAGCAGTACAGCTCTGAAGATGGATTGGTGGCAAGTGGCTGCGGCGGCCTCATACTCGGCAGGCGTCCTGGTTGAGGAGCACGCCGGACTGGTGGGTGCCCATACCCGGCAGGCGTCCTGGTTGGGACCTCAGGTCTTAGATGTTAGGTCTGGCTGCGATGTCGTGTAGGATCTTGAGAAGAGGTGTCTAGAGGGGGGGTGATTAGACACTAAGTACCAAAGTTGCAGTTTTTAACTTCTTTAGGTTTAAGTGGAGTTTAGGCACAATTTCAACATTCATAATACATAACAAGCAAGCATGCAAAGAGTATATGAGCAGCGGAAAGTAAAGCATGCAACTTGCAAGAATGTAAAGGGAAGGGTTTGGAGGATTCAAACGCAATTGGAGACACGGATGTTTTTGTCGTGGTTCCGATAGGTGGTGCTATCGTACATCCACGTTGGTCGAGACTTCAACCCACGAAGGGTAACGGTTGCGCGAGACCACGGAGGGCTCCACCCACGAAGGGTCCACGAAGAAGCAACCTTGTCTATCCCACCATGGCCGTCGCCCACGAAGGACTTGCCTCACTAGCGGTAGATCTTCATGAAGTAGGCTATCTCCTTGCCCTTACAAACTCCTTGGTTCAACTCCACAATCTTGTCGGAGGCTCCCAAGTGACACCTAGCCAATCTAGGAGACACCACTCTCCAAGAAGTAACAAATGGTGCGTTGATGATGAACTCCTTGCTCTTGTGCTTCAAATGATAGTCTCCCCGACACTCAACTCTCTCTCATAGGTTTTGGATCTGGTGGAAAGAAGATTTGAGTGGAAAGCAACTTGGGGAAGGCTAGAGATCAAGATTCATATGGTAGGAATGGAATATCTTGGCCTCAACACATGAGTAGGTAGTTCTCTCTCAGAAATAGGATCTTTGGAAGTGTAGGCTTGTTCTGATGGCTCTCTCCACGAATGAAGAGGAGGTGGAGGGGAATATATAGCCTCCACACAAAAACTAACCGTTACACACAATTTACCAATCTCGGTGGGACCGAATCAACAAACTCGGTCAGACCGATTTTAGTAAACCTAGTGACCGTTAGGGTTTTCGGTGTGACTGACTTGCATCTCAGTAGGACCGATATGGTTAGGGTTAGGGCATAACGTAATCTCGGTGAGACTGATTACACAAACCCGGTGAGACCGATTTTGGTAATTAGCTAACCAGAGAGTTGGTCAGGCAAACTCGGTGAAACCGATTACACAAACTCGGTGAGACCGATTTTGGTAATTAGCTAACTAGAAAGTTTGCATTGTAATCTCGGTAGTACCGATTGCACAAACTCGGTGAGACCGATTTTGGTAATGGACATACATAGAGAGATTACAATCCCATCTCGGTGAGACCGAGATCCCTATCGGTGAAACCGATTTGCCTAGGGTTTGTGGCAGTGGCTAAGACATCAAAACTCGGTGGCGCCGGATAGAAAGAATCAGTGGGGCCGAGTTTGACTTTTAGGTTTAGGACATATGTGTGGAAGTGGGAAAGTAGTTGAGGGTTTTGGAGCATATCACTAAGCACATGAAGCAAGAGGCTCATTAAGCAACACCTCATCCCTCCTTGATAGTATTGGCATTTCCTATAGACTCAATGTGATCTTGGATCACTAAAATATAAAATTAAGAGTCTTGAGCTTGAAGCTAGAGCCAATCCTTTGTCCTTAGCATCTTGAAGGAGTTCCCACATCCTTTAGTCCATGCCACTCCATTGTTGAACTTATCTGAAACATACTAGATAAAAGTGTTAGTCCAACAAGAGATATGTTGACATTAATTACCAAAACCACCTAGGGAGCACTTGTGCTTTCAATCTCCCCTTTTGGTAATTGATGACAACATACATCAAAGCTTTAGATAAAGATATAAAGAATAGCAAGTAAAGCTTTGGAAGGACATGTAACATGCATAGGCTCCCCCTACATGTATGCAGTCATGTGAATATGGAATATAGAAGCATATGAGAGCATAACCATGATAGAGTAGGCAATGTGTTACATGTATCTTGGCCATATGCATCAGAGCAAAAGATTATTAAGGAAAATACCTTCATGCTCATGAGTCCTTCTTGCAAACAAGATGTGCATCAGCAAGAATTCCTCATACACATGATTGTGATGCATATACTTACCTTGTAGTCTTGAGTTGGCTTAGGATGGAATGAACCTGCAGAAACAAGGTTAGATAATACAGGTACATCTACTAGCCAGAGCAAACAAAAGAAACCACAAGAATACCAAGACTGGGATGACATGTAGAAAGTGAGTCTTGAGTACCACATTGGATTAGACATGTCCCCAAGAATAAAGATATGCAATGAATTCAAATGATTTCCTTCCCTTAGGTGTCTTGCTCCCCCTGAATCTAGCATGGGATATTGGGAGAAGATAGGGAACAGAAAATCAGAGCAGAAAATCAGAGCTGAAAGATATAAATGAACAGAGCTTAAAGCAAATAAGCACATATGAACATGTCTTTCCCCCAAAAAGACACGTGGCATCTCTCCTCTTGAACATCAAGCATCTGGGATCCTTGAGAAATACTTTCTACTTGAGTATTCTCTCCCCCTGGAGATCTCTTTCTCCCCCTAAGAAGGTGATATACTCTTTCTCTGATGTGATCTCTCTCTAAATGATAAACTTTGATGTGATCTCTCTCTCCCCCTTTGACATCAATTTCCAAGAAGGGTTTTCTGGAATCTGTCGAATGGGTTTGGTCCTTGAGTCACAGCACAAAGCAATGATAAAAATGTGATGCTTGTAGAGGACAAGATTCATTGAGTGGAGCTGGACCAGAAGAAATATAGATCAAGTGGCAAATCTGTTCTTCCTGTTGTGAAATCGGTGGCACCGAGTGGTATGATTTGGTTGTGCCGAAAGGATTCGGTTGGACCAAAAACAACAAATCGGTGAAACTGAGTTCATCGCAGAGAAAACACTTGTCACCTCAGCTCACTAGACTAGTAAGATCTCACAAAGATTTGCAAGGAATTATCTGAAGGATCTGCAATGAATTGGATGCAGAAAATGCAGAGCAACTAAAAAGAAAGAAGGAAATCTAGATGAAGTTTTTTTTTAAAGGGAAAGCAAATATGCATGAGACAAATGCAAAAACACAGACAAGAACACGAGAGAACTTCATCTAGAGGTGGTCGGTGATAAAGTCACCTATGTTAGAGTATATTGACTTATGAGTCAAGTGAGATCACTTGATCATGGGTCATACTCATCGTTTAAGCTCAAAATGGGGTTACCATTTTTCGTTTAAGCATTTTGATGTATTCACATCTTGTCGAGTTGCTTTAGCTCATGTCTCGGAGTAAAGCTTCTCTAAGATGGAATGACATACCTTGGTTGGTGGTGTTGACCATGTAGTTGAACTTGTGGGGGTTGCTCAAGGTTGATGTAACTCATCAAGAGTTGGGAGCACCACTTGAAATTTGAGTCCATCTACCTACATGGGTTAGTTCTTGCAAGGAGTAGCACTTGTGAAAGAGAGGATTTAATCATGAAACTCAATCATCGAGATTGTCAAAGGATATATTTGAAAGATTCTGTGCTTCCTTGACTTCAACCACCATAGCGTAGAAACTTGGTGATGTAGAGATTGCTCAAGATGTAAGTGGTTTACAATCTCATGGAATTTGATTCAACCAAGTACCTACATGTGTTAGATAACATGCAAGATGCAAATATATCCAAGATATAATATATTCATCATAAGAGAGATATCATGGATTAGTCATAATCTCATGTCTTGCATGTATCCAATGGAGTTTCTACTCCAAGTTTGAAGCATCAATGATGTTCAATTCTCCTCTCAACCTGCAAAACACTTTCTCATCAAGGGGTTTAGTGAATATATCCGCTAATTGCTTTTTGGTGTGAACATGCTTAAGATTAATGTCACCCTTAGCAACATGATCTCGAATGAAATGATGACGAACTTCAATATGCTTAGTTCGAGAATGTTGTACGGGATTATGACCAATTTTGATAGCACTTTCATTGCCACAAAGCAATGGAACATGTCTTACATATATCCCATAATCTTTAAGAGTTTGGGTCATCCAAAGTAATTGAGCACAACATGAACTAGCGGCAATGTATTCCGCTTCGGCGGTGGATAAGGATACCGAGTTTGTTTCTTGGAGGACCAAGACACAAGAGATCTACCAAGAAATTGACAAGTACCCGAAGTGGACTTTCTATCAACCTTGTCTCCGGCATAGTCCGAGTCGGAGTAGCCAACAAGATCGAAAGAGGCCCTCTTAGGATACCAAATGCCAAAATTTGGTGTATGAATTAAGTATCTCACTATCCTTTTCACGGCCTTAAGATGACATTCTTTAGGAGCAGCTTGATATCGTGCACACATGCACACGCGTAGGATGATATCGGGACGTGAAGCACATAGATATAACAATGAACCAATCATAGAGTGATAAACCTTTTGATCAACGGTTCACCATCTTTGGTCAAGTCAAGATGTCCACTAGTAGGCATGGGTGTAGACATACCTTTGCATTCTTGCATATTGAACTTCTTGAATAAGTCCTTAGTGTACTTCGTTTGAGACACAAAAGTACCTTCCTTAGTTTGCTTGATTTGCAACCCAAGAAAGAATTTGAGTTCACTCATCATTGACATCTCAAACTTCTCCGACATTAGCTTTCCAAACTTTTCACTAAAATGAGGGTTAGTTTATCCAAATATGATATCATCAACATAAATTTGGCATACAAATAATTCTCCATTAACCCTTTTAGTAAAAAGTGTGGAATCAATTTTCCCAATTTCAAAGCCTTTTTCAATAAGGAACTTGGTCAAGCATTTATACCATGCTCTAGGAGCTTGTTTAAGACCATAAAGAGCTTTGTGAAGTTTGTAAACATGATTCGGTTTCTTAGGATTGACAAAGCCGGGAGGTTGTTTGACATAAACTTCCTCCTCTGTTTCACCATTTAGAAAAGCACTTTTAATGTCCATTTGGTACAAGGTGATATCATGATGATTAGCATAGGCAAGTAAGATGCGAATGGACTGAAGTCTAGCAACGGGAGCATAAGTCTCACCATAGTCCATACCTTCGACTTGTGTGTAGCCTTGGGCCATTTAGACGTGCTTTGTTGCGAACTACTTGTCCATCTTCATCTTGCTTGTTGCGAAACACCCATTTGGTACCGATGATGTTGTGGTTGTTGTCGGGCTTCTCAACCAATGTCCAAACTTGGTTCCTCTCAAAATTGTGTAGCTCTTCATGCATAGCATTTATCCAATCCGGATCTTCCAATGCTTCTTCAACCTTCATAGGTTCAATGCTAGAGATGAAAGAATAGTTTTCACAAAAGTTAGCTAAACGAGTTTTAGAGCGATTGATTCTCCCGGTTTGAATGTCATTGTAGATTTGCTCGACGGGGTGATCTTTGGCAACTCTTGCTCGAACTCGTGATAGCTTTTGCTTGGGTCTTCGTTGAACATCTTCTTCATCTTGTTCTTCTTCTTGGCCTTCTTCATTGTTGGCGTTGTCGTTCTCTTGTCGAGGTAGAGAAGGAGGTTGTTGACGTTCGTGATGTTCTTCCTCGTTTTCTTCATCTTGGTGTGTCCCACTTGTGGATGCTTCCGTATCAACTCTTGGTTCACCTTGTCGTGAAGTAGAAGCTTCCACTTGGACGGACGAGGTACTCTCCTTCACCTCCGTTGGACGGACCTTGCCAATAGACAAGTCTTGGATTGCTTCAAGGGTCTTTGTCTCCTACATCAATTGGCAATTGCTCTACTTGCGAGCCATTAGATTCATCAAACTTCACATCTACCGTCTCTTCAACCTTTCGGGTGAAATTGTTGTAGACACGGTAAGTGTGAGAGTTTGAGCCATAACCTAGTAGGAAACCTTCATGAGACTTAAGAGCAAATTTAGAACAACGATGCTTATCAAGAATGTAGCACTTTGAGCCGAATACTTGAAAGTATCCAACTTGGGTTTTGTTACCGGTGAGGAGCTCGTATGCCGTCTTGCTGAGTAGCTTGTGAAGATACAAGCGATTTGTTGCATGACAAGCTGTCTCAACTGCTTCTGCCCAAAAGTGCTTCGGTGTCTTGTACTCATCAAGCATCGTTCTCGCCATTTCGATGAGCGTCCGGTTCTTCCTCTCAACAACTCCATTTTGTTGAGGTGTGTACGTAGCCGAGAACTCGTGTGAAATCCCTTCTTCGTCAAGAAAGGTGTCCACATTTGCGTTCTTGAACTCCGTTCCGTTGTCGCTGCGAACCTTCTTGATCTTCACTTCAAATTGGTTTTGGGCCTTCCTAGCGAAGTTTTTGAAGATCTTTTGGACCTCCGATTTATCATCAAGAAAGAACACCCACGTAAATCTTGAAAAATCATCAACTATAACTAGATCAAAAGAATTTCCACCGAGACTCTTGTAAGAGTTGGGACCAAAGAGATCCATGTGAAGAAGCTCGAGTGGCCTCCTTGTGGTCATAATGTTCTTCACGGGATGCCTTCCTCCAACCTGTTTACCTGCCTGACAAGCACTGCACAGTCTATCCTTATCAAATATGACATCGTTAACACCAAGGATATGATTCCCTTTAATAAGCTTGTCAAGGTTTCTCATGCCAACGTGACCTAGTCGTCTATGCCATAGCCAACCTTTTGAGGATTTAGCAATGAAGCAAGTTTTAGGTTGTGCCTTTTTAGAGAAATCAATGATATCAAGATCACCTCTACGTATGCCGGTAAAGACCATTTTATGATTGTCTCGACGAAACACTTGGCAATCTACTTCAGTAAATAGGACATTGAAGCCGAAATCAGCAAGTCTAGATACTGAAAGTAAGTTGTATCCAAGAGACTCAACGAGCATGACATTTTGTATGGAGCTATCATGTGATATGGCCACCTTACCGAGGCCAACCACCTTACCTTTTGAGTTGTCACCAAAAGTGACATACTTTCGAGGACTATCATTTTTAGCAAGCTCACAAAACATGTCTTTATCTCCGGTCATGTGATCGGTACATCCACTGTTAAGAACCCATTCCTTTCCTCCTGACACATATCCCCGAAGATTTGCCATAAGACCAATGTCTCATTGCATCGTCAAGATTGAAGTCAGCATCATCATCCTCATCATAGTATCCATGTTCAACATCGTCATGTGGTGGATCAAGTCCTAGAGAGGGTAATTCGTTAGAGTGAGTTTGACAATGAACTTGTCTATGAATTCTTATAGCTTCGGAAATAATATCACCAATAATTCCAACATCTCCTTTGGCACGTATAAGGTCGATGAGTTCAAATAGACGATCACCAAACATAGGATCACTAGTATTCATCTTACTCAAAGCAATAGACTTATGAAGAATCTCATCTAGATTTTTCAAGGAATAATTTGGAAAGTGTTCCTCAAGAAATTTCCATATAGTGTAGGCACACTCAAGAGTAGGCAAGATTCTAATCAAGTTTCTAGGCAAGCCTCTAGTGATAAGATTAACAGTTCTAAGATTTCTAGTCATGTCAATAGCTTCATCAAGGGTAGGATGCATAGGATCAACATGAGGTGCACAAGGGCTAGCAATGTACTTGTTCAAATGATATTGATTGAAAATCGCAAGCATCTCATTTTTCCACTCATGAAAATACTCTACATCAAGAATAGGCACTCTATGCCTAAGACTCCCCAAAGTAGACTCATCCATCTTCCTCCAATGATGATTAAACCAAGGCAATGGAGACCAATGCTCTGATACCACTTGTAGGATCTTGAGAAGAGGTGTCTAGAGGGGGGTGATTAGACACTAAGTACCAAAGTTGCAGTTTTTAACTTCTTTAGGTTTAAGTGGAGTTTAGGCACAATTTCAACATTCACAATACATAACAAGCAAGCATGCAAAGAGTATATGAGCAGCGGAAAGTAAAGCATGCAACTTGCAAGAATGTAAAGGGAAGGGTTTGAAGGATTCAAACGCAATTGGAGACACAGATGTTTTTGTCGTGGTTCCGATAGGTGGTGCTATCGTACATCCACGTTGGTGGAGACTTCAACCCACGAAGGGTAACGGTTGCGTGATTCCACGGAGGGCTCTGTTGGGGAACGTTGCAGAAAATTAAAATTTTCCTACGGTTTCACCAAGATCCATCTATGAGTTCATCTAAGCAACGAGTCAAGGGAGAGAGTTTGCATCTACATACCACTTGTAGATCGAGTGCGGAAGCGTTCAAGGGGATGGTGATGATGGAGTCAGACTTCGCCGTGATTCGGATCACCGATGACCAAGTGCTGAACGGACAGCACCTCCGCGTTCAACACACGCAGACGGCAGACGGACAACGTCTCCTCCGTCTTGATCCAGCAAGGAGGAAGGAGAGGTTGAAGAAGATGGCTCCGGCAGCAAAGACGATGGGCGTGGTGATGGTGGAGTGACGATTCTCGGCAGGGCTTCGCCAAGCACACGCGGAGGAGGAGAGGTGTTGGGAGGGAGGGCTGCGCCTTGGCTTGGGTGCGGCTGCCCTCCCTCACCCCTCTATTTATAGGGGAAGGGCAGGGGCGGCCCCTCTAGATGGCATCTAGAGGGGCGGCCAAGGGGAGGGGTGGCTTGCCCCCCAAGCAAGGGGGGCGCCCCCCTCTAGGGTTCCCCCCAAACCCTAGGCGCATGGGCCCAAGGGGGGGGCGCACCCAGCCCACCAGGGGCTGGCTGCTATCCCCATGCAGCCCATGTGGCCCCCCGGGAGGGGTGGCCCCTCCCGGTGGACCTCCGGAACCCTTCCAAAGGGCCCCCGGTACAATACCCAGACGCCTCAAACTTTCCGGTGTCCGTTTGACAACTTCCCATATATAAATCTTTACCTCCGGACCCTTCCGGAACTCCTCGTGACGTCCGGGATCTCATCCGGGACTCAACAACATTCGGTAATCACATACAAGTCTTCCTAATAACCCTAAGCGCCACCGAACCTTAAGTGTGTAGACCCTACGGATTCGGGAGACATGCGGACATGACCGAGACGCTCTGGTCAATAACCAACAGCGGATCTGGATACCCATGTTGGCTCCCACATGCTCCTCGATGATGTGATCGGATGAACCACGATGTCAAGGATTCAAGTAACCCCGTATACTATTCCCTTTGTCAATCCGATGCGTTACATGCCCGAGACTCAATCGTCAAGATCCCAATACCTTGTTCGGTCTCGTTATCGGCAAGTCACTTTACTGCATACGCAATGCATGATCCCGTGACCAAACACTTGGTCACTTTGAGCTCATTATGATGATGCATTACCGAGTGGGCCTAGAGATACCTCTCCGTCATACGGAGTGACAAATCCAGTCTCGATCCGTGTCAACCCAATGTACACTTTCGGAGATACCTGTAGTGCACCTTTATAGTCACCCGATTACGTTGTGACGTTTGGTACACCCAAAGCACTCCTACAAGATCCGGGAGTTACACGATCTCATGGTCTAAGGAAGAGATACTTGACATTGAAAAAGCTCTAGCAAAACGAACTACACGATCTTGTGCTATGCTTAGGATTGGGTCTTGTCCATCACGTCATTCTCCTAATGACGTGATCCCGTTGTCAATGACATCTCGATGTCCATAGTCGTGAAACCATGACTATCTGTTGACCAACGAGCTAGTCAACTAGAGGCTTACTAGGGACGTATTGTGGTCTATGTATTCACACGTGTATTACGATTTCCCTATAATACAATTATAGCATGAATAAAAGACAATTATCACGAACAAGGAAATATAATAATAATGCTTTTATTATTGCCTCTAGGGCATATTTCCAACAGTCTCCCACTTGCACTAGAGTCAATAATCTAGTTACATTGTGATGAATCGAACACCCATAGAGTTCTGGTGTTGATCATGTTTTGCTTTCATGAGAGAGGTTTAGTCAACGGATCTGCGACATTCAGATCCGTATGCACTTTACAAATTTCTATGTCTCCATCTTGAACATTTTCACGGATGGAGTTGAAGCGACGCTTGATGTGCCTCGGTCTTCTTGTGAAACCTGGGGTCCTTGGCAAGTGCAATAGCTCCGGTGTTGTCACAGAAGAGTTTGATCGGCCCCGACGCATTGGGTATGACTCCTAGGTCGGTGATGAACTCCTTCACCCAAATTGCTTCATGCGCTGCCTCCGAGGCTGCCATGTACTCCGCTTCACATGTAGATCCCGCCACGACGCTCGCTTGTACCGCACCAGCCATCGCTCCACCATTCAACATATACACGTATCCGGTTTGTGACTTAGAGTCATCCAGATCTGTGTCGAAGCTAGCGTCGACGTATCCCTTTACAACGAGCTCTTCGTCACCTCCATAAACGAGAAACATGTCCTTTGTCCTTTTCAGGTACTTTAGGATATTCTTGACCGCTGTCCAGTGTTCCTTGCCAGGATTACTTTGGTACCTTCCTACCAAACTTACGGCAAGGTTTACATCAGGTCCGTACACGACATGGCATACATAATAGATCCTATGGCTGAGGCATAGGGGATGACGCTCATCTCTTCTTTATCTTTTGCCGTGGTCGGGCATTGAGCTGAGCTCAATCTCACACCTTGCAAAGACAGGCAAGAACCCTTTTTTGGACTGATCCATTTTGAACTTCTTCAAAATCTTATCAAGGTATGTGCTTTGTGAAAGACCTATGAGGCGTCTCGATCTATCTCTATAGATCTTGATGCCTAATATATAAGCAGCTTCTCCAAGGTCCTTCATTGAAAAACACTTATTCAAGTAGGCCTTAATGCTGTCCAAGAATTCTATATCATTTCCCATCAAAAGTATGTCATATACATATAATATGAGTAATGCTATGAGCTCCCACTCACTTTCTTGTAAACGCAGGCTTCTCCATAAGTCTCAAGATAAACCCAAACGCTTTGATCATCTCATCAAAGCGAATGTTCCAACTCCGAGATGCTTGCACTAGCCCATAAATGGATCGCTGGAGCTTGCATACTTTGTTAGCATTCTTAGGATCGACAAAACCTTCCGGCTGTATCATATACAGCTCTCTTCCTTAAGATAACCATTAAGGAACGCTGTTTTTGACGTCCATCCGCCATATCTCATAATCATAGTATGCGGCAATTGCTAACATGATTCGGACGGACTTAAGCTTCGCTACGGGAGAGAAAGTCTCATCGTAGTCAATGCCTTGAACTTGCCGATAACCCTTAGCGACAAGTCGAGCTTTATAGATGGTGACATTACCATCCGCGTCCGTCTTCTTCTTAAAGATCCATTTGTTTTCTATCGCTCGCCGATCATCGGGCAAGTCATACAAAGTCCATACTTTGTTTTCATACATGGATTCTATCTCGGATTTCATGGCTTCTAGCCATTTGTTGGAATATGGGCCCGCCATCGCTTCTTCATAGTTCGAAGGTTCACCGTTGTCTAACAACATGATTTCCGTGACAGGGTTGCCGTACCACTGCAGTGCGGAACGTGTCCTAGTGGACCCACGGGTTCAGTAGCAACTTGATCCGAAGTACCTTGATCATCATCATTAATTTCCTCTCCAATTGGTGTAGGCACCACAGGAACATTTTCCTGAGCTGCACTACTTTCCGGTTCAAGAGGTAGTACTTCATCGAGTTCTACTTTCCTCCCACTTACTCCTTTCGAGAGAAACTCTTTTTCCTGAAAGGATCCATTCTTGGCAACAAAGATCTTGCCTTCGGATCTAAGGTAGAAGGTATACCCAATGGTTTCCTTAGGGTATCCTATGAAGACGCATTTTTCCGACTTGGGTTCGAGCTTTTCAGGTTGAAGTTTCTTGACATAAGCATCGCATCCCCAAACTTTTAGAAACGGCTTAGGTTTCTTCCCAAACCATAATTCATACGGTGTCGTCTCAACGGATTTAGACGGTGCCCTATTTAAAGTGAATGTAGCTGTCTCTAGAGCGTATCCCCAAAAGGATAGCGGTAAATCTGTAGGAGACATCATAGATCGCACCATATCCAATAGAGTGCGATTACGACGTTCGGACACACCGTTCTGTTGAGGTGTTCCACGGCGTGAGTTGTGAAACGATTCCACATTTTCTTAAGTGTGTACCAAATTCGTGACTTAAATATTCTCCTCCACGATCTGATCGTAAGAACTTTATTTTTCGGTCACGTTGATTCTCTACCTCATTCTGAAATTCCTTGAACTTTTCAAAGGTTTCAGACTTGTGTTTCATCAAGTAGACATACCCATATCTACTCAAGTCATCTGTGAGAGTTAGAACATAACGATATCCTCCGCGAGCCTCAACACTCATTGGACCGCACACATCGGTATGTATGATTTCCAACAAGTTGGTTGCTCGCTCCATTGTTCCGGAGAACGGAGTCTTGGTCATCTTGCTCATGAGGCATGGTTCGCATGTGTCAAATGATTCATAATCTAGAGACTCCAAAAGTCCATCAGCATGGAGCTTCTTCATGCGCTTGACACCAATGTGACCAAGGCGGCAGTGCCACAAGTATGTGGGACTATCGTTATCAACTTTACATCTTTTGGTATTCACGCTATGAATATGTGCAACATTACGCTCGAGATTCATTAAGAATAAACCATTGACCATCGGAGCATGACCATAAAACATATCTCTCATATAAATAGAACAACCATTATTCTCGGATTTAAATGAGTAGCCATCTCGCATTAAACGAGATCCTGATACAATGTTCATGCTCAAACTTGGCACCAAATAACAATTATTAAGGTTCAAAACTAATCCCGTAGGTAAATGTAGAGGTAGCGTGCCGACGGCGATCACATCGACTCTGGAACCATTCCCGACGCGCATCGTCACCTCGTCGCCCTTCGATCTCCGCTTATTCCGCAGCTCCTGCTGTGAGTTACAAATATGAGCAACGGCACCGGTATCAAATACCGGGGAGTTACTACGAGTAATCGGTAAGGTACACATCAATTACATGTATATCAAATATACCTTTGGTGTTGCCGGCCTTCTTATCCGCTAAGTATTTGGGGCAGTTCCGCTTCCAGTGACCCTTCCCCTTGCAATAAAAGCACTCAGTCTCAAGCTTGGGTCCATTCTTTGACTTCTTCCCGGTAACTGGCTTACCGGGCGCGGCAACATCCTTGTCGTCCTTCTTGAAGTTCTTCTTGCCCTTGCCCTTCTTGAACTTAGTGGTCTTATTGACCATCAACACTTGATGTTCTTTCTTGATCTCAACCTCTGCTGACTTCAGCATTGAAAATACTTCAGAAATGGTCTTCACCATCCCCTACATATTGTAGTTCATCACAAAGCTCTTGTAGCTTGGTGGGAGCGACTGAAGGATTCTGTCAATGACCGCCTCATCAGGGAGGTTAATATTCAGCTCGGTCATGCGGTTGTGCAACCCAGACATTCTGAGTATGTGCTCACTGAGAGAACTATTTTCCTCCATCTTACAACTATAGAACTTGTCAGAGACGTCATATCTCTCGACCCGGGCGTGAGCTTGGAAAACTAGTTTCAGCTCCTCGAACATCTCATATGCTCCGTGATGCTCAAAACGCTTTTGGAGCCCTGGTTCTAAGCTGTATAGCATGCCGCACTGAACGAGGGAGTAATCATCGATCTGAGTTTGCCAAGCATTCATAATTTCTTGGTTCTCTCGGGACGGGGCGTCACCTAGCGGTCCTTCTAGGACATATTGTTTCCTGGCAGCTATGAGGATGATCCTCGTGTTAGGACCCGATCTGTATAGTTGCTTCCATCATCTTTCAGCTTGGTTTTCTCTAGAACGCGTTGAAGTTCAGGTTGACATGAGCGTTGGCCATTTGATCTACAAGACATATTTGCAAAGGTTTTAGACTAAGTTCATGATAATTAAGTTCATCTAATCAAATTATCTTAATGAACTCCCACTCAGATTAGACATCCCTCTAGTCATCTAAGTGTTACACGATCCGAGTCGACTAGGCCGTGTCCGATCATCACGTGAGACGGACTAGTCATCGTCGGTGAACATTCTCATGTTGATCGTATCTTCCATACGACTCGTGTTCGACCTTTCGGTCTCCGTGTTCCAAGGCCATGTCTGTACATGCTAGGCTCGTCAAGTTAACCCTAAGTGTTTTGCATGTGTAAAACTGTCTTACACCCGTTGTATGTGAACGTAAGGATCTATCACACCCGATCATCACGTGGTGCTTCAAGCATTTAACTTTAGCAACGGTGCAGTTAGGGAGAACACTTCTTGAAATTGTTGTAAGGGATCATCTTATTTACTACCGTCGTTCTAAGTAAACAAGATGCATAAACATAATAAACATCACATGCAATTATATAGTAGTGACATGATATGGCCAATATCATAAAGCTCCATTGATCTCCATCTTCAGGGCTCCATGATCATCTTGTCACCGGCATGACACCATGATCTCCATCATCATGATCTCCATCATCGTATCTTCATGAAGTTGTCACGCCAACGACTACTTCTACTTCTATGGCTAATGCGTTTAGCAATAAAGTAAAGTAATTTACATGGCGTTCTTCAATGACACGCAGGTCATACAAAATAAAGACAACTCCTATGGCTCCTGCCGGTTGTCATACTCATCGACATGCAAGTCGTGATTCCTATTACAAGAACATGATCTCATACATCATAATATGTCATTCATCATTCATCACAACTTCTGGCCATATCACATCACATGACAATTGCTGCAAAAACAAGTTAGACGTCCTCTAATTGTTGTTGCATCTTTTACGTGGCTGCAATTGGATTCTAGCAAGAACGTTTTCTTACCTACGAATAACCACAACGTGATTTTGTAAACTTCTATTTACCCTTCATAAGGACCCTTTTCATCGAATCCGCTCCAACTAAAGTGGGAGAGATGACACCCGCCAGCCACCTTATGCAACTAGTGCATGTCATTCGGTGGAACCGGTCTCACGTAAGCGTACGTGTAAGGTTGGTCCGGGCCGCTTCATCCCACAATACCGCTGAATCAAGATAAGACTAGTAGCGGCAAGCAAGTTGACAAGATCTACGCCCACAACAAAATTGTGTTCTACTCGTGCAATAGAGAACTACGCATAGACCTAGCTCATGATGCCACTGTTGGGGAACGTTGCAGAAAATTAAAAATTTTCCTACGGTTTCACCTAGATCCATCTATGAGTTCATCTAAGCAACGAGTCAAGGGAGAGAGTTTGCATCTACATACCACTTGTAGATCAAGTGCGGAAGCGTTCAAGGGGATGGTGATGATGGAGTCGTACTCGCCGTGATTCGGATCACCGATGACCAAGTGCTGAACGGACAGCACCTCCGCGTTCAACACACGTACGGTACGGACAACGTCTCCTCCGTCTTGATCCAGCAAGGAGGAAGGAGAGGTTGAGGAAGATGGCTCCAGCAGCAGCACGACGGCGTGGTGATGGTGGAGTGACAGTTCTCCGGCAGGGCTTCGCCAAGCACACGCGGAGGAGGAGAGGTGTTGGGGAGGGGAGGGGCTGCGCCTTGGCTTGGGTGCGGCTGCCTCCCCTCACCCCTCTATTTATAGGGGAAGGGCAGGGGCCGGCCCCTCTAGATGGCATCTAGAGGGGCGGCGGGGAGGGGTGGCTTGCCCCCAAGCAAGGAGGCGCCCCTAGGGTTTCCCCAAACCCTAGGCGCATGGGCCCAAGGGGGGGGCGCACCCAGCCCACCAGGGGCTGGCTGCTATCCCCACGCAGCCCATGTGGCCCCCCGGGAGGGGTGGCCCCTCCCAGTGGACCTCCGGAACCCTTCCGGTGGTCCCGGTACAATACCGCACGCCCCGAAACTTTCCGGTGTCCGTTTGACAACTTCCCATATATAAATCTTTACCTCCGGACCCTTCCTAACTCCTCGTGGCGTCCGGGATCTCATCCGGGACTCCGAACAACATTCGGTAATCACATACAAGTCTTCCTAATAACCCTAGCGTCACCGAACCTTAAGTGTGTAGACCCTACGGGTTCGGGAGACATGCAGACATGACCGAGACGCTCTCCGGTCAATAACCAACAGCGGGATCTGGATACCCATGTTGGCTCCCACATGCTCCTCGATGATGTCATCGGATGAACCACGATGTCGAGGATTCAAGTAACCCCGTATACTATTCCCTTTGTCAATCGATACGTTACATGCCCGAGACTCGATCGTCGGTATCCCAATACCTCGTTCAGTCTCGTTACCGGCAAGTCACTTTACTGCATTACCGCAATGCATGATCCCGTGACCAAACACTTGGTCACTTTGAGCTCATTATGATGATGCATTACCGAGTGGGCCCAGAGATACCTCTCCGTCATACGGAGTGACAAATCACAGTCTCGATCCGTGTCAACCCAACAGACACTTTCGGAGATACCTGTAGTGCACCTTTATAGTCACCCGCCACGTTGTGACGTTTGGTACACCCAAAGCACTCCTACAGTATCCGGGAGTTACACGATCTCATGGTCTAAGGAAGAGATACTTGACATTGAAAAAGCTCTAGCAAAACGAACTACACGATCTTGTGCTATGCTTAGGATTGGGTCTTGTCCATCACGTCATTCTCCTAATGGCGTGATCCCGTTGTCAATGACATCCGATGTCCATAATCAGGAAACCATGACTATCGTTGACCAACGAGCTAGTCAACTAGAGGCTTACTAGGGACGTATTGTGGTCTATGTATTCACACGTGTATTACGATTTCCGCATAATACAATTATAGCATGAATAAAAGACAATTATCACGAACAAGGAAATATAATAATAATGCTTTTATTATTGCCTCTAGGGCATATTTCCAACAGGCTCCACCCACGAAGGGTCCACGAAGAAGCAACCTTGTCTATCCCACCATGGCCGTCGCCCACGAAGGACTTGCCTCACTAGCGGTAGATCTTCACGAAGTAGGCGATCTCCTTGCCCTTACAAACTCCTTGGTTCAACTCCACAATCTTGTCGGAGGCTCCCAAGTGACACCTAGCCAATCTAGGAGACACCACTCTCCAAGAAGTAACAAATGGTGCGTTGATGATGAACTCCTTGCTCTTGTGCTTCAAATGATAGTCTCCCCAACACTCAACTCTCTCTCATAGGTTTTGGATCTGGTGGAAAGAAGATTTGAGTGGAAAGCAACTTGGGGAAGGCTAGAGATCAAGATTCATATGGTAGGAATGGAATATCTTGGCCTCAACACATGAGTAGGTAGTTCTCTCTCAGAAATAGGATGCTGGAAGTGTAGCTTGTTCTGATGGCTCTCTCCATGAATGAAGAGGAGGTGGAGGGGAATATATAGCCTCCACACAAAAACTAACCGTTACACACAATTTACCAATCTCGGTGGGACCGAATCAACAAACTCGGCCAGACCGATTTTAGTAAACCTAGTGACCGTTAGGGTTTTCGGTGGGACTGACTTGCATCTTGGTAGGACCGATATGGTTAGGGTTAGGGCATAAAGTAATCTCAGTGAGACCGATTACACAAACTCGGTGAGACCGATTTTGGTAATTAGCTAACCAGAGAGTTGGTCAGGCAAACTCGGTGAAACCGATTACACAAACTCGATGAGACCGATTTTGGTAATTAGCTAACCAGAAAGTTTGCATTGTAATCTCGGTAGTACCGATTGCACAAACTCGGTGAGACCGATTTTGGTAATGGACATACACAGAGAGATTACAATCCCATCTCGGTGAGACCGAGATCCCTATCGGTGAAACCGATTTGCCTAGGGTTTGTGGCAGTGGCTAAGACATCAAAACTCGGTGGCGCCGGATAGAAAGAATCAGTGGGGCCGAGTTTGACTTTTAGGTTTAGGACATATGTGTGGAAGTGGAAAAGTAGTTGAGGGTTTTGGAGCATATCACTAAGCACATGAAGCAAGAGGCTCATTAAGCAACACCTCATCCCTCCTTGATAGTATTGGCTTTTCCTATAGACTCAATGTGATCTTGGATCACTAAAATATAAAATGAAGAGTCTTGAGCTTGAAGCTAGAGCCAATCCTTTGTCCTTACCATCTTGAAGGAGTTCCCACATCCTTTAGTCCATGCCACTCCATTGTTGAACTTATCTGAAACATACTAGATAAAAGTGTTAGTCCAACAAGAGATACGTTGACATTAATTACCAAAACCACCTAGGGAGCACTTGTGCTTTCATGTCGGTTTGGTACAAGGCCCAGGCTATCAGCGCCCCTTCATCAATTGGATAGGTGTAGCGACAGTTGTTGCTTAGACGGTGGCTTTAGTCTTACCGTTGTATGACTTTGTAAGGTCTTGTGAGAATAATTAATAAAGTGGCCGCATGCATCACCCAGATGCACAGGCCGGGGGTCCTCCTCTTTTTCTAAAAAAACTATAAACCTAAGGTATCATAAAAGTACTTTTATTGAAAAAAGCTAATTATTGTAAGTGTTATCGCCTGGCCAACCAGAGTATTTTTTTCATATATTAATAATCAAAGTTGGAGAAGTTTTGATGCATGTTTTTTTACATGCCATCTACTTATGAACTGAGATAATATATGATATCTATTGCACTTTTGTAAATTATATGTATATTTTAAAAAGAAGTTTGCTCTTTGTCTGGCACCAGGAAAGCCTAGCGAATGTTCAAGCGTTGTTGCATCAGCATCCAAAGAGTAGACGAGCCATATTGACCACTGTTGATCACCTCAAGCGCCTCTGCATCGATCACTATTTCCAAGACGAGATCGACAATGTCATGGATGCATGTATGGATCTCGTTCATAGTGATGATCTACTTGATGCAACCCTTTCACTAAGGCTAATGAGAGAAGCTGGATATTATGTTTCGGCAGGTAAGTAAAGGAAAATCTTAGTGCGTCATGTAAGATAAACACAAGAATTTGGGAAGCTTCAGTGCTATTTGGTCTATGAAATAAATTTTATGTGATAACTTTGTTGTAAAAAAATCTTCAAGTAGCCAAGTCTAAAATAGATTCTAGCGTTTCCTTGCGGACCGTATAAGTACCTCCCTTGGGACGTATGTTGTCACTATGTATGACCTATGCTTTCGGGCATCTCCAGCCGCGCCCCCAACAGGCCCTTCCCAGGCGATTTTGCCGCGTCGGTGCTAAAAAAAGGCCCCAGTCGCGCCTCCAGAAGCCCGTTTTTCGCCGGCTCGGGCCAAAACTAGTGCCGGCGGACCCAGGCCGAACCCGGCGCCCTGGGGGCGCTTGGGGAGCCGGCACAAGCGAAAAAGGCGCGTGGGCTCACCCTGAAGGAGACCCGAGGGCCTTTTCCCGCCGTTTCTTGACGCTTTTCCCTCGCATCTCTCCGCCGCCGCCTTCCTCCCGCCATTCTCTCCTTTCTCCCGCTAAACCTCCTCCGCCGCGAAGAAGCACGCCATGCCGCCGAAGAAGTACGCCATGCCGCGCGCGACTGGCGCCGTGGCCCAGCCGAAGCAGAGGAAGTCGAGGGCGCCGCCATCGAAGCCACCGGGCCTGTCGAACGCTGAGTAGAGGGTGGAAGTTCAGCGGTGCGGCGATCACCGCCCGGTGAACAGGGCCATAGCCAAGAAGGCCCGCGACAACGCTGCCAGCGGCGTCTTCCTCATCGGTCGACCAGCGGGATGAATCCACCCGTCGTCGACCACACCCAAGACGCGCATACAGGGACAGCAAGGCGCCGGATCTCCATGGGGTTCATCGTCTCCGGCCACGCCGACGGCGACGCCGCGGTGGGTTCAACCCAAACGTGACCTTCCCTCATGGTCACCCGCCACGCGCCGACGCTTCGCCCGCCTTCGCCGGGCGCGGTACCCTCCATACAACTACTCGCCGCCCGCCGCCTACGCGTCCACACCGACGCCCCATCTCTACCGTGGACCGCTACCCTTCTCGCACCTCGGCAACGCCGACGACACGGGAGCCGACATGGACGACATCATCGCGATAGGATCGACCGCGGCCGCCGCGTCTCCCGGGTTCGCCACCCAGGACGAGGTAGTGGACCTCAGCGGCGACATGGAGGCCGAGCTCGGCTACGTCTACGGCGACGACGCGCAGGAACCCGAGGAGGAGGAGGAGGAGGAGGAGGAGGAGCTCTGTTCCGGCGAAGGCGCCAAGAAGAAGAAGCGGGTGGCTAGGTCGAGCGAACCGCGCATCAAGTGGGCGCCCAAGGAGGAGGAATGCCTCGCCAAGCATGGAAAGTCGTGCGCCTCGACCCGACCACCGGCGCGAATCGAGCTTGAGACGCGTCGACCGCATCAAGGCCGAGTTCGACGAGCGGAAGCTCGTCGACCCCTACTTCAAAGGCGTCTACATGCAGCGCGGCTCCAAGGCGATGGCGAACCATTGGTCCGGGCGGTCCTACGCGAAGAGAAGACCGAGGCGCGGTGGTCGTCGCTAATGAAGAACAACGCCATCAAGCTCAACCTGCTCGGATTTAACGTCGCCACAAGAAGAGGAACACCGACATGGCTTTTCCGATGGGCGGGCGGACATGCTCCAGAGCAACGACGAAGCTCAAGGCGTGGTACCTGGTGCAAAGGCGGCCTCATCTGAACGAGCTGCCGACGGCAACGCCGACGACGCCGACGACGCCCACGACCACCACGGACACCAAGCCCGAACGACGCCTCTACATCGCCGCCCAGAAGCCGAGCCGCGCCGACGCAGCCCAAAGACCGAAGCAGCTCCGATGCCGACGAGCTCACAGACGCCGACTCCGCCAACGCTCGAGCCGACCCCGCCGAGTGAATCGTTGCGCACGCGAACTTGCGGCGGCGGCGCTCTGTTTTTTGTAACGCCAGACTACGTCCGATCGCCGGATTTGCGGCGTCTTTTGAGAGCGGGAACGACCAAGTTTAAATTTCCCGCATCCTGGGGCCGGCGCGTGGGGGCGTGACTGGGAGCTAGGTCGCCCCCAGGGGCCGAACTAGCGCCGGCACGCCCCCAGGCCGCTCTATTTAGGCGCCCTGGGGGCCGAACGGCTGGAGATGCCCTAAGACCCCTTCTCCACGACATGGCAGACGATGTTCTTCGAAAGTTCACAAATGATAATGGTGATTTCAACCATGGGCTCACCAAAGACATTAGAGGGATGCTGAGCTTGCAAGACATGTCATACCTCAACATGGGAGGATCATCACTGTACAAGGCAAATGAATTCTCAGGCAAGCACCTTAGACTTGCAATTAAGTATTTGGAGCCAAGCCTTGCAAGATATGTGAGGCGGTCACTAGACCATCCCTATCATGTGAGCCTGATGCAGTACAAGGCAAGGCACCATCTGAGTTACCTCCAGAACTTGCCCACTAGGAACACATCAATTGAGAATCTGGCACTTGCTGAGTTTCAGGTTAAGAAGTTGCAGCATCAGAGGGAAATTCAAGAGGTTAAGAGGTATATATATACGTAATAAACTACTCTCCTTCCATGATTAATTTTGTCGAAGATGTTCAATATGCTCACTCTTGATAAGAGAGAAACGCTAGAACTCTTGGCCCAATTTTATTAATTAGTATTTTTATTGCTCATGTATTCACTCAATTAATAGAGTGGTGGTTTTCACTATGTGAAAACTTCCTTTTCACACATATGGTGGATGGATTTGGGATTGGCTAAAGAAATACCGTCTGCAAGGGACCAAGTACTTAAATGGTACATGTGGCCCATGACTGTCCTTGAGGGTTTGTCCTTCTCTAGATATCGGATTGAGATCAACAAGATCGTCTCCATGGTCTACATTGTGGACGACATCTTTGATCTTGTCGCCACACAAAATGAGCTCTCTCTTTTCAATGAGGCAATCAAAATGTGAGCATTGCATTGTTGTTCCCATAATGATTAAGATTAATTTATTTTAGGGAAGCAATATAGTCACCTTACTTCATAAATAAATGATGTATTATATATGTCCAACCGGATATCAGACTTCTTTAAATTGACATATAGTATATGCAGATGTGTTAAGATTAATTCGAAATGAACATTCTGTCATTATGAGAAATATCTTCATAAATAATAGTTTTCTAATTATTTATTCTGTAATCATACGAACAAGCAAAAACAGTGCATATTAGAGATTGTTTGAGACCAAGATTGCATCTACTTTGCTAATGGAATAAAAAAAACTCATGGATTAGTTAAGAGCTTTTACATGGTCCCGCAAAAAAATGAGCTTTTACATGGTATGAAAGTATTGTCTTGTAGAAATTTCACGCACAGATTGCACATTTTATCAGGTGGGATCCTGCTGCTGTTGACACCGTCAGAAATGATATAGCCGCTATGGTTAGAAAAGAGCATGGACTGAACCCTATCACTCATCTCAAGGAAGCTGTATGTCTACTGAAATGATTCTTCATTTTCTTTAATTTAATTTCCCTAAGGAGCTAAATATATTAACACTACCACCTCACATATTTATGTGTGGTATATAAATCACGGTGATTGAGTAGATATTTGTGCCCCTGTTGCAATGCGCGAGCAATTAATTACCTTATTGTATTTACAAAGATAACATATAATAAAATAACACTAGACGCATTCATGTTACCTTCCTTCATTTTACTCTTACAGTGGGCAGCTTTGTTTGATGTATTCATGATCGAGAGAAAATGGTTATATACTAATCAGGCCCCTACATCAGAGGACTACCTAAGAAACGGTATCGTTTCACTTCAGGAGCACCACTAGTATTCCTGCATCTTTTCTTCTTGCTAGGGCATGATTTAACAGAGGGCAACAACGACCACATCCTTCGGATCATCTCCTGCACTGCAAAGATCATGAGGCTTTGGGACGACATGGGCAGTGCAAAGGTTATAACACACCAAGAACTTTATCACATGAGATTGCAGGATTACACTACCAATAATTGTACATGAATTAATTCAGTACATATCCATGTGGGTGTGCATCCACATCAACATTGACCAAATTAGACATGATCTGACATTTTTTTTCTTCACCACATGCAGGATGAATCACAAGAAGGGCTCGACGGATCTTACAAGGAGTTGTACCAGAGAGAAAATCCTCATGGTGACGTGGAGAAGCACATGTTGGAGATGATCGCGAATGAATGGCAGGATCTGAATAGGGAATGCTTCTCTGGGACAAACTCAACACTATCGCATACCTTCATCGGGGCATCACTCATTGCAAGGATGGTCCGCGTCATGTATGGCTATGATGACGAGCATAGGCTCCCCTCCTTGAGGATTACACCAGGATGTTGCTCTTCTGAATCATGCATGCTAGCGCATACAAATAGGTTGATAGTTGGTACAACCTTCTGCATTGCAATGGGGTTTTGTAGCCGTGACATATAAATAACAAATTTAAAAGGTAGTATCTAGTCAAACATGAAACTGAACAGCCTGACTGTGGAACTAGGCTACTAACGTTACATGAACATGCAAAAGTTCTACAAAAGATAGTTGCATCACACTATTGGATCTATGATAGTTGCGTCGAGCGGCTTATATAATCTTTGCAATTTCATCTCATCCAATCTCGAGAACAGACGAGCGCCTCAATCGTCCTGATGCTCAGCGCACTATGGTGCTTCGGGATCACCGGCCCTGTGCTGCTGAATGCCGCTTCAGAGTGAACGGCAGACGCCGGCATGGCCAGGACGTCCCGCGCAATAGCTGCAAGCGTGGGGTACTTGGTGGTATGTTCCATCCACCACTTCAGAATGTCAAAATCATCCTTTCTTGGGACTAGGCCCTCCCCAAGGTAGTCATCAAGCTCTGAAGACATCTGACTACTGAGATGCTCATCCCAATCTTCCAATGAATCTTTATCATCTGCACTCCTGGAAACAACGGCGCCACTCGGCTGATTCATGGGTTCGTAGTATTCACTGAAGAGTTCCTGGACCGTGTCGCGTATTTCGGATAAGTAGCTCGCTGAACCTGCGCCGTAAGCTCGTCGCAGACGGAATTCGATGAAGCTCATCTTGAATCTAGGGTCTAGAACAACAGGTACCGACAACCACACGTATGAGTTCTGCCAGTACTCGTCGAACGCGTGCTGCATCACCATGACCAATGCAGCAATTTCGACATTCTCATTTGATGCTTCTTCCTGCAGAACAGTCCTCACTTTCCATACCTCGCTGAAGTATATATTCGATGTTGGAGGGCTAGGGCCAGAAATCACCTCGATGGCACGATAAAATGTCCTCAGAATCTTGCAAATGGACTCGGTAACTCCCATATCTTCTGGAGACAGCACTTCTTCAGCAGGAAATAACTTCTTGAATTGCAGCAGAAGTTCAAGCCTAAAATAAAACTTGTGCCACCACTTGGCATCTTCCTGTGGACACTTGAAACTCATCTGTGAAATGGCCTCCAGAAGCTGCTGTTGGGCCAATGGTGAAGATGCAAGTGACACAAAACAGTCCATTACTGCATCACCAATAAGGAGAAGTATGTCTGATTGTCCTTCATCAACAACACTGTTTATCATGTCGTCCAAACAAGCAATGTTGCATAGCTTGCCTCTGATGGGAAGGCACCTCTTCTCCATGAGCATCACCTTGAGCCTCGCGGTATGCCCATCGTTCTTGATTTCACCAACTGAAGTCAAGCTCAGAATCTTCTGATCAAGATTCCAATCTCTGATTGCATCCCATATGACATTGTACGAACCGCTTTCAGACAACGGAACACGAGCCTCCTTGCAGTGTATGGTCCTTTCCAAATTAGTAGGTGAGCACCAGTACATGCCGAACTTTATTATCATTCTGCGGATTTTCCAGTCTTCGCCGATGAAATGTGCTGTCAAACAGAGGTACTTTACCGTCGGCTCAGGTCCATCATCAGTCCAGATGCTTGCTGACAGAGAGACGCGCCGGGAGGTAAGCGCAATTTTATCCATGGCATTCATCTTTTCCTTCTGAAAAATATCCAACAGATGTTCCTCCATGTCACTATGGGAGATTGTGTTAGCCACAGGGTTGATGCTCTTGAAAATCCTTTTCATTCCTTCATGCTCCACAATCGACAGGGGATAACCATGGAGTATGATCATTCTGGCCACATCTTGATAAGGTGACTCCTGACCAAACTTGCTGGCACTCATATCGTCCCCAGTATTCATCGATGAGGTCTTCTGTTTCTTCTTCAGGTTTGGAACATCTGGTGGTGGTAGGGATTGATGATCTGCCACCCCTTGAACAGGCCGACGGGTTGCGCCACTGGAGCTGCTACCATCTGTGAAGCAGGAATCCTCCTGTGGCCTCTCCGCCGCTTCCGGTTTGGCCGGGCAGGATTCCAGGTGCCGGTGCAGACAGCTATCTCCGTTGCAGCTGAAGAGAAAGTGGCAGCTCAGGCACTCTGCAAACTGGACCTTGTCCTCCAGAAAGATGGGCTCAAACTCATCCCAGACCTTGGACTGAATCTGGTGCTTGTGTTTGAGTGACCCGTCAGCTCCAATGAATTCTGCCTCCACTTCCATGCTGCCATCCTCCTTGTGCTGCTCATCAGAATGCTCCATATCTGCCTGTACAGTAAGAAAAATAATCCATATCAGTACAAGAAAGAAGCCGCATTCAGTCTCCAAGAGGAGGCTCTGTCAGTACATCACAGACCTTGGACCGTTTGTGGCGCTCGTTTTTGAATGATCCGTCAGCTCCATCCAATTCTGCCTCCACTTTCGTGCTGTCATCCTGCTCGTGCTGCTCATAAGGATGATGCTCCATGGCTACACAGTAAAGAAAATAACATCCATTCTCAGTTCAGTACAAGAGAAGTGACCACATTTCGGCCCAAGAAGAAACCGTTGTATCCATACAAGAACAGACTTTTCGATTTAATACCCAACCAAAAATATACTCCTACTCTACTGAAGGACCAAAATAAATTCATACTACTTGTTACCTGCTCGCTACGAAGACATTACTTCCAGATTCATTGTCCCCGGTTTAAGCTCAAACCTAGATTATCAACATGTGCAACCTAACATTGTCTAACCAGAACCCTTTTCCCAAACACAAATGTTACTAGAATCTGGTAAGAATAGCACCATTGTCTAGTGAGTACTGACGCACCGCAGGTGTTGTTGATCAGAATTAGAGGGAATGCGGCGGAAAAGAGCACCGGCTAACGAGCAGGGGCGAGCAGAGCAAAGGCACAGCCCACGGGGTGCTGACCTGAACCTCCGGGAACCGATCGCCGACTGTCGGCGTGCGCTCTCGCTCCCTCTCCTCCTCGGCGTGCTCGCCCAGGGCGCTGGCAACCAACAACCTTTCCCTCCCTCGTTCAGTTTCACAAATGGGCAGGCAGGCTCGGTCTCCCTCTTCCCTTCCCACGATTCTCAGAGAAGCAGCAACTACCCTGAATGCACGGAGTAGTGGGTATAGAAAATGCCGCCGTGGCATAGAAACTGATTTTTTTTCCCGGCTTTTCCCCCTCTTTAAATACTCCCATGATCAAAAGTGAACGATCAGAAAAGGCATGAATGCCGCCGGAGGAGTAGGATTCTTTGGAGGGCTCGTTTTGATCGGTAAATAAAATCTTCATCGTAATTTTCTTTTAAAAAAATCACTGTAACATGTTCCCGTTCATGCCTTTTCCTGTCCCAATGTCTGGCTAAACATACCCGCTAGCAGCAGAGAACTTGGAATGACAAAAGAACTGGAAAACGAATGCTTGCAAGGAATTTGTTCTCAGCTCATCGAAATAATTTATATATTTCACGAGAAACGTCAGAAACTTAAACTATGCACAACGCAAAACATCGAGGCCTCCGGTAGGTTGAAAGCGCAAAAAAACAGGATGTACCGGAACACTATTATGTGCATATCATACATACAAATAACAGTTCGATTCTTCCTAACGACTACTTCGATCAAACCGCTACATTTTATGCGTCCTTCCAGCTACAAAAATTTCTGCTGCTGCTGCTGCTGCCGCCCACCCTGACTTCCAGCTACAAAACATAATCCAGGCCTGCCCTTTATTCCACCCTTCCACCTTTATACCCCAAGGAACGCGTAATAGATGTACACAAACAAAAGAATAATTTCGCAAAAAAAGCGCAGCATTAGCCGCTCCCCACTTTTGTACCACTACCCAGCCTGTACACTCCAAGGAAATGACACATTTACAGATCAGATCAAAGTTCTCATTCTTGTCACCAGGGACTGCATGCTCTCCAGCTTGTCGGTCAGCTGCCTGATGTCCTCTGCGCGGTTCTCATCTTCCGTGCTGGTCAGGGACGCGCATCTGGCCTTGGATTCTGAAATGTCACTCTGTAGCGAAGCGATTGTCGCTTCCAGGGCCTCTTTCGACGCCGCATTTGAGGTTGTATGAAACATTGGAGTCCTGGGGGTCCTAGGGGTGCTTACGCTGCCAAAACTGTTCTGCCTGCTGAACCTGCTAGGCGAGAAAATGTTGTCCATGCCTCCACTTCCTGCAGCAGCACAGCTTTGTAAGACACTTGCAACCTCATTTCTCCTTAAGAAAAGCAGCAAGAAAAGAATAACAAAGTCCAGGGCATGTAAAGTAATTCATTCCATTTTTCGCAGAAAAAAAAAAGTAATTCATTCCATTTTTCGCAGAAAAAAAAAAGTAATTCATTCCATACCTAGGTTCCTCAGCTGTTCTATGGTTCCCTGGCCAAGAGACTTGTCAAGTTTAAGCAGACGGAGAATTCCAGCAGTGATCCTCCCCATTGCATCAGCTTCAGATCTGCAAATCGTGGCAAGGTGCTCCAGCTCTTCTCTTTTTGCCACAGCCTCAATCTGCACGTTCAAATGGATATAAATAGTTGAGGTAGTAACAGCAGCAAATTCCCAACAGTTTTTGACAAATATTGGAAGAAGTGTTCCTACCGGTTCTTTAACTGAAAACTTTACATTATCCATCATCCACTTGGCATCCCCAGTATCATCTTCGCCAATGACCATGGTAGCTTCAACATCAACACCTTGGTCACCAATAGCACTTGAATTGTTCAATCCACTGCATGACTGACTATTATTTAATTTTCCATTTCCAACGAATTGATTTCTCAAGCGAGGTTTAATTGCCTGTAAACCTTCGATTCCAGCCTGCAGGTACCACCAAATATCTGCCAATTAGAATACAGAGAAGGCGAGCCAAATTGAAATACAAAAGTGCAGCTGTCATGGATATACCGTAAAACGCTCCACTGGAAATGCCTTCTTGTCCAACACCTTCTCTGCACCTCCCAAGTTAGGTTTGTCACTGCTTTTGCCTGACAAGTGCAGATTCCTGAATGTTGTATGCCAACATTTGTCTTCCCTACTAATAGGATCACCACTACGAGGGGAAGACCAATCTCCTACTTCTTCTGTCCCTTCAAGTGCGAACAACCAGTTTCTTAACTCAACTGACACATCAAGATCATCTGGCACCCCCAGATCAAACTTCGAATTGCTGTCATTGCCTTCGGATCTTGCTTCTGTAATATTAGGGGATAAGGGGATGAGAAACACTTTTCAAACAATGCAAGAAAAGAAACAAAACAAGAAACAAAGATTTTTATCCACCATCTGAAATAAGGACTTGAACATTTCACCGTGTATTGCTTCAGTACTAATAGTAACTAAAGTAGAGCTTTTACAATCTAGAAAGTTGCAGATGCTTGCCTTCCTTGTCAGTGACGTGAGATGGTGTGAACAGTTTCCCAAGTGGACCAGAAGATAAATCCTTCAGGCCTCTCAAGAGGCCTTCCCCTGGACCACCATCAGGCCCGAGAATACCGAAACGATGCAGTAAAGACTCGGTATAACTCAGTCCACCTCCGAGACGGACACCAGATACCTTCGATGATACATTCAAGCTATGGCACTCCATATCCCTCATGTCATAAGGCATTACATGAGTGATGTTTATGTCAATGAATTGAGCACCTTTAGCATGGTGTTTGCTACGATGGTCAACCCAAAACACCGGTCTCATCTTGGGATGCCCATTTTCACATACCACAACGTTATGTTCACCCGTCATGGCAGTGCCATTCTCATGGATTGTAGCACTTTCTCCTTCCAAACAGTTTACTGAGACAGTTCTCCACATCACGTTAGTTGTGACTGCAAAGGCACCACCTAGAGTGCGATGAGAAACTTTCAGGTAGAGATCCTCTCCACCAAACTGAACCAAGGGCATATGTACGTCTCCCGCTGACAAATGTTCTAAGAAATTGAGCTGGAGACTATTCATAGTTAAGCTCACAGCCGTATCACTGGGAAGTTTTTTCTGAAGATTGTCAACTGAAGGCTCACTATCTTTGCCAGACTTGTTACCTTTACTAACCTTTGAAATTCGTTCTCCAACCTGTCCAAAGTAGCTATAGAGGCCTAAGACAAAAAACAACTGCTCAACTGAGGTGTTGGAGATGAACTGTTGGAAAGCAACACCAATTCTCACAACCCCCTCTGGGGGTGGCAAATCACACAGAGGGCTACCATCTGCAGTAACCATAGCTGCCTCAAATCGAATGTCATCTAATTCAATACATTTCAACACATTTGGAGAGGGATCCCTCACTACTCTCTGTCCATTTGAAGTACTAGAGGTTTCAAGCAAAAGGCTTAGATGAGAAGCTTTACTAACCCACTTCCTCTGGCTGGCATCAACAGGTTGATATTCCCAAAGAAGGAAGCAAGCTGGATCTTTGTCAAGGTTTAGCAGTGAACAGTTTGCTGATGGTGACTCGCAGAAGTGTAGGTCCTCTACATGAAGTCTTGCTCCTGAAAATGATGACTGGGAGCAAGCGATCTTGGTTCCACTGCACCTTGCAATTTCTTCAGCATCTAACGGAACAGATAGATCGAACTCTTTGAGAGAAAACGACAGGCTGTTAATTGAGGAATCAGCAACTGTGGCACTGTGATTGGGCACAACTCCATCAGCTAAGAATGAGGCAATTCTTAAGCAGGATTGTTCCTGAAGGGTCACCTAAAATGCAAAATTACAGGCAATATTTAATCAAACAGAAAAGTTGAACATTACGTTTCACTGTTAATGTAAAGAAGACACACCATAAGAGGCTGGCATGTGATGACTGTTTTCGAAGCAAACTTTGGAGGTGATGGAGAAGGAGTGGTCTGGAGACAATAAAGGGAAAACAAAGGAATTCCAACAGCGAATTCCAAGAACTGATTCCCAAATGGATAGATCGGAGGACAGAAATTTTGACCTGATAATAAAGTAACATATAATAGATTAGGCCCAGAGATGGTTGATAACTTGATATGATACAAGCAGTAGTACAAAAGCGAAGGCATAATCAGTATTCACCAAAATCAGGGATAGGCAAGGGTTCTTGTGGAACAGCTTGCATAGATGGTTGTATCAATGTGCATGGAGGACGAGAAAATGTGTCCCTGTAGAAATAATATTCATACATGAGACCCAGCAAAGGTGAGTATTATATCCATAGCTTGAATAAAATCTCTATCACTGTTATATCAGAAGTTAACATTACCAAAGTAAGCAGTGCATAGATATAAATTGTACTGGATTCCCATCTAATTTAAGAGAGTAAGTAAATGACTATAAACTTCATGACTTGCATAGTTTAGTCACTATAAACAGGGTACCTATCTTACCTCAGAAACAACCCAGCAACCTTTATGCAAGACAAGTTTTTTGAACTCTCCCCGTCTGAAATGCTAGCCTTTAAAAATAATGACAAAAACAGTTGTCATCATGTCACTAGATGACTACGATACAAAAAAATCTCTGACAAGAAAGTATAAATAATGATGTAATTAGCAAAGCGTTTAGTACTCGATAGATTGACAAGCTAAAAAAGTACCCGTGAGAAGAATAGCGATTGCATTAGAAGTTCAAGCTGAAACTCTGTCGACGCAAATAAAATTTTAACGAGAAAGTCAGTATAGATGTCTATAAATAGCATACTGGAAGTTGATTGGTTGCTAGTCCTTACCAGCATCTTTAATGCAAAGGAATATGTGATCTACAATAAAGGATACCAAGGAAGATCCTGCTGCTTCTGCATGCTGTTCAAAATAGGAGAAGGATAAGAGAATATCAATATGTGATATGTCTGATAATCCGACTACAAAGAATGCAGTCATAATAAATACATGAGAGGAACAAACCTGTTGAGACTTTGGATCCAAATCTCCTCTATTTAAGCACGCAGATACCCCAGTCATGAATCGAAGAAATGCACGTAAACCTGACAAAATGCGTTTTCAGGTGTGATTGATACAAACAAGAACTGAACGAAAAGCTAAAGCTTTATTGTCAATAACCATTTACCAGGTTCACTTAAAGCAGGACAGAGAGCTTCAGTAACATGCAGCTGAACCTCCAGGCCAAGTGGGTTGTTCTGCTCCGTTCGTTGCAGAGTTATCTGATGTTCGACAAAATTTATAAGCCAAGCCAAGACAGGCAGAACTTCCAACATCAACTAACAAATTCTCAAAGTTGACAAATCATATTCCAGACACTCACATTAGCCTCCCCTGATATTCCTTCCAAAAACCTTTCGCCGCCAAAGAACATTCTCTTTGCACCATCATCATCTCGTTTGTTATCTTGACTGCTTGAAGAGTTAAATCGTGCATCAGCAAACATGTCAGGATGGGGTAAAAGATCAACTGACAGTGACCGCCATTCCAATTTCTGTGAATTTGGACAGAAAATATGGGAGATCAGAAATTGCGTTTACTATGTCCTCATTCATTATGTCCCAGTACATTATGTAAACTAGGAGAGTATCAAACCTTGAAAACATAAATGAATCCTGTGCTGTTGGAGAAATCCCTTGCTTCTTTCAAATTTACAGCCTATATAAATGATATTTCAATCAGGTGGCCGAAAACGACGATTTTACATGTTCAAGTGCAACTTTAATCTAGCAAGAATACCTGCCATTTTTCGTTTGTTGTGTACAGTACGAGATCACGAAATGTGATAGCAGCTAAGCGGAGGTGACCTGAAAAGAAATTAGAAATTAAAATCGCTGTCCGTGCACGTTGCATCCAGTTTACTCACGGAACAAATAATAGGAAAAAACAGAATATGCAATAAGTCACCAGAAAAGGCCTAAATGTCATTTCAAGACAGAAGAAAAAGGTTAACATACCATGCCATCAGCAAAAGAAGAACTGAATATGCAGACAAGTAATCAGAACATACCATGTTGCATCTCCTTGCCGGCGAGCACCTCCATGTGTTTCCAATAGCAGGTTCACGATACCTACTTGTACAGTCATGCCATCTGCAATCTAAGCCCGGTATAGCATATTAAGCCCACTTGTATTTCAGATTTTGTAAGGGCAAATTGCTTGATAAATTTGCATTCGGTCCATAGTACAGAAACAGTTGTATACAATTATAAAATTACCATTATTACTAAAACAAAAGGGGCAGACATGCACACAAAGGAAAAACCAAACCATAAAGCAGAAACACAAAGCCTAGAAAGATTAAATTTAGTTACAATGAATAACATGAACTACCTTGATGATTTTTACAGTATAATCATCATTTAACAGAAGCAGCTCTGAGTGGCCTTACACATAAAGTTTATGAATATGTATGTACTGACTACTGAACATCAAGTGCAATGAAGCCAACCTTATCAGCATATCCATATCCGGTGCTTTTAGTTGGTGCTGTTGATGACGCATTGCTAATAAATGAGTTGAGAAAAGAACATCAGTTATTGAATGGTCATATGATGGCACAAAATCACAAGTCAGAAGAATTATAACCTGGTAGAGCTGGAAAGATTTTCTGAATCGTCCTTCTCTACAAGCACGAGATCAAGTTTGTCAATGTTCACCACAATTGGCTCCACTTGCACATTTGATACCGATGGCAGCTGTAATGATAAACAAAAGAATCTGATTGTTAGACCTGAAAATACACTGCCATTTGCGATACAGAACAACCTACAATCATAAGGTCAATATTAGCTACAGGTCACAGACTGCACTGCAATGCCAAAATAAGTGTAAGAACACCCTTCCATAAGTTACAGAATTATGAGTACAGACAAGAAATTAACAAGAGCCACAATTTCCTGCCAATGCCAAGCCTGAGTGCAAAGCATAACCGTACCTATTAACATCTCAGTCTAAATTGCTAACCTGCGGCTAGAATTTAGAACAATGACAGTCGAGTCCGCAGATTGACCGCAATTCCTAGCACCGACAGTCGCAAGAGCCCCAACTTGACAGCACTATCAGCAATAATTCACCACAACCGGCCCATTGACACTCAGACCCAAACAAGTGAGGAGGCGCCCTTACCGTGATCTGGAGCTTCCCGACCCGGGCGCGTTCGACGGTGAGCGCCGGAGGCAGGCCCAGGCTGGCGTGCAGCGCGTCGCCATTGATATCTGCGGCGGCCCAAATCCAAACCGACAGAAAAAATGTTAGCACCGACGGTAAAAACAGAATTGGCATCCGCGAGGAGGGTTTGGGTGGGGATCCGACCGAGGTTGGAGAGCTCGGCGGTGCGGCCGTTGAGCTTGAACTGGTCGCGGGTGAAGGACTTGAGCCAGTACTTGAGCGTGTACTCCAGCGCCCGCGCTATGATCGACTCCATGGGCGGCCCCCGCCCTCCGGGGGACCTTCTGGGGGCGGCGCCGGGCGGTTCGCCGGTGTCGGTGGCGGTGGCGGGCGTGCCGCCGGATCGGAGGCGAGATTCCGGCGGGATGGAGAGGGGGGAGGGGACAGGGTAGGGGCCGGGGGGAGGTGGAAGGAGGGGTGAAAGGAAGTGGTGGGCCCTTTTAGGGTCTGCTCTGTGAGAGTGAGAGTTCCTTTTGGCTTAAGCTTTTGGTTAACATTAATTTTTCTCTGCTTCTGTGTGAGCTTGCCACTGGAGCACTGTGTTTGTCTTGATGCTATTTTTGTGCTTTATTAAAATCTTCTTTTTATTTCTGGTTTGCTTTTGCTTCTTTTTTTTGTGTGCAGGCGTGTGATTGACGGTTTGACACATTTGCAAAGGGTGATTCTTTGCTTGGGTTCTATTTTGGGTGTGGTTTAAGGTTGGCATAATGGCATTTATTTGTAGCTGCTTTTGGGATCAATGCTCAATATATGCATCTTATGGTAGTAGTGGTGGTGACTTTGTTTAAGGCGTGCTGGTCAAGTGGTCAGAGAATCTACCGCGTTCTTTAATTTAAGATTTGAGACGGTAAAATGGTTAAAGCCATATGCATTCAATAAGTACTCCCTTAGTTTTTAAAAACATCTTATATTATACGCACAAAAAAACACCTTATATTTTCGGACGGAGGGGTAGTACTTTTTTTTAGTGGTGCTGTATTGATTTACTAACTTATAAGAGGGAGTACTGTACTCAGTACATTGGTAATATTGTACTCGTTCCGTCTCAAAATATAAGACGTTAACACAGGTAATATACTAGAATGGGTGGAGTATAATTTTTTGAGTTCTATTTTTAAATACATCTGTAATAAGTTGAAGTCGGCGCATGTGTTTTTGGGTTGATAACTGTCCATGTTAAAAAAATGTATAGTGGGCATGGGACACTACTTGTTACTTCTTTGTAAAGAAATATAGAAGTGTTTAGATCTAAACGTTCTTTACGGATGAGTACTCTCTTCTTAATTAACCAGCTGTCATTTCCCCGACTGTACTACAACAACACTAGAGACCAAAGCCGACATGCGAGAGAGGGACGCCTCAGTTTCAACATTTCATGATATAGCCGTACCTTTTTATCCCCTCTTCACACCCAAGCCACTTCTTCGCCCACATGGTACGCATATATTTATTCCAACTCCTAACTCGCGCTGCCCCCACAAAAGCAATCAGCAGCTCAGCCCATGCTACCGTGCCGCTAAAATCCAAGATCCAAACAAAAGTTACCGATGAAACCTTCAAAATAAAGCGAGGTAATTCTCCAAGCAACTGCACGGAAAAAGGAGCCGGACTCTGCCGTACTGCCAAAGCGTCAATGGCTCCTGGCCCTTGCTTGATGAAGCTTCTTCGTCTTGCCTCTGGATTGCTAAGGACAAATTAACCGGCTAAGTTAACTGTGGGAGGGTTTAATAGTAGTAGTTGATGATCACTTCCATTTGGATTGACTGCTGTCACTCAGTGCAACTTGGTCGAGCAGATGGATGGATCTGGGGGGAGGAGTCGTGGGCTTTTGTTCCTAGTGGGAACCCATTTGGTTCTTGGATGGCAGTGGGGTCGACGAGTGCTGTAGCAAATTTTTTTCTTTTTTTAAAAAGAGTGCTGTAGCACGTGCGAGTTTTGTACTACCAAACCAAAGTTTATTGTTATTCACAATCAGCCACCGACACACACGACTCTTGAAGAAGAGAATTAGGGCATCTCCGGTGATGACCCGCAAAATTTCTTCTCCCATCCGTCGACGGATAGGGGGCCAGTCCAGAGACACGGATGCAGGAGACGGCCATCCGGCGATGCCCACATACATTTCAAATCGCATTTCAACAGACCGACTGAAATTCATGCAAACACGATAGATTTTCATATAAATCGGAACACATTCATTATAATCGGACATTTGTCATATAAATTGGATGAAATTCATTACATTTTAGATAATTTTTAACTAATTCTTATTCTAAACCTAATCTAAATGATCGTCGGCACCCGTTCCCCATGTCCGGCCATGAGCCCCGAGAATGGAAGCTTCGGCTCTTGCCTTCGCCTTATCTGGTTCCACCTCGACACTCCCTAGCTCTGCCTCCACAGCCTCCGCCACTGCAGCCTGAGCGGCTAATCGACCGACGATTTTCAGCCAGCCAAGCTTGGCTTCACCAGGAGGGGAAAAGCGGTGGCCTTCTTGGGACTCGAGCGGCGCGACCTACCATGCACTACTCTTCCTCGCTGCCGACGGCGCCCGCGGACGTGCTGACTTCGTGGTCGTGGCGGCGGGGCGCAGCCTTGGTGGAGTCGGCGATGTCCTCCTCGTCGTTGCTCTTGCTGGACACCTCGTTCGCAGCCTCGTCCATCTCCTTGTAGGCGGCCTCCAGTTCCGCCTAATATTAGCGGTACCGCCAGCCGGCGCGCCGGATGTCGTAGGAGAAATGGTACGACTCGAGCAGCACCGCTTGCTCCACCATGTCCATGTCCGCGCGCGACGGCCAAGCCGGCGGCGAGTTGCTCCTCCGCCTGCCGGTACTCGTCGAGGTGATGGAGGTTGTAGGCATGGTTGGCATGCGCCTCCCGAAACTTGGCCTCCCGCACCATGTCCATATAGTGGGCACGAGCCTCGTCGATGGTGATGTCGGCATGCATCGGCGAGGAGGGTGGCGTTGTCTCGTCCTCGACCGCGTCCTCCATTGGGATATCGTCGGCCTCCGTCAGCCTGCCAGCCACCAGTAATGGCGGCCATATCCTTCTTTTGGTCGGACGAGAGGTCATCCCAGAGGGCTTTGGAGCGCGAGGAGGCCATGGTGGGTGTGGTGCGGAGAGGAGAAAGGGAACGGAGGAGGATGACTGCGGCTATGGTCGGGACTCGAGTTTATATAGCAGGCAGATGGCGATGGTGGGTGGCAGACGGATAGATAAGTGGCGCCCGAGTAGGTTCCTCGGCAACCGCGTATAATTAATGTAGGGTAACAAACGACCGTGGTGTCGTTTCAACGCGGAGCAGTCACGTGCATCGGGAAGAGGCGCGGGCGGTGTGCCGCTTCAATGCTGCAGCAGTTAGAGGTCACATCCGCTCTGGTCCGACATGAATGCGGCTTGGCCTTTCTGGAAGCGATCTTGACCATTTCCGGCGGGAAGCACGCGCGGTCGTGGGTGGTGGTTTGGGTGGGCTAGGGCAGTCAAAAGCAGACGTGGCAGCGGTCCGGACGACCGCAACCCCCCCCCCCCCCCCCACACACACACACACTTTGTGTCCGGTTTGCGGGGAAAAGTGCGACCGGGCCGCCAAGGGTCCGCTTATGGGTCTCCGTTGCTGGGTAGCTTGCTGCGGGAGCCTCTCACGGTGTCTCCGAGCCATCCAATCTGTTGGGGAACGCAGTATTTCAAAAAAAATCCTACGATCACGCAAGATCTATCTAGGAGAAGTATAGCAACGAGTGGGGGGAGTGTGTCCACGTACCCTCGTAGACCGAAAGCGAAAGCGTTTAGTAACGCGGTTGATGTACTCGAATGTCTTCACGATCCAACCGATCAAGTACCGAACGCACGACACCTCCGTGATCTGCACACGTTCAGCTCAGTGACGTCCCTCGAACTCTAGATCCAGCTGAGGCCGAGGGAGAGTTTCGCCAGCACGATGGCGTGGTGACGGTGATGATGAAGTTACCGACGCAGGGCTTCGCCTAAGCACTACGACAATATGACCGAGGTGGAAAACTGTGGAGGGGGCACCGCAAAGAGATCAACTTGTGTGTCTATGGGGTGCCCCCTCCCCCGTATATAAAGGAGGGGAGGAGGGGACCGGCCGGCCTCAAGGGGCGCGCCCAAAGGGGGGAAATCCTACTCCTACTATAAGTAGGCTCCTCCCTTTCCTAGTCCAACAAGGAGGGAAGGAAGGGGAAGGGAGAGAAGGAAGGAGGGCGCCACCACCCCTTGTCCACTCAGTCTTTGCCAAGGCCACCTCTGGCCGGCCCTCTCTCCTCTAAGGCCCATAGTGGCCCACTAACTTCCCGGGGGGGGGGGGGGGCCGGTAACCATCTGGCACTCCGATTTTATCCGAAACTCTCTGGAACACTTCCGATGTCTGAACAACATGGTCCAATATATCAATCTTTCTGTCTCGACCATTTCAAGACTCCTCGTCATGTCCGTGATCTCATCCAGGACTCCGAACAACCTTCGGTACATCAAATCACATAAACTCATAATACCAATTGTCATCGAACGTTAAGCGTGCGGACCCTACGGGTTCGAGAACTATGTAGACATGACCGAGACACATCTCCGGTCAATAACAAATAGCGGAACCTGGATGCTCATATTGGTTTCTACGTATTTACGAAGATCTTTATCGGTCAAACCGCACAACAACATACGTTGTTCCCTTTGTCATCGGTATGTTGCTTGCCCGAGATTCGATCGTCGGTATCATCACACCTAGTTCCATCTCGTTACCGGCAAGTTTCTTTACTCGTTCCGTAATGCATTGATAACCCACAAGTATAGGGGATCGCAACAGTTTTCGAGGGTAAAATATTTAACCCAAATTTATAGATTCGACACAAGGGGAGCCAAAGAATATTTGAAGGTATTAGCAGCTGAGTTGTCAATTCAACCACACCTGGAGATTAATTATCTGCAGCAAGTAATCGATGAGTACGATGGTTTGATAGTTTTGATAGTAGTGACAGCAGCAATAGTAACAGTAACGGTGATAGCAGTAATTTTGTAGCAAGTGTAACAGTGATGATAGCAATAGTAACACAACAAGAACAATATAGGATAAATTCGTAGGCATTGGGTCGGTGACTTGTTGGATGATATTCATCATGTGACAGTTATAACCTAGGGTGATACGGCACTAGCTCTAGTTCATCGATATAATGTAGGCGTGTATTCCGTAAATAGTCATACGTCTCTTATTAAAAGAACTTGCATGACATCTTTTGTCCTACCCTCCCGTGGCAGCGGAGTCCATATTGGAAACTAAGGGATATTAAGGCCTCCTTTTAATAGAGAACCGGAAGAAAGCATTAACACATAGTGAATACATGAACTCCTCAAACTACGGTCATCACCGGGAGTGGGCCCGGTTGTTGTCACTCCAGGGTTGCCGGATCATAACACGTAGTAGGTGACTATAACTTGCAAGATCGGGCCTAAAATATGGATATAATGATGAATTCATAAACGGTTCAGAGTTCATGGCACCCGGGCCCAAAGTGACAAGCATTAAGCATAGCAAAGTCATAGCAACATCAATCTAAGAACATAGTGGATACTAGGGATCAAGCCGTAACAAAACTAACTCGATTACATGATGAATCTCATCCAACTCCTCACCGACCAAATGAGCCTACGAAGGAATTACTCACTCCCAGTGGGGAGCATCATGGATTTGGCGATGGAGATGGGTTGGTGATGACGAAGAACGAAGATCCCCCTCTCCGGAGCCCCAAACGGACTCCAGATCTGCCATCCCGAGGAAGAACAGGGCTTGGTGGCGGCTCCGTCTCGTGGATCGTGATAATTCTTTTTCCCTGATTTTTTCTGGAAATATGTGAATTTATAGTACCAGGGGGGTCATCAGTGGGGCCACCAGGTGGTTACAACCCACCTGGGCGCGCCAGGAGAGGGAGGTGCGTCCTGGTGGGTTGTGCCCACTGAGGGAGTCCAGGATTAAGGGGTCCTCGGGCGTTCGGCCTATTATCAATGGGCCGGACTGATGGGCTGTGAAGACATGAAGGCCGAAGACTGTACCTGTGTCCGGATTGGACTCTCCTTGGCGTGGAGGGCAAGCTTGGCGACCAACTATGAAGATTCCTTCTTATGTAACCGACTCTATGTAACCCTAGATTCCCCCGGTGTCTATATAAACCGGAGGGTGTAGTCCGGAAAGGATAGACTCATTACCATAGTCATGCAGGCTAGACTTCTAGGGTTTAGCCATTACGATCTCGTGGTAGATCAACTCTTGTAATCCTCATATTCATCAAGATCAATCAAGCAGGAAGTAGGGTATTACCTCCATAGAGAGGGCCCGAACCTGGATAAACATCGTGTCCCATGTCTCCTGTTACCATCGATCCTAGATGCACAGTTCGGGACCCCCTACCCGAGATCCGCCGGTTGTGACACCGACATTGGTGCTTTCATTGAGAGTGCCACTGTGTCGTTGATGAAAGGTTTGATGGCCCCTTCGATCGTCGATAGTGACGCTGTCCAAGGAGAAACCTTCCCCCCAGACAGATCTTCGTGTTCGGCGGCTTCGTACTGCGGGCCAACTCGCTTGGCCATCTGGAGCAGATCGATAGCCACGCCTGTCGTGGTTTTGTCACGGCAGATGTCCTCATGAAAGGACTTAGTCGTGGAGCCATCGCTACGGGTTAGCTTGAAGGGGTTAAACCGGACAAGGGACATGGGAGTTTATACTAGTTCGGCCCCTTCGATAAAGGTAAAAGCCTACGTCTAGTTTGTGATGGGATTATTGGGGTTTCGATGACCAGGGAGCGAATACGCTTTGCCTGCCTCTCGAGTTGTTGTTGTCTGTCCCTGAACCGCCGCCGGGTCGCCCCTTTATATACACAGGGTGACGCCCGGCCGGTCTACAGAGTCCCGAGGCTGGCTCATACAAGTGTCCGGCCCGGTCTCTTCCTTTCCCTAACTTACAATTCAAGTTATACAAATATGGCGGTTTACCGCTATGGGCCCTAATCCGCCTCTGGGCTCTGGGCCTCTAGCCTTATCAGTAAAGCGCCATCTTCTTTGTCTTCCTAAGCTTCAGTATAGTTGAGCGTGAACCGGCCCCTCCTGGGCGGTTTACCCTCAGTAGTTATATCCTCAACATTAGGCCCCAGATTGATTTGAACCTGTTCATGTCAATCTTCAATACTTAGAAAAGCTCCTTGAATATCTTCTAACGATTCTCGTAAAACGCCATATTGTCTTCTCCCTGTGAATTTTGGTAAACCGCCATGACGTCATCCTCTGAACGCTGCAGTGAATCATCATGACGTCATCTCTGTATAAAAAGATAATAAAGATTCCCTTCGACTTAATTAATTCCCGAAGATCGAGGCGACAGCTACGCCCCCTTTTGTCGCTTTAGGCCCTTCGGTTATCGCGCCTGCCGTTTTATCCCCCTTTCTTTATAAATAAGACTGGGGGTCCTTCCATTTTTCCCCCTTGCCTCTTCGCATCGTCTTCCTCCTCGCGACCCGAAGAACTCAAGCATCGCCGCCGCCGTCGACTTCGAAGCTCTGCCTCATCTCAGGCCGGTGCATCAACCTGAACGTTTCCAGAGATCCGCAACTCTCCTCCGCTGCTCCTAAGAATCCGGTAAGCTTTCTTCCTGTAACCCTAGATCTCCATTAGGGCTTCATGTTCTTCCCTGTTCATCGACGTTCATCAGCGCTTATCCGCTTTCCCTTAGCTTCTTTATTGAATCTTGCTTATGCCTGATTGTTTCTTTTGCTGCTAGATCCGTAACTTTAGTCCATCACCTAATAGCATCTTGTTGTTCCTAGAAAAAACTGCATCTGGACTTTGTCTGTTCCTCTTAGCACCATTGTAGGGCTCAGAAAAATTTCCTCACTGAACCACGGTAGATCCAAAATTATATCACCATCTTGTGAAACTTGTTTCTGCAATACTTAGTAGATTTTCAGCACTGGCCCGTTCACCTAAGGGTGATTTAACCTGTAATAGTTGATAATCCGTCATATGCCATTAGCCCTCACTTAAACCGCCGTCTTGACTTGAATAGCAATGTCCGGTTTACCTCATATGTATGCTTTGATTAAATTTCCGGTTTAACATTGATGAATACACATGAACCGTCAAACGTAAACCGGCCTTTATCTTTCCATTACAGTTCTGCTCTTCAAGATGACCAAGCAATTTTCTGCTCAAGAATCGGGTTCCATCCGGATCACGGAAACACAAATCAACGGATTCGCTTTAACGGGCGCTTTAGCTCCAAAAAGTGTCCTTCATTGGCGAAGTTCTCGCCCCGAGTGCCCTCCACGAGCCTCAAGATGGAGAAGTGATTGTGTTCATGCAACATCTTTCCCGGGGTTTCAGCCCTCCCGGATCAAAAAAAATTCCGGATGTACTTGCCAGCTTCCAACTCCATCCTCAGAATATTGGACCAAATTATGTGTCCAACATATGCAACTTCCAAGTGTTCTGTGAGGTTTACCTGCAAGAAGAACCAACTGTTGACCTCTTCCGGGATTTCTTCCACTTAAACCGCCGAACCGAGTTCTCTGATGGCCCCAATACTGAACTTGGTGGTGTATCAATTCAAAAAAGGAAAGAGGTTGATTTTCCTCATGCCAAACTTCACAGCCATCCTAAAGACTGGAACCAAACTTGGTTTTATTGTCGTAACACTGCCCTATTTGGAGAAAATCCTTTGCCGAGCTACCGCGCTCACCGGCTTAGCAATGGCCACCCTTTACCTCCACGAATGACTGCCAAAGAATGACAAGCTTATGCACCTCAACTCGCCAAACTCCGGGCTCTCCTCGCCAATGGTTTGACTGGTGTTGATCTTGTCCGCTGTTGGGTTTCATGGTGTGTCCTGCCTTTAAGCCGTCGCCCCGGATTGATGTATGAATATACCGGCAAGACCAATGATCCTCAACGGTTTAACAAAATAGAACTGACTGATGATGAAGTCACTGAAAGTGTAAAAAAGATGCTTGACGAACCGATCGTCGTATGCACCCAAACCGGTCTGCGCCCTTTTTATGCCTCCAACAAACCGCCAGCGGTAAAGACTTTAACCTTGTACCTTTTTAATCTGTCTCCGCTTTAACACTAATATAATTATCCTTTGTTTTAATCTTGCAGACCAATAGCTCCTTACGAAAAGGAAAACTCAAGATAAACCGGCCAGGGCTCCTCGTGCCAAGAGCAAAGTCACCAAGAAAACTGCCAAGAAGAAAACTGCCGAGTCTTCTGATCCGCTAGAAGATGTTGATGAATCGGCTGAAGAGGTAGAACTTGACTCCCTTGTTTCCTTTTTCGTGCACCTTATTGACAATAACTATTTCCAGGATGATGCGGAGGCCAGCCATGCAGACCATGTTGAGGTAATAGCTCTTTCTTCCGATTCAGACCTGGTGCCGGTTAAAAGATTTCGCCGTGCAGTTGAAAAAGTGAAATACTCTCACCCTCTTGCTTATTTGGATCCAAAACTTTCTTTGAAGACACAGCAACTTTGAAGGGCGCCGCACAACCCGATTCTGATGGCCAACAAGTCACTTCTTAGGTATATACCGGACACACCAACCCGAAGCGTCGTCCAGAGGTTGCTTGTTCTCCGGAAAAACTTTATCCTTTGAAGGGTTTCTTCTGGTACCCTCTCAATCCGTCTGATTCAAATTATCAGGTGTCGTCCAATTCGTCTGGTGGTTCATCAACAACTCAACTGCCTCCCCTTAAAACCGTCGCTGGGTAAGTGTACTTGCTTTTCGGTTTGTCTCTTCATGCATCGGTTTATCATACTAAGCCTTATTTTGATGTTGTAGTACCAAGGCCCGATTAAGCAAGAAAGCCAAGACCAGCGACCCCACTGACGATGTTGAACCAGAGAAGACCCCCGAAAATGCTGGTGAAAATCCTGATAGTGTCATGGATGACTACGCCCGCAAGACCCAGCCATCGATGTCGATCCGCCGGAAGCTGATCCGGCTACACATGTGGACACATCAAGTCCACGTATACGCTCGCAAGTCCAGCTTGTTGATCCGCCGAGTTCAACTGCTAATCCGCCAAGTCCTGCTGCCACTCCGCCAAGCCCAGCCAAAGATAATGTCAATCAACCGAGCCCAGCCAAAGATGATGATGACGTTGTTGTTACTGGCACTGCTTATACTGCCCCGGGCAATCCAGTTGTTTTGTCAAAACATACCACCAAGGACGAATTTGGTGCTATGGGCAAGGGAAGAGGGAGACTAACTTGTAAACTATGCTAATCTTTCTGCTCAGGATCTTCATTCCGGATTCTTGAACCGGGTTTACACAAGCCGAGATTATGAAGTCGGTTTGGTAAATCTGATGAAGGAACGCTATGAGGTAAACACTTTCATCCTTATCATGTACCTTTACTGCATTGTAGCCCCCAAGGGCCGGTTTGTCTTGCGAAGACAAATCGGGACTTTTATTTTCCATACTGTACTTTGCTGACTTTCCTTGCGTATTTTCTTGATCAAATACACATTAGCCCCCAAGTGCCAAGATTGAAACTTGTATTAATCCTTGGGACTTCAAACAATTAGTAGTAAAGAAGCAATCCGCATTAGCCTCCAAGTGCCAAGATTAAAACTTGTATTAATCCTTGGGTATTCAAACAATCAGTAGGAAAGAAGCAATCCGCATTAGCCCCCAAGTGCCAAGTGTATAACTAGTTGTATGCTTGGGACTTTTTGATAAAAAATTTATATGCTCCTCTGATTTGGCAGGCTGATATAAATCACCAATGCACTCAAATTGCTGATCTTCAAGAGAGTATCAAATCCCAACAAGCAGAGTCTTCCAAGGCCAAGGATGAGCTAAAAGCCGCTTTAACCGCCATGGAACAACTTAAAGAAGGTTTCAAGAAGGAGCGTGCCAATTGGGATACTGAAAAGACTGCATTGCTGAAGCGGGCTGAAGATGCCGAATCGGCTCTTAAACTGGTGGTGGAAGAGCTTACTGGGTTGAAGCGCCAAGTGAATGCCATGACCTCTGCAGTATTTGGTAAGTACTCTTGCCCAGGCTTCTTGAATGACCATCCTTGTAATTTGCCGGTTTAACATGAAATTCTTAAACCGTTGTAGGTAGCCGCATTGCTCATATGGGCTCTGATATGCGGATGAAGCTGAAGGCAACATATACTCTGATTGAACAACTGTATACCGGTGCCCAACGGGTTATCTGCGCAGCGTCATACAACAATCCGGCCCCAACCTTGATCAAGGACACTCTAGCAAAGTTATCCATGACGCCAGCACAGATAGAAGAGATGAAGCGATCCGCTGCCAGGGCTGGCGCTTTGTTGGCACTTACCCGAGCCAAAGCATGGATAGCCGACCTGGATCCGGTGGACATCACTAAGGGCTTTCCTAGTGAACAAGAAAACGGGGCAGATTTTGATGATGAAGCCCTTAAAAATGTGACAAGGGAGATGCGTCCTCTGGCGAGTCAACTAGAAGAAGAAGCTAACTTGACTGTTCACCGGTCTTTCTATGATGCCAACAACAAACGAATTAACGATGTCATGCCGGAAGTGCAAAATCTTATCCCGCCAATCCGTAAGCACACTTACACCCCTGACGTTGATCCGTCCGAACTTATAAGTGAAGAGGCTGTCTTTCAGGCTTTAACCCGGATTGACTGGACCACCGTGGACTTCCAGCCACTAATTGGGGAGGAGGAGGCTGAACCGACGCCAGATGACCCATCAACTTCACGTCAACATGGTGATGAGGCTTGATCCGGCAATCTGGTTGGTGTTTCATAAACTTTGTTCTGTTGGAAGAAACAATACCATATTTTGGGCCTTAAAGCGCCTTGTAATAGGCTAGTGAAAATACTTTGATCTGCTGCCATCGCGGCAATCGGGATATACTTTGTTTGATCCGCCATGACATTTTCAGAGTTGGCTTATATATCTTCATAATACCATGCAATCCCTGTGTCTGCATAAAAAAGATCTGCCCGGGCGGTTTACCACCGGACGGGTCACAATGCCCCATGCAAAGCCAGGCTAATAACCAAAGCTTAAAACATGAAATAACTCATACCTGTGATATGAAATCACTTAGTTGGTTTACCAACTTATATTTGTAGTAAGGGTGAACACCCAACTTCCACCATGCAAAGTCTTTGGTATGTATAAAGTAGAACCGGGTTGTAATGAACACCGGATGATTGTACTGGTAATATGTAATCAAAACCAGTCCGGGTTGTAAAACACCGGTTTGATAAAGAATAAGGTCTGACAACTTAGTTGACAACCAAGCCGGGTTAACAAACACCGGATTAACATGAATACGATCTAACAACTTGTAGTTGAAAGCCAAGCCGGGTTAATAAACACCGGGCTAACATGATGTTACCAAAGAACAAAAACTTGGCAAAAAGCAAACAAAAAAACCCGTGTAGTCGAGGCTTTTCAAGGGCTGCCAGGCCCAAATTCGAGGCTTTTCATGGGCTGCCAGGCCGCTGAGTTAAACTGTAACATCCCAAATTTCCCATTTGGAATGTTTTACAATTATGGCTAAGCATCTATGCATTATTGTTTGAATTGAGTGACATTTGATTTATTTAAGAGATTTTGAGTTTGTGGAATTTGAATTCAAATTGGCAGTTGAAATTTATTTCAAAACAATGCCTGACAAATACTTGAGAAAAAGTATGAGAGGAGTAAACATGACACTCCAAAAATGTCAGATGAAATTTTTTGCCAAAAAGTTTGAATTCAAATTTGATTTTATTTGGGATTTCTAGAAAATGTTTTTTTTAAGTTTGAGTTTTGACCCTGGAAAAATGTCCAAGTTGTAGGGTAAATTCCCCTGATTTTTATATATATATATGTCCTATATAAATATATATATATATATGTTATATATTTCCCCCTCTCCCTAATTCGAAAAAAAAGGAAAAAGAAACCCCAGGCGCTACCAGCTAACTGCCCAGCCAGCTGACCCACCACCATGGGCCAGCCCTGGCCCACGCCCGAGCTGCCGCGCCCGAACCCCTTTCCCCTCGGTCACCCGCTCGCTCACCCGACCCCCTCTCTCACCGACGCGCCGACCCCACCCCTTCCCTTTCCCCGCGCCCACGCCAGCACAACCGCCACCGCCCCCCGAATCCCGGAGATCCCGGGATCGTCTCCCCGGTCGCCTCCTCCAAGCCGACCCCTATAAATACCGACCCTACGCCGCCTCGAGACCACCTCCGGACTCCTCGCTCGTCACCCGGACGTCTCCGCCTTCCCCGACCACCGAGCCACTGCCGTCGCCGCCCGAGCCGTCTGTAAAATCGCCGTCGTCACCCATGATAAGCCGGAAACCTCCACCACCGTTCGATCTAAACCTACGGCCTAGATTAGATCACGCGAAGGGGTACGGTTTTTCTTAAAAAAGACCGGTTTAGTTACGGTTTAGTTAGCGGTTTAGTTGGACCGGCCCAATCGGTTTATTTTCTGTTAACCGCGGGCACGCTTTAGTTATATGACGCCTGAGCGTTAGATAGGCCCGCTAGCGCCAGTTTTTCTTTTAGTTATATTTTTTTTCGTTTCTGTTTTTAACAGAATAGTTTCAATTTTGTAAAATCCATATCTTTTAGGTTACTTAATATTTTTAGTCTTTTTTTGTTAGTTTGCAAATTTGTTGTAGTTTCAGAGAAAATATGTTTGGCCATGTTTAAATTATTAGAAATTGTTTTATTTTAGTTTTAGGCAGATTAGTATTTCTACTATAAAATGAGTTAGGATTATTTTATTTTAGTGATTCTTTTTGTCACTGCTTTGTTTTGACTTTGCCTAGTAGTAGGAATTTATTTGGGTATTTTAGATTTTAATAAAAAATAGTTTTAGTCGAAATCATGTGTTTCTTGTTTATTTAACTAGCTACTGCTTTTCCTATTGTTCTAGTTAGTAAATTATTTTATTTTTACTATGTTATAGTTTATTTTAGATTAGTTTCTGTAGCTACAGAGGATGAACTTTTATTTACTGAGAATAAATTTTTTATTTTATTTTTCCTTGCTAGGATTGTTATAGGCATAATAGGAGTTCTATAATAGCTTTTGATGTGATTCTTTTTGCTCCTAGTTTGTATGATGTTTTCCCTTCTGTTAGTTAGCAAAACCCATGCTTAGGTTCTGTTAAGAAAAGTTTTAGTTGTGTAAAACTATTTCTTAGTTGTTGCTTGATGTGGTGAAAACCTTGATTTGCTTTCTCCGAGTTTTCTTTGGATTTTGGTTTGAGTGCTTGGGTGTTTTACTTCCAACTTGCTGTTATGTTATATTGTGCCATACTTATTTGTGCTATTGTTTGATTCGATAGAATTTCCGGAGTCTGGCTTGCTATTACGAGTCCCTAGCTTTCGAGGACCGTCACCTGTGCAAGTCATTTGATCATGATTTCTTTTACAATACCTATGATTTTAATGCATTAGAATTATACCTCCCCACCATGCATGCAAGAGGAGAATTTTAAGTTATGTTCTTGAGTAGTATCATGAGGTAGGATGAAACCAATTCCCCTTGTTACCATGGCCCTGGACGAAGTAGTTTATTTTGCTATGCTCGTAGACGGGGTTGGTTGAGTGATTCGTAAGGGAGATGTGAGAGTCAAGATGATGACAACCCCATGACTTGAAGCTCAAGATGGACTTCAAAATTCACTCATCGGGTGGAGGATTTGCCGACGGGCACCTGGAGAAACCAATGGTGGCCGGGATGCATGGAGAAGCGCCATGACATCTTGGCGGAAAGCTTCACCCAGCCACGAAGAGACGGATGGATACCCCATCGACCGGAAGCTTACTCAGGCAGCCGCAAGCCATTATGGGCTCGCTTGGTCGACCCTAGGTGTGACTCAAGACGGTGCTACGAGATGTAGAAGAACGGTAGGATTGGATGGGCACCGGAAGGGCCTGCAGGAACTCTTCGAAGACCCTGTTTACGTTCGTCCGTCTTCAAACACCGTGAAGTGCGAAGACTTAAAGGAGGAACGATTCTTGCGGGTAAAGTGCGCAAACCTCTGCAGAGTGAAGATCTAATCGGTTAGCCGTGTCCCGATTCTGGACAATTTGAGCCTCTGGAACTTGGAGTATTTCGGATATCTCAACACCAAACTTAATAAATTAATTGAGGGGATTATTTAATAATTGGGAATGAGACATTGGTTGGCGGAACCATCTCAATAACTACCAACATTTTGTAGTATTTGCAAACAAGTCCTTGTTGTAGGGAAAAACTGGCTTTTTCACAAAACAATGAAACTTAGAGCCCACAGCCAAATTGCATATAGTGTTAGTAATTTTTATTGTTGTTCTCTCTTTGACTTGCCGACATATTCAAAATGCTGACCTACACGGCTGCAACGTCTTATGTTGCAGAGGAGTTTTCTGATCTGGAGTGAGGCTACGATCCACGCTTGGCGATTGCCCTATGGAGTCGGATGGACTCGCTATTCGCTCACGCCTACAGCCTTTATTTAGTTTATTTCTCATGAGTTGGCCTTCGTCAATTTATTATCTTGTAATAAAGACTCGATATGAGAATCGTGTAATAAATTCAGGTGTGATTGAACTTTGATTCTTTCATCAATGTACTGTGTGTGCCAAGATGATCTTGGGATGGTACAACTACACGAGACTTGACCGATTTTGGGTCGGGTCGCTTCTGAGATGGTATCGAGCACACGCCGACCGTGAGGACGTAACCCCTAGGATCGGAAAGCCATAGGAAGAGACTATTTATTTTATGTCCTTATCATTCCGTAATTCTCCCCTGTTCATTTCGACTTCTCTCCGATTTTCAACATTCTAGATGGCCACGAGTTCACCCAGTTACGCTACGGAGTTTTGCCAACCAGATGAGACGATGCCTCTCGGCAAGAAGCTGGTTCAGATCGTAAAGAAGCTGAAGATTGCTCGCCCTCAATCACCGAAGCCTACCAATGCACTTCCGAGCGGATACTCGCATGTGATTAAGGTGCACATTCCAGGGAGGACCTTCGGAGGACATTCAGAGCCCATTGACTTTGAGTTTACCGATTTTAGTTGGATTCTCGGAAGAGACATGGCGATTTATCGTGCACTTGGACATCTCCGAGAAGAGTACAGGGCCGAGCTCGACCCATCAGACCTCGCCATGATTTCTCGCAGAGCTAGGAATGGAGATATCATCCGTACCGTAGAAGACGACTCCATTCTCTCATATGTCCAAGACTTGGAGAGTCTCCTCAGAAACGGAAATCCGGACTCGCCAGTAACTTCGAAGGTACACAGAGGTTGTTGTTACGTGAACTGAACCGGAGGAGAAAGCACACGGACTTCCTTGACCATGAAGAAGAAATCAAGGATTTCATGGAGAGAGTCGACAAGTGAAGATGGATGTTGCCGCATTAGAGGAGAAGATGGACCTGGAGAAGACCTTTTTCCGAGTGGAGATGACGGACCCCTCGTGAGCAATGACCAGGATTATGAAGAGAGCTCCACCAAGAAAGCCGAAGAGGAGGCGCCGCACTGAGGACGCCACACCGGAGGACGCCGCACTGCAGGGACGCAAGGATAATTGATGAAGACATTTAGTCGACCGCCAAGTTATTTTATTTTTCCGTCGATCAGTTAGGCCGTTATTTTCGATTAGTCATGAGAATTTGTAATCCGAGATTGAACCATGTTTGAGATGTTTGAATAAATGATTGGTGTGATTATGATTGTGCATTCATATGGGTAGTGATATTTTCTCATTAGACCCTTGTTCTATTCTAATTTTCTCATCCACTCCAAAACACCAGATGCCTCCGAGACGTGATCCCGGTTTCAACTTTCCGCGGAGCTCACCCGGTGATCCAACGGCAGAATGCCCTCATGCGAGATGCTCATCGAACGAACAACAACAACAACAACAACAACAACAACAACAACAACAATCCACCGCCACCACCCCTCGCTGACAACTTGACCCGCTTCCTAAGGCTGAATCCGCCCGGTGTTCTCTAGCAGACCGAGCCGATTGTGGCCGATGATTGGCTCATAAGGTAGGAAGGAGTTAGCCACCGCTGGATGCACAGATGCAGAGAAGGTGCGCTTTGCCGACATCGCCTTGATGGACCTGCAGCCTCTTGGTGGGAGAACTACACCGCCACTTATCCCATCGCCACCATCACATGGGATCAGTTCCAGCAGGCTTTCCGCACCGCTCATGTCTCAGCTGGTGCCATGAGTCTGAAGAAGCGTGAGTTCCGCAACTTACGCCAGGGGAACCATACTGTGGGGCAGTACGTGGATGAATTCAGCAAGTTAGCTCGCTATGCCCCGGATGATGTGGCCACAGATGCCGCAAAGCAGGAAAAGTTTCTCGAGGGACTCAATGACGAGCTGGGAATGCAGCTAATGGTGGCTACTTTCAACAACTACCAGGAGCTGGTAGACAAGGCCACCATACTCGAAGGCAAGCAGCAGCAGATTGATAGCCGCAAGCGGAAGTATGGCTGTGGGAAGTACAACTCGGAGCTCAATGAAGCCCGTTATGCCCCATACTGGAGGACATACCCATCACACCCATGGAGGACATAACCATGGAGGGAATGGGAACAACCGCATAATCACGACAACAAGTCGGGTAATGGAAACGGCAATGGCAACCAAAGATCGCCCCGCCTGCTCGAGAAGGATCTGAGTCACATCACTGCTTTCAAGTGCCGTAAAACAGGGCACTATGCCACCGATCGCCTTGAGGCCAAGCAGAGGAATGGAAGCGGCAATGGAAGCTCAAAGAAAGAAGCCCAACCCTTTTCCTCGTGCTCGGGTGAACCACATTGACGTGGAGGACGTCTATGATCAGCCGTATAATCGTGGTTGGTAAGTTTTTATTAAATTCACATCCAAAGATTGGTACTCTTTGATTACGGTGCAACGCATTCATTTATATCAAGGGTAGTTGTGGAAAAGTACGGGTTGCCCACTAAAACCCTTAGAAGCCCTCTTCACGTCAGTTCCGCAGGAGGAGAAATGATGGCAGGCTTAGGCTGTCATGCAACCCTCAACATCGGAAACCATAAATTTTCTGCAGACCTCATAGTATTGGAAATCCAGACCTTGGATGTAATCCTAGGCATGGATTGGTTGACGAAGTTTGAAGGAAACATAGATCGTGCTCAAGAAGACGATTACGCTCACCACTCCGGAGCGTAAGAGGATCAAGTATGTATCCAGACGTATCCCGATGAAGAATCGGTGAATTCCCTCACGGGAGTTGTTCAGAGGAAGTGCCAAGAGTGCAAGATTTTCCGATGTGTTTAGGAGGAATTACCAGAATGCCACCGGACAGAGACAATGAATTTCGATTGAGTTATTTCCGGCACAGCCCCAATATCCAAGAGACCTTATCGGATGCCCCGAACGAATTGGAAGAGATCAAAAGCAAATTAATGAGCTATTGGAGAAGGGATATATTCGCCAAGCTTCGTCACCTTGGGGAGCCCAGTTCTTTTGGTAGAGAAGAAGGATGGAACCACGAGAATGGTTGTGGATTATCGTTCATTGAACGACGTGACCATCAAGAACAAGTACCCTCCGCCAATGATTAATGATCTATTTGATCAGCTAGTTGGAGCCAAGGTATTCTCCAAGATCGATCTTCGATCGTGGTATCATCGATTGAAGATCCGTGAAACGGATATACCCAAAACAACATTTACCACCAGGTATGGTTTATATGAGTATACTGTCATGTCATTCGGATTGACTAATGCCCCTGCATACTTCATGAATTTGATGAACAAGGTATTTATGGAATATCAGGACAAATTTGTCGTGGTGTTCATCGATGATATACTGATTTTCTCCAAGAGCGAGGAAGAGCATAAGGAACATTTGCGTCTAGTTTTGGAGAAACTCCGAGAACATCAGTTGTATGCCAAGTTCAGTAAATGTGAATTTTGGCTAAAGGAAGTCGGATTCTCGGACATGTTATTTCAGGAGAAGGAATAGCGATTGACCCCACCAAGGTTGTATCACCACCGATTGGCGGTCACCCACCTCACCAAGGAGATCCGCAGTTTTCTCGGACTCGCAGGATATTATCGGAGGTTTATTGAGAATTTCTCGAAGATTGCCAAGCCCATGAATGAGCTGTTGAAGAAGGACGCCAAGTACATTTGGACCGAGGATTGTGAAGCCGCCTGTGAATTGAAGAAACGTTTGGTTACAGCCCCAAAGATCTTGATTTTGCGGACATACACAAGGATTACCAGTATATTGTGACGCTTCGCCAGGACTCGGAGGAGTACTCATGCAGGAAGGAAAAGTTGTAGCGTATACCTCCAGACAGCTACGACCTCACGAGATGAATTACGCCACACATGATTTGGAGTTAGCAGCCATAGTGCATGCACTCAAGACCTGGAGACATTTCCTTATCGGAAATAGTTGTGATGTTTACACAGATCATAAGATCTTGAAGTATATTTTCACGCAGAAAGAATTGAACCTCAGGCAGAGGAGATGGCTAGAGTTAATCAAGGACTATGACATGAGATTGCATTACCACCCAGGAAAGGCTAATGTTGTAGCAGATGCTTTGAGCCGTAAGAGTTATGTAAATACTCTCATAGCGGGAGGATTACCCCAGGAGTTAGTCGATGGCCTCAGAGATCTCCGACTGGAGATAGTTCCGAGAGGATATGTTGCAGCTCTGGAAGTTCAGTCCACTTTTGCCGAAAGAATTCGTGAAGCCCAGAAGTCGGACAAGGAAATTGATGAGATAAAGAAAAGGATGAATGAAGGAAAAGCTAAAGGGTTTCGTAAGGATGAATACGGAGCTATATGGTACGAGGACCGTATTTATGTGCCCAATGATTCCGAACTCGGGAAGCTAATTCTTCAGAGGCTCATGATTCACCGTACTCGATTCACCCCTGCAATACCAAGATGTATCCGGATTTGAAGGAAAGTTTCGTGGACAGGTATGAAGAAGGATATTCTTGAGTACGTAGCAATATGCGATGTCTCGCCAATGAGTAAAGGCGAACATCGAGAAGCGGCGGGGTTACTCCAACCCTTGCCGATTCCCGAGTGGAAATGGGAAAAACTTGGAATGGATTTTATCACAGGATTACCCAGGACCTGTTCAGGTTATGATTCCATCTGGGTAGTGGTTGATCGATTGACCAAGGTAGCTCATTTCATTCCCGTGAAGACTACCTATACCAGCGCTTAAGTTAGCCAAGATATACATGACCAGGATCGTATGTCCGCATGGAGTTCCGAGGAGTATCGTGGTCGATAGAGGAACACAATTTACCTCAAAGTTTTGGAATCGGTTGCATGAAACTTTGGGTACGAGGCTGGAGTTCAAGATACAGCTTTTCATCCGCAGATGGATGGATGACCGAGAGAGTCAACCAGATCCCGGAGGACATGTTGAGAGCTTGTGCGCTAGACTATGGGTCTAGCTGGGATGATAATTTGCCATACGCCGGAGTTCTCGTACAATAACAGTTATCGACCGGTCGAAGATGGCCCCTTTCAAAGCTCTATACTGGAAGGAGGTGCGAGAACACCCTTGTGGGATGGTGTTGAGATCGAAAACTTTTCGTCCCGATCTTATCAGAGATTCCAAGAGAAAGTCAAGCTGATTCGAGATAGGCTCAAGGTAGCCCAAATGAGGCGTAAGAGTTATGCCGACAAGAACGCAAGGAAGTAATATCTAAGCGGAGACCGGGCATATCTTCGTGTGTCTCACTTCGTGGAATCAAGAGGTTCGGTGTTAAAGGAAAGTTAGCACCCCGGTTCATTGGCCCCTACAAAATACTCGAACATCGTGGAGAAGTTGCTTACAAGTTGGAATTGCCGGAAGGATTGTCCGGAGTTCACGATGTCTTCCATGTCTCTCAGCTGAAGAAATGCCATGCCGAGATGGCCAATATTCCGTTGAGAGACACGGCTCCTAGAGGCCATACAGCTCGACAAAGGATCTCGACTTATGAGGAGAAACCCGTCCGAATTCTCGAGATGCGAACAGAGTCACCCGCAAAGAAGATCATCAAGTTTTGCAAGGTGATGTGGAGTCATCATTCCGAGGAGGAAGCCACCTGGGAGCGAGAAGAAGACCTCCGCCGAGACCACCCACACCTATTTGCTAGCCAACCCGAATCTCGAGGGCGAGATTCATCTTAAGGTGGGTAGGTTTGTAACATCCCAAATTTCCCATTTGGAATGTTTTACAATTATAGCTAAGCATCTATGCATTATTGTTTGAATTGAGTGACATTTGATTTATTTCAGAGATTTTGAGTTTGTGGAATTTGAATTCAAATTGGCAGTTGAAATTTATTTCAAAACAATGCCTGACAAATACTTGAGAAAAAGTATGAGAGGAGTAAACATGACACTCCAAAAATGTCAGATGAAATTTTTGCCAAAAGTTTGAATTCAAATTTGATTTTATTTGGGATTTCTAGAAAATGTTTTTTAAGTTTGAGTTTTGACCTGGAAAAATGTCCAAGTTGTAGGGTAAATTCCTGATTTTTTGATATATATATGTCCTATATAAAAATATATATATGTTATATATTTCCTCTCCCTAATTCAAAAAGGAAAAGAAACCCCAGCGCTACCAGCCAACCCAGCCGGCCAATGACAGCCCACCAGTGGCCAGAGCCACGCCCGAGCATTACGCCCGAGCCGCTTGAACCCCTTTCCCCTCGGTCACCTGGCTCACCCGACCCTCTCTCACCGCCGACCCCACCCCTTCCCTTTCCTCGCCACGCCTTGACAAAACCGCCAGAATCCGGAGATCCCGGATCGTCTCTGATTCGCCTCCTCCAAGCCGACCCCCTATAAATACCGACTCGCCGCCTTCGAGACCACCTCCGGACTCCTCGCTCGTCGCACCACGGACGTCTCCGCCGTCTTCCCGACCACCCGGAGCCACCGGCGCCGTCGCCCGAGCCGCCGTCGTCCGTCGTGCCGTCGCCATCACAGATAACCGGAAACCTCCACCACTGCTCGATCTAAACCTACGGCCTAGATTAGATCACGCGAAGGGGTACGGTTTTTCTTAAAAAAGACCGGTTTAGTTACGGTTTAGTTAGCGGTTTAGTTGGACCGGCCCAATCGGTTTATTTTCTGTTAACCGCGGGCACGCTTTAGTTATATGACGCCTGAGCGTTAGATAGGTTTCGCTTAGCCAGTTTTTCTTTTAGTTATATTTTTTTCGTTTCTGTTTTTAATGTAATAGTTTCAATTTTGTAAAATCCATATCTTTTAGGTTACTTAATATTTTTAGTTGATTCTTTTTTTGTTAGTTTGCAAATTTGTTGTAGTTTCTGTAGAAAATATGTTTGGCCATGTTTAAATTATTAGAAATTGTTTTATTTTAGTTTTAGGCAGATTAGTATTTCTACTATAAAATAAGTTAGGATTATTTTATTTTAGTGATTCTTTTTGTCACTGCTTTGTTTTTACTTTGCCTAGTAGTAGGAATTTATTTGGGTATTTTAGATTTAATAAAAAATAGTTTTAGTCGAAATCATGTGTTTCTTGTTTATTTAACTAGCTACTGCTTTTCCTATTGTTCTAGTTAGTAAATTATTTTATTTTTACTATGTTATAGTTTATTTTAGATTAGTTTCTGTAGCTACAGAGGATGAACTTTTATTTACAGTAGAATAAATTTTTATTTTATTTTTCCTTGCTAGGATTGTTATAGGCATAATAGGAGTTCTATAATAGCTTTTGATGTGATTCTTTTTGCTCCTAGTTTGTATGATGTTTTCCCTTCTGTTAGTTAGCAAAACCCATGCTTAGGTTCTGTTAAGAAAAGTTTTAGTTGTGTAAAACTATTTCTTAGTTGTTGCTTGATGTGGTGAAAACCTTGATTTGCTTTCTCCTAGTTTTCTTTGGATTTTGGTTTGAGTGCTTGGGTGTTTTACTTCCAACTTGCTGTTATGTTATATTGTGCCATACTTATTTGTGCTATTGTTTGATTCGATAGAATTTCCTGAGTGCGAAGCTGCTATTCTGAGTCCCTAGCTTTCGAGGACCGTCACCGTGCAAGTCATTTGATCATGATTTCTTTTACAATACCTATGATTTTAATGCATTAGAATTATACCTCCCCACCATGCATGCAGTAGGAGAATTTTTAAGTTATGTTCTTGAGTAGTATCATGAGGTAGGATGAAACCAATTCCCCTTGTTACCATGGCCCGGGACGAAGTGGTTTATTTTGCTATGCTCGTAGACGGGGTTGGTTGAGTGATTCGTAAGGGAGATGTGAGAGTCAAGATGATGACAACCCCATGACTTCAAGCTCAAGATGGACTTCAAAATTCACTACTGGGTGGAGGAGCAGTTGACGGGCACCTGGAGAAACCAGGGCTGGCCGGATGCATGGAGAAGCGCCATGACATCTTGCGGAAAGCTTCACCCAGCCACGAAGAGACGGATGGATACCCCATTGACCGGAAGCTTACTCATGCAGCCGCAAGCCACTATGGGCTCGGCTTGGTCGACCCTAGGTGTGACTCATGGCGGACGGTGCTACGAGATGTAGAAGAACGGTAGGATTGGATGGGCACCGGCAAGGGCCTGAGGAACTCTTCGGAAGACCCTGTTGCTCATTCCGCCTTCAAACACCGTGAAGTGCGAAGACTTAAAGGAGGGAACGATTCTTATGGGTAAAGTGCAAACCTCTGCAGAGTGAAGATCTAATCGGTTAGCCGTGTCCCGATTCTGACAATTTGAGCCTCTGGAACTTGGAGTATTTCGGATATCTCAACACCAAACTTAATAAATTAATTGAGGGGATTATTTAATAATTGGGAATGAGACATTGGTTGGCGGAACCATCTCAATAACTACCAACATTTTGTAGTATTTGCAAACAAGTCCTTGTTGTAGGGAAAAACTGGCTTTTTCACAAAACAATGAAACTTAGAGCCCATGACCAAATTGCATATAGTGTTAGTAATTTTTATTGTTGTTCTCTCTTTGACTTGCCGGGCATATTCAAAATGTCGACCTACACGGCTGCAACATCTTATGTTGCAGAGGAGTTTTCGATCGAGTGAGTCTACGATCCACGCTTGGCGATTGCCCTATGGAGTCGGATGGACTCGCTATTCGCTCACGCTTCCGCAGCCTTTATTTAGTTTATTTCTCATGAGTTGGCCTTCGGCCGAATTTATTATCTTGTAATAAAGACTCGATATGAGAATCGTGTAATAAATTCAGGTGTGATTGAACTTTGATTCTTTCATCAATGTACTGTGTGTGCCAGCATGATCTTGGGATGGTACAGCTACACAGAGACTTGACCGATTTTGGGTCGGGTCGCTACATAAACCGTTTTGACAAAGCCTTTTAAGATGGGCCTCCAACTACCCAATCATCGTTTTAACTTTGACAAGTTCAGGGTCTCAATGAGAGTAACTGTCAAACGTTCGATGGGTCATGCCGGGATTACCTGGATAGGAGTGGCTTACTTGATGAAGGTAGGTTAACCCGGGGTTTTAGGTGAATACACCAGGCGTCCAAGCCGTGGGTCGATACCCGGTTACAAGGGTCCTTTCAAACTCTTTGGTATTTTACACAAAGAGCCCCCAAGTAACTTTGTGAGCTGTGCTCAATGGGTGCCTATGTTTGAGTCGTGCTTTGAGCAATAGAACTCTCTTTGGTCCCTTGGTGTGAAGCTCCCAAGCTATGTGGTGGCATGATAGCCGGTTTAACAGGTAGTACTTTGCTTTGTCAGCTGAAGCCCCCATGTAAACAGAGATTTGAAGAAAACGGCGGAGACCCTGCTTATAGCAAGGATGCCGGTTTATTATATTGATCATAATATATACATTGTTGAAATATGTACATAAGAAAAGCATGTGGCTTCAAGTGTAATAAGGCCGTAGGAGAGCTATGTTCCATGGCCGCCGGGTCTCCTCCTCAGAACTTCGTGAGTCTTCTCGAACGTCAATGAGGTAGTATGATCTGTTGTGTAGATTTTTGCTGACCACAAAGGGTCCTTTCCAAGGTGGGGATAACTTGTGCATATCGGTCTGATCCTGGATGAGCCGGAGCACTAAGTCGCCTTCTTGAAAGGTTCTTGACTTAACCCGGCGGCTGTGATAAAGCTGCATGTCTTGTTGATAAACCGCCGATCGAGCCAAAGCCATGTCCTGTTTCTCATCTAACAGGTCCAGCGCCTCTTGGCGTGCTTGCTCATTGTCCGCTTCAACATAATTGGCAACCCGAGGCGAGTCATGACGAATATCACTTGGGATGACAGCCTCAGCCCCGTAAACCATGAAGAAAGGTGTATAACCCGTAGATCGGTTCGGGGTGGTGTTTATACTCCATAACACAGATGGTAATTCTTCCACCCAACAACCCGGCGTCCGCTTCAAAGGAACCATAAGCCGGGGCTTGATACCCTTCAGGATCTCTTGATTCGCCCTCTCAGCTTGACCATTGGAATGAGGGTGAGCCATGGACGCTACATCAAGCCGGATGTGCTCTCGTTGACAAAACTCCTCCATCTCACCTTTAGAAAAGTTCGTGCCATTATCTGTGACGATGCTGTGTGGAAAGCCAAAACGGAAAATAATCCTTTTGAGAAATTGAACCGCCGTGGCTGCATCACACTTGCTGACGGGCCCGCTTAAACCCATTTAGTGAACTTGTCAACCGCCACCAACAGTGGGTCTTCTTATCCTTGGAGCGCTTAAAAGGTCCCACCATATCAAGCCCCCAAGTGGCAAACGACCAAGTAATAGGAATCATCCGTAGCTCCTGAGCCGGAACATGAGCTCGACGTGAAAACTTCTGACAAGCATCACACCGCTTTACCAGATCCTCCACATTAGCATGAGCTGTCAACCAATATAACCCGTGACGAAAAGCTTTAGCCACGAGGGATTTTGAGCCGGCATGGTGACCACAATCCCCTTCATGGATTTCACGTAGAATCTCTTGCCCTTCTTCAGGAGAAACATAGCGTTGGAATACGCCTGAAGTACTGCAACGGTGTAACTCGCCATTGTGAACAACCATGGACTTGTACCGCCGAATTATCTGCCTGGCGAGGAGCTCATCATCTGGTAACTCGCCCCGGTTCAGATACGCCAAATATGGAACCGTCCAATCCGGAGTGATGTGTAAAGCGGCTACCAATTGGGCCTCCGGATCAGGAACAGCTAAATCCTCCTCCGTAGGCAACTTAACAGACGGGTTATGCAAGATATCTAAAAAGGTATTGGGTGGTACCGGTTTACGTTGAGATCCCAGCCGGCTCAAAGCGTCTGCTGCTTCGTTTTTGCGCCGGTCAATGTGCTCAACCTGATAACCCTTAAAGTGACCTGCCACAATATCCACCTCGCGTCTATAAGCTGCCATGAGTGGATCCTTAGAATCCCAAGTACCATAAACTTGCTGAGCCACCAGATCAGAATCTCCAAGACAACAAACCCGGCTTAAGTTCATCTCCTTAGCCACACGGAGACCATGGAGTAAGGCCTCGTACTCTGCTGCATTGTTAGTACAAGGAAACATTAAGCGGAGAACATAACAAATTTTATCACCTCGAGGGGAAGTAAGGACAACTCACCCCGAGCCTTCCAATTACTGGACCCATCAAAGTGAATAGTCCAGTATGTATTGTCCGGTTTGTCCTTCCGGTGCACCGTAACTCGGGCCAATCATTGATGAAGTCGACAAGCGCCTGAGATTTGATGGCCGTTCGAGGCATATACTTCAATCCATGTGGACCAAGCTCAATTGCCCACTTTGCAACCCGGCCAGTGGCTTCTCTGTTCTGGATTATATCTCCCAAAGGAGCAGAACTAACCACTGTGATGGGATGGCCTTGAAAGTATTGCTTGAGCTTCCTACTTCCCATAAAAACTCCATACACCAGCTTCTGCCAATACGGATACCATTGTTTTGAATCGATCAAGACTTCATTGACATAAAGAATCGCCGTTGAACCGGATATTCTTTCCCAGCCTCCTTACGCTCAACCACAATCGCCACACTGACCGCACGGGCGTTGGCAGCCACGTACAATAACAGAGGCTCATTACCAACCGGAGCAGCAAGGACTGGCGGTTCAGCTAGCAGCCGCTTCAAATCCTCAAATGCAGCATTGGTTGTGTCACTCCAGACAAAATCATCTATCTTCTTCAACATCTGATATAAAGGAATCGCCTTCTCCCCCAAACGGCTGATAAACCGGCTGAGGGCTGCAATTCGACCCGCCAGACGCTGAACATCATTGATGCATTTCGGTTTAGCCAAGGATGTGATCGCCTTGATCTTTTCCGGATTGGCCTCAATACCTCTGTTGGACACAAGAAAACCCAAGAGCTTGCCTGCCGGAACACCAAAAATGCATTTGTCCGGATTGAGCATCATTTTGTAAACCCGAAGATTATCAAACGTCTCTTTGAGGTCATCTATCAAGGTTTCCTTCTTCCTAGATTTTACCACAATGTCATCCACATAGGCATGAACATTACGCCCAATCTGCGTGTGAAGACAATTTTGCACTCAACGCTGATAAGTTGCCTGGGCACTTTTGAGCCCAAAGGGCATAGAGACATAGCAGAAGGCTCCAAAGGGAGTGATGAAAGATGTCTTCTCCTGGTCCTTAACTGCCATTTTAATCTGATGATAACCTGAATAAGCATCCAAGAAACTCAGGCGCTCACAACCCGCCGTCGCATCAATTATCTGATCAATACGCGGGAGAGCAAAAGGATCTGCCGGACAAGCTTTGTTCAAATCTGTGTAATCCACACACATACGCCAAGTGCCGTTTTTCTTAAGAATGAGCACCGGATTAGCCAACCAATCGGGATGGAATACTTCGACGATAAACCCAGCAGCCAACAGCCGGGCTACCTCTTCACCAATGGCCTTGCGTCTTTCCTCGTTAAAGCGGCGAAGAAATTGCTTGACCGGTTTAAACTTGGGATCAATATTGAGAGTGTGCTCACGAGTTCTCTCGGTACACCCGGCATGTCGAAGGCTTCCATGCAAAAATGTCCCGGTTCTCACAGATGAACTCGATGAGCGCGCTTTCCTATTTCGGATCCAGATTGGTGCTGATGCTAAACTGTTTGGATGAATCGCCGGGAACAAAGTCAACAAGTTTAGTCTCATCAGCCAGTTTGAACGTCAGGGTTGGGTCATGCTCAGTGGTGGGTTTCTTCAAAGGGGCCATATCTGCCGGATCAACATTGTCTTTGTAAAACTTCAGCTCCTCTGTAGGACAAACCGACTCAGCATAGGCCGCTTCACCTTCCTCGCAATCCAAAGCGATCTTTCGACTTCCGTGTACTGTGATAGTTCCCTTATGACCCGGCATCTTGAGCTGTAAATAGATATAAAAGGACCTTGCCATGAATTTTGCGTAAGCCGGCCGTCCAAACAGTGCGTGATATGGGCTCTGGATTTTCACCACTTCATAGGTCGGCGTTTCAGACCTGGAATCATGCTCATCTCCAAATACAACCTCCAAAGCGATCTTGCCAATAGGATATGCCGATTTACCTGGTACTACACCATGGAAAACAGTGTTTGACGGTTTAAGATTCTTGTCTGTCAACCCCATGCGACGAAAAGTCTCATAGTACAAGATGTTGATACTGCTCCCTCCATCCATCAGAACCTTGGTAAACTTATAACCTCCCACCTGAGGTGCTACCACCAAAGCTAGTTGACACGGATTGTCAACCCAGGGCGGATGATCCTCTCTACTCCACACAATGGGCTGCTCGGACCACCGTAAATAACGTGGCACTGCTGGTTCAATAGAATTGACTGCCCTCTTGTGAAGCTTCTGATCGCGCTTGCACAGGCTAGTGGTGAACACATGATACTGCCCACCATTCAACTGCTTGGGGTGACTTTGATAACCTCGATCTGCTGATTCCCTTGATTATTCTGTTGGCTATTACCACCTTAGTTGTTCTGGTGGCCCTGATTATTCTGAAATCCAGAGCTCGAACCACCACCACCATGAAAACCTGGACCTGAACCGCCCGACGGACCCTGATCATACCGGTAGAAATCAGAGTTTTTGAACTCCTTCATAATGTAACAATCTTTCCAAAGATGTGTGGAAGGGGCCTCCTTACTCCCATGCTTTGGGCAGGGCTGGTTTAACAGCCGCTCCAGATTCATCCCTCCATCGCGCTGGGGCGGTTTACCTTTACGATGCTGCATATTGGTGTTAGCCACAAAATCTGAATTATCTGCTTTGCGCTTACTGTCGGTGTCAAAACCGGCGGATCTCGGGTAGGGGGTCCCGAACTGTGCGTCTAGGCGGATGGTAACAGGAGACAAGGGACTCGATGTTTTTACCCAGGTTCGGGCCCTCTCGATGGAGGTAATACCCTACTCCCGCTTGATTAATATTGATGATATGGGTAGTACAAGAGTAGATCTACCACGAGATCAAGGAGGCTAAACCCTAGAAGCTATCCTATGGTATGATTGTTGTTCGTCCTACGGACTAAAACCCTCCGGTTTATATAGACACCGGATAGGTTAGGGTTACACAGAGTCGGTTACAATGGTAGGAGATCTACATATCCGTATCGCCAAGCTAGCCTTCCACACCAAGGAAAGTCCCATCCGGACACGGGACGAAGTCTTCAATCTTGTATCTTCATAGTCTTGGAGTCCGCCGTAATGATAGTCCGCTATCCGGACACCCCTAGTCCGGGACTCCTCAAGAGCTCTCGAACCAGGCTTCAATGACGACGAGTCCGACGCGTTGATTGTCTTCGGCATTGCGAGGCGGGTTCCTCCTCCGTATACTTCATAGAAGGTCATGAACACAAGGATAGTGTCCGGCTCTGCAAAACAAGTTCCGTAGAGAGAATAATTTTTGCACAGATCTACTGACGTATTCCACGGCGTGACATCACACCACGGCCAGGCCTTTATATGAATCGTTTTTTACTGTTCCACCTTAGCGTGTTTAGCGAGGCAGTTTCCTTGGCACGTCTTATCAAAGCATAGATCGTGCCCCCTTATTCCGGGATTCTCATCAATACAGACGTGGGTAACCCATCCGCGCCATTGATTACGGCGCTTGGGAAATAAGCGAGTTTTACCAGGTGGTGGGGACGATAGTCATTCGTCTATATAAGGGGATAAGGATCCACCTTTTCACCCACGCCTTCTTCCTCCTTTGCTTATCCATTTCCGCGCACTCGAGCTCCAGAGCCGAAGTTCGCACATCCCACCTCAACCTTCTCCAACCATGTCAGGAGCGGGAGGCAAGTGGATGGCCTCCTCCATCACGGAGGGGCACATCAAAATACTGCGGGAGGCCGGTGATGGAAATATGCCCTAGAGGCAATAATAAAGTTATTATTTAGTTCCTTATTTCATGATAAATGTTTATTATTCATGCTAGAATTGTATTAACCGGAAACATGATACATGTGTGAATACATAGACAAACATATAGTCACTAGTATGCCTCTACTTGACTAGCTCATTAATCAAAGATGGTTATGTTTCCTAACCATAGACATGTGTTGTTATTTGATTAATGGGATCACATCATTAGGAGAATGATGTGATTGACATGACCCATTCCGTTAGCCTAGCACTTGATCGCTTAGTACATTGCTATTGCTTTCTTCATGACTTATACATGTTCCTCGTAACTATGAGATTATGCAACTCCTGCCATCGGAGGAACACTTTGGTGCTACCAAACGCCACAACGTAATCGGGTGATTATAAAGGAGTACTACAGGTGTCTCCAAAGGTACATGTTGGGTTGGCGTATTTCGAGATTAGGTTTTGTCACTCCGATTGTCGGAGAGGTATCTCCGGCCCTCTCGGTAATGCACATCACTATAAGCCTTCCAAGCAATGTAGCTAATGAGTTAGTTACGGAATGATGCATTACGTAACGAGTAAAGAGACTTGCCAAGAATTTAGATTGAACTAGGTATTGGATACCGACGATCAAATCTCGGGCAAGTAACATACCGATGACAAAGGGAACAACGTATGTTGTTATGCGGTTTGACCGATAAAGATCTTCAGAGAATATGTAGGAGCCAATATGAGCATCCAGGTTCCGCTTATTGGTTATTGACCAAGAATAGTTCTAGGTCATGTCTACATAGTTCTCGAACCCGTAGGGTCCGTGACGCTTAAGGTTTCGATGATGCTTATATTATGAGTTTATGAGTTTTGATGTACCGAAGGAGTTCGGAGTCCCGGATGAGATCGGGGACATGACGAGGAGTCTCGAAATGGCCGAGACGTAAAGATCGATATATTGGACGACTATATTCAGAGTTCGGAAAGATTCCAAATGATACGGGTATTTTTCGGAGTACCGGAGAGTTACGGGAATTCGCCGGGGAGTATATGGGCCTTATTGGGCCATACGTGAATAAAGGAGAGAGGCCAAAAGGAAGGAGGCCTGCGCCCTCCATCTGGTCCGAATTGGACAAGGGGCGCAGCCCCCTTTTCCTTATTCCTCTCCCCCTCTTTCCCCTTCTCCTACTCCAACAAGGGAGGTGGAATCCTACTAGGACTAGGGAGTCCTAGTAGGACTCCACACTTGGCGCACCCCCTCCTAGGGCCCGCCTCCTCCCCCCTTGCTCCTTTATATACGGGGGCAGGGGGGCACCCCATGACACACAAGTTGATCTTCGTGATCGTTCCTTAGCCGTGTGCGGTGCCCCCCTCCACCATATTCCACCTCAGTCATATCGTCCCGGAGTTTAGGCGAAGCCCCGCCGGTAGAGCATCATCATCGCCACCACGCCGTCAGGCCGACGGAACTCATCCCCGACGCTTTGCTGGATCGGAGCCCGGGATCGCCATCGAGCTGAACGTGTGCTGAACTCGGAGGTGCCGTGACGTTCGGTACTTGGATCGGTCGGAACGTGAAGACGCACGACTACATCAACCGCGTTGTCATAACGCTTCCGCCACGGTCTACGAGGGTACGTGGACAATACTCTCCCCTCTCGTTGCTATGCATCACCATGATCCTTGCGTGTGCGTAGGAAATTTTTTGAAATTACTACGTTCCCCAACAGTGGCATCCGAGCCAGGTTTTATGCGTTGATGTTATTTGCACGAGTAGAACACAAGTGAGTTGTGGGCGATACAAGTCATATTGCTTACCAACATGTCATACTTTGGTTCAGCGGTATTGTGAGATGAAGCGGCCCGGACCGACATTACGCCAGACGACGCTTACGCCGAGACTGGTTTCACCGCTATGCGAGCACTCGTGCTTAAAGGTGACTGGCGGGTGTCTGTCTCTCTCACTTTAGTTGAACCGAGTGTGGCTACGCCCGGTCCTTGTGAAGGTTAAAACAACACTAACTTGACAAACTATCGTTGTGGTTTTGATGCGTAGGTAAGAACGGTTCTTGCTCAGCCCGTAGCAGCCACGTAAAACTTGCAACAACAAAGTAGAGGACGTCTAACTTGTTTTTGCAAGGCATGTTGTGATGTGATATGGTTAAGACGTGATGCTATATTTTATTGTATGAGATGATCATGTTTTGTAACCGAAGTTATCGGCAATCGGCAGGAGCCATATGGTTGTCGCTTATTGTATGAAATGCAACGCATACTGTAATGCTTTACTTTATCACTAAGCGGTAGCGATAGTCGAGAAGCATAAGATTGGCGAGACGACAACGATGGTACGATGGAGATCAAGGTGTCGCGCCAAAGGATTTATGGTGATCACGACGGTGCTTCGAGATGGAGATCACAAGCACAAGATGATGATGGCCATATCATATCACTTATATTGATTGCATGTGATGTTTATCCTTTATGCATCTTATCTTGCTTTGATTGACGGTAGCATTATAAGATGATCTCTCACTAAATATCAAGAAGTGTTCTCCCTGAGTATGCACCGTTGCGAAAGTTCTTCGTGCTGAGACACCACGTGATGACCGGGTGTGATAGGTTGTACGTTTAAATACAACGGGTGCAAAACAGTTGCACACGCGGAATACTCAGGTCAAACTTGACGAGCCTAGCATATACAGATATGGCCTCGGAACACGGAGACCGAAAGGTCGAGCGAGAATCATAAAGTAGATATGATCAACATAGTGATGTTCACCATTGAAACTACTCCATCTCACGTGATGATCGGACATGGTTTAGTTGATATGGATCACGTGATCACTTAGATGACTAGAGAGATGTCAGTCTAAGTGGGAGTTCTTAAGTAATATGATTAATTGAACTTTAATTTATCATGAACTTAGTCCTGGTAGTATTTTGCAAATTATGTTGTAGATCAATAAGCTCGCGTTGTTGCTTCCCTATGTTTTTTATATGTGTTCCTAGAGAAAATTGTATTGAAAAATGTTAGTAGCAATGATGCGGATTGGATCCGTGATCGGAGGTTTATCCTCATTGCTGCACAGAAGAATTATGTCCTAAATGCACCGCTAGGTGACAGACCTATTGCAGGAGCAAATGCAGACGTTATGAACGTTATGGCTAGCTCAATATGATGACTACTTGATAGTTTAGTGCACCATACTTAATCGCTTAGAATCGGGACTTGAGAGACGTTTTGAACGTCATGGACCATATGGAGATGTTCCAGGAGTTGAAGTTAATATTTCAAGCAAATACCCGAGTTAAGAGATATGAAGTCTCCAACAAGTTCTATAGCTAAAAGATGGAGGAGAATCGCTCAACTAGTGAGCATGTGCTCAGATTGTCTGGGTACTTCAATCGCTTGAATCAAGTGGGAGTTAATCTTCCAGATAAGATAGTGATTGACAGAATTCTCTAGTCACCATCACTAAGTTACTAGAACTTCGTGATGAACTACAGTATGCAAGGGATGACGAAAACGATTCCCGAGCTCTTCGTGATGTTGAAATCGACGAAGGTAGAAATCAAGAAAGAGCATTAATTGTTGAGATTGACAAGACCACTGGTTTCAAGAGAAGGGCAAAGGGAAAGAAAGGGAACTTCAAGTAGAAAGGCAAGTAAGTTTTCACTCCTGCGAAGAAGCCCAAAGCTGGACCAAAGCCTGAAACTGAGTGCTTACAATCGCAAAGGGAATGGTCACCGGAAGCGGAAATGCCCTGAATATTTGGTGGATAAGAAGGATGGCAAAGAGAACAAGGGTATATTTGATATACAGGTTATTGATGTGTGCCTTACTAGTGTTTATAGTAGCCCCTGAGTATTTGCTACTTGTTTGGTTGCTAAGATTAGTAACTCGAAACAGGAGTTACAGAATAAACAGAGACTAGTTGAAGGGGAAGTGACGATGAGTGTTGGAAGTAGTTCCAAAATTGATATGATCATCATCGCACACTCCCTATACTCGGGATTAGTGTTGAACCTAAATAAATGTTATTTGGCTTTTGCGTTGAGCATGAATATGATTTGATCATGTTTATTGCAATACGGTTATTCATGTAAGTTAGAGAATAATTATTGTTCTGTTTACATGAATAAAACCTTCTATGGTCATACACCCAATGAAGATGGTTTGTTGGATCTCGATCGTGTGATACACATATTCATAATATTGAAACCAAAAGATGTAAAGTTAATAATGATAGTGCAACTTATTTGTGGCACCGCCGCTTAGGTCATATTGGTATAAAGCGCATGAAGAAACTCCATAAAGATGGATCTTGAATCACTTCGTTATGAATCATTTGATGCTTGTAACCGTGCCTTTTGGGCAAGATGACTAAAACTCCGTTCTCGGAACAATGGAACGAGCTACTGACTTGTTGGAAATAATACATACCGATGTATGCGATCCAATGAGTGTTGATGCTCGTGGCAAGTATCATTATTTTTTGACCTTCACAGATGATTTGAGCAGATATGCGTATATCTATTTGATGAAACATAAGTCTGAAATAGTTGAAAAGTTCAAAGAATTTCAGAGTGAAGTGGAAAATCATCGTAACAAGAAAATAAAGTTTCTACGATCTGATCGTGGAGATGAATGTTTGAGTTACGAGTTTGGTCTTCATTTGAAACAATGTGAAATAGTTTTGCAACTCACGCCATATGGAACACCACAAAGATAATGGTGTGTCCGAAAGTCGTGACCGCACTTTATTGGATATGGTGCGATCTATGATGTCTCTTATCGGTTTACCACTATCGTTTTGGGGTTATGTATTAGAGACAGCTACATTCACGTTTAATAGGGCACCATCTAAATTCGTTGAGACGACATCGTATGAACTATGGTTTAACAATAAACCTAAGCTGTCGTTTCTTAAAGTTTGGAGTTGTGATGCTTATATGAAAAAGGTTTTCAGCCTAGTAAGCTCGAACCCAACTCGGAAAGTGCGTCTTCATAGAATACCCAAAGGAAACTGTTGGGTATACCTTCTATCACAGATCCGAAGGCAAAACATTCGTTGCTAAGAATGGATCCGTTCTAGAAAAGGAGTTTCTCTCGAAAGAAGTGAGTGGGAGAAAAGTAGAACTTGATGAGATAATCAGATTCGCTCCCTTATTGGAAAGTAGTTCATCACAAGAACCGTTCTCGTGACAACTGCACCAATTAGTGAGGAAGCTAATGATATTGATCATGAAAATTCAGATCAAGTTTCTACTGAACTACGTAGGTCAACTAGAGTAAGATCCGCACCAGAGTGGTACGGTAATCCTATTCTGGAAGTCATGTTACTTGACCATGGCGAACCTACAAACTATGAAGAAGTGATGGTGAGCCCAGATTCCGCAAAAATGGCTGGAAGCCATGAAATCTGAGATGGGATCCATGTATGAGAACAAAGTATGGACTTTGGTTGACTTGCCCGATGATCGGCAAGCCATTGAGAATAAATGGATCTTTAAGAAGAAGATGACGACGATGGTAATGTAACTGTCTATAAAGCTCGACTTGTTGCGAAAGGTTTTCGACAAGTTCAAGGGGTTGACTACGATGAGACTTTCTCACCCGTAGCGATGCTTAAGTCTGTCTCAATCATGTTAGCAATTGCTGCATTTTATGATTATGAAATTTGGCAAATGGATGTCAAAACTGCATTCTTGAATGGATTTCTAGAAGAAGAGTTGTATATGATGCAACCAGAAGGTTTTGTCAATCCTAAAGGAGCTAACAAAATGTGCAAGCTTCAGCGATCCATCTACGGACTGGTGCAAGCATCTCGGAGTTGGAATAAAACGCTTTGATAGTGTGATCAAAGCATATGGTTTTATATGCACTTTTGGAGAAGCCTGTATTTACAAGAAAGTGAGTGGGAGGACTACAAGATTTACGATAAGTATATGTGAATGACATATTGTTGATCGGAAATAATGTAGAATTATTCTCGCAAAGCATAAAGGAGTATTTGAAAGGAGTTTTTCAAAGAAAGACCTCAAGAAAACTACTTACATATTGAGCATCAAGATCTATTGAGATAGATCAAGACGCTTGATAAGTTTTTCAATAAGTGCATACCTTGTCAAGATTTTGAAGTAGTTCAAAATGGAACAGTCAAAGAAAAGTTTTGCTCGTGTTGCAAACGTGTGAAATTGAGTAAGACTCAAATCTCGACCACGGCAGAAAATAGAAAAGAGAATGAAAGTCATTCCCTATGCCTTAGTCATAGGTTCTATAAAGTATGCTATGCTATGTACCAGACCTATTGTGTACCTTGCTCTGAATTTGACAAGGGAGTACAATAGTGATCTAGGAGTAGATCACTGGACATTGGTCAAGAACATCCTTAGTGAGGACTAAGGAAATATTTCTCGATTATGGAGGTGATAAAAGAGCCCGTCGTAAAGAGTTACATCGATGCAAGCTTTTTTACACCGATCCAGATAACTCTAAGTCTCAATCTGGATATATATTGAAAGTGGGAGCAATTAGCTAGAGTAGCTCCGTGCAGAGCATTGTAGACATAGAATATTTGCAAAATACATAAGGCTACGAATGTGACAGACCCGTTGACTAAGCTTCTCTCACGAGCAAAACATGATCATACCTTAGTACTCTTTGGGTGTTAATCACATAGCGATGTGAACTAGATTATTGACTCTAGTAAACCCTTTGGGTGTTGGTCACATGACGATGTGAACTATGGGTGTTAATCACATACAGATGTGAATATTAGTGTTGAATCACATGATGATGTGAACTAGATTATCGACTCTAGTATAAGTGGGAGACTGAAGGAAATATGCCCTAGAGGCAATAATAAAGTTATTATTTATTTCCTTATTTCATGATAAATGTTTATTATTCATGCTAGAATTGTATTAACCGGAAACATGATACATGTGTGAATACATAGACAAACATATAGTCACTAGTATGCCTCTACTTGACTAGCTCATTAATCAAAGATGGTTATGTTTCCTAACCATAGACATGTGTTGTTATTTGATTAATGGGATCACATCATTAGGAGAATGATGTGATTGACATGACCCATTCCGTTAGCCTAGAACTTGATCGTTTAGTACATTGCTATTGCTTTCTTCATGACTTATACATGTTCCTGTAACTATGAGATTATGCAACTCCGTTTATCGGAGGAACACTTTGGTGCTACCAAACGCCACAACGAATCGGGTGATTATAAAGGAGTACTACAGGTGTCTCCAAAGGTACATGTTGGGTTGGCGTATTTCGAGATTAGGTTTTGTCACTCCGATTGTCGGAGAGGTATCTCTGGCCCTCTCGGTAATGCACATCACTATAAGCCTTCCAAGCAATGTAGCTAATGAGTTAGTTACGGAATGATGCATTACGTAACGAGTAAAGAGACTTGCCAAGAATCTAGAGATTGAACTAGGTATTGGATACCGATGATCAAATCTCGGGCTAGTAACATACCGATGACAAAGGGAACAACGTATGTTGTTATGCGGTTTGACCGATAAAGATCTCCGTAGAATATGTAGGAGCCAATATGAGCATCCAGGTTCCGCTATTGGTAATTGACCAAGAATAGTTCTAGGTCATGTCTACATAGTTCTCGAACCCGTAGGGTCCGCACGCTTAAGGTTTCGATGATGCTTATATTATGAGTTTATGAGTTTTGATGTACCGAAGGAGTTCGGAGTCCCGGATTAGATCGGGGACATGACGAGGAGTCTCGAAATGTTTGAGACGTAAAGATCGATATATTGGACGACTATATTCGGAGTTCGGAAAGATTCCGAGTGATTCGGGTATTTTTCGGAGTACCGGAGAGTTACGGGAATTCGCCGGGGAGTATATGGGCCTTATTGGGCCATACGGGAATAGAGGGGAGAGGCCAAAAGGAAGGAGGCATGCGCCCCCCCATCTGGTCCGACTGGACAAGGGCGCAGCCCCTTTCCTTATTCCTCTCCCCTCTTCCCTTCTCCTACTCCAACAAGGGAGGTGGAATCCTACTAGGACTAGGGAGTCCTAGTAGGACTCCACACTTGGCGCGCCCCCTCCTAGGGCCGGCCTCCTCCCCCCTTGCTCCTTTATATACGGGGGCAGGGGGGCACCCCATGACACACAAGTTGATCTATGGATCGTTCCTTAGCCGTGTGCGGTGCCCCCTCCACCATATTCCACCTCGGTCATATCGTCATGGAGTTTAGGCGAAGCCCCGCTGCCGGTAGAGCATCATCATCGCTACCACGCCGTCAGGTCGACGGAACTCATCCCCGACGCTTTGCTGGATCGGAGCCCGGGATCGCCATCGAGCTGAATGTGTGCTGAACTCGGAGGTGCCGTGACGCTCGGTACTTGGATCGGTCGGATCGTGAAGACGCATTTGACTACATCAACCGCGTTGTCATAACGCTTCCGCTTACGGTCTACGAGGGTACGTGGACAATACTCTCCCCTCTCATTGCTATGCATCACCATGATCCTTGCGTGTGCGTAGGAATTTTTTTGAAATTACTATGTTCCCCAACAGCCGGATACTTGTCCAGCAACATCGCGCACAGTCTTCCCGACGAGGGGCAGCTCATTCCAACCCCCGGGGCCCATGAGAGGGTAGTGTTTCTCCCCCACTTCCTCCGCAGACTAGGTTTTCCACTTCACCCATTTGTCCGGGGCTCATGTTCTATTACGGCCTGGACTTCCACGACCTGGCCCCGAATTTCATCCTCAACATCTCAGCGTTTATCGTCGTGTGCGAGGCCTTCCTCTGCATCCAGCCCCACTTCGGCCTATGGCTGAAGATCTTCAATGTCCGGCCGAAAGTACTTGGTCGGCCGTCAAAGCGGTCTTGAGCGCCATGGTTGGCAAGATGGCCAAAGTCCCATGGCTCGAAGGCGCCTTTGTGGAGACAATAAAGGGGTGGCAATCGGGGTGGTTCTACATCACCGAGCCCCGCAACACCAAATGGGTGGCGGCCCCCAAATACAGATCTGGCTTCCCCACACGGCTCTCGTCTTGGAAAGAGACGGGCCTGACGTGGGGGAATTCAGACGAGACCTCCGGACTTCAAACATGCGTCCGAAACCTGGTGGCCAAGAATCTTAGGCTTGTCGACGTAATCCAGGTGATGCTCATCCGCCGGATTCTCCCATGCCAACAACGGGCCTTCAATTTGTGGGAGTTTGATCCGGCACAACACCGAACCTTGAGCCGGCTCTTCGACACTACGTACGAAGACGCCGGGAAGGTGCTGTTCAAGGGCTCCGAAGCCCCAGCATCCGCTACCAAAGATTACGGATACATCTCGCAGCGTCAAGCCGGCGAGGTAAGTTATTTTACCCTTTACGGGACTCTTTTTTCATAGATTGACTCTACGTGGGATCTAAAACTCCCTAATCTCTGTCAGGACTGGCTGAAGACGTCCGGACAGATTAATTGTCCGGCTCCTTTGCCGGAAGATCCGGAGGACGCCCGATTGACGGGGTTGCTGGCTCCGGCGCCGTACGTGGTGCCAGAGAAGAAGGCCAAGAAGGAGGCCACGGGAACTCGAAGGAGCTCCCGACTCCAGTGCCGCCGATTCTGAAGCGTAATCTTCTCCTCAAGACGAGGAGGAAGAAGAAGAAGCTCCTCCCAGCCGGGAGGAGAAGAAAAGGGAGGCCGCCTAACCGGGAGGCCGGAGGGTCCAAGAAGGAAGAACCCTTCCTCCGGACTTCTCCACCAACGTCGACGACGACGAGGAGGATTGGCCTACAAGGGCCAAGCCTCGGCGAGATCGTAAGTGTCCTGGATACCCATGGCTTTTTATTATTGCAGAGTGTTCTCGAATGTCGAACAACCGTGCAGCCCGCCCAAGGGCGAAGTTCGCCGATTCATCGAGCGGGTCCTCGGGCTCGTCGGAAATGGAGAGTACTCGCTGACCGCCTCCTCGCCTCACGCTGCAGACGACGCTGCGTGGCGGGCCCCAAGAGGGGCTTGGTCAAGAGGAGGTAGCGCAGGAGGTGCCACAAGGCAACCTCCTGACTCCAGCACGCTGGGGCAAGACCCCTGTGGGCTCTAGGCCCGACCCTTGTCCGGTCTCCATACCGGAACCTTTAGTGGTTCCGAGTCCGACAAGCGGACCTTCGGAAGAAGGGTAAGACGCCGTGTCCTCCGTCCCAACCGGAGGCACCGGATAGCGCATCGGAGGCGCTTAACGGCGCTTCCATCAGGAGGAGCACCGCACCGTTATGAGTGCGGTGATCCGACACGATTCAGTCCGCCAAGAGCAGCATCGACCAAGCCTGTATCAGCCTTCTAACAGGCTTTGAGGTAAGTTTTAGAATATGTAAAAATATAACCGCATAGACAAGAGCCTCGATGCTTAGTTTGGTGTTCGGAAAGAAAAGCCGTACTAAGGATCTAAAAAGATATACGCAGGAGTCTAACATAAGTATGTCAATATGGGAATGCATTCGCCGACCTCTCGGCCAGACCGATCATGAGGTCAATGTATTAAAGCAGAACCTCGAGCGGTCTGAGAACGAGCTCGGACAAGCCAAGAAGCAGCTCGAGGACAAGGAAGGTAAGTAATACCTTATTAAAGAAATACCTTATAGAAAAGGTTTTGGTTGCAAAAAATAACAGGAATAACTTGGAGTGCTGTAGGGCCACGAACGAGGTGGCGACCCCGAGGGAAGCGGTGTCCATGGTCGAAAACAAAGCGGCCATGAACGCACCGAGCGAGAGAAAGAGGAGGCGCAGCTGGCCAAGGTACGGCAAGAGCTCCAAGCTCTCGTGGAAAAACACGAGAGTTTGGAGCGTGACTCGAAGACTCGAGAGTCCGAGCTCGCCTCGGCTCTTGAGAGTGCCAAAGCTGCTAAGGCCGAGGGCCAAAAAGCCCTCCAAGAAATTGAGTCTTTAAAGAAGATAGCGGCGGGTAAGGCATTCTTATGCAAAGCAAGCATGTGAAAGTAAATTACCTATTACTTACCCGGATTCGGAGCTCTCCATGAGCATTCACAGATTTGCCCCGTAGTGTGTCTGATGCTGCCGCATTCTACCGCGCCAAGGAGGGGAGCTCGACGAAAAAGGTGTTCTAGTCTCAGTATGCTGAGGCCGACCATCCGGTGTTTCGAGCGACCAGTGAAGCAGCTGGTCGAGCTCCATAAGGTCGCCGAACAGGCCATGAAGGGCCTTATAAGCGCCGTGGCCATTGGAGGCCATGCCCGGAGCTACTTTGGCTTGGTGCTGGTGGTGGATGCCTGTCCGTGGCTTGAAGTCATCAAGCGCTCCGTCTGCATTGAAGGTGTCCGTCGGGCCCTTGCCCGTGCTAAAGTGCACCGGGGCAAGCTGGATGCGGAGAGGCTTGTGACGGACGGGCCACCGAAGGGCCATGAGCATCGCACGCCCGAAATTTACTATGAGGGCCTCTTGAAGGGTGCCCGCCGAATAGCGGATGAGTGCTCCAAAGATGTAATTTTTGAATAAACTCGCATTTGTTATCCTGCACGCTGAAAACTTGTTCATATGCGCTAAGCAACGCTTATTAATTTAAAACATTACCTTCAGGCGGACGTTTATCGAATTTGAGAGATGGCAAGTCGTTATTTCAGCCCCATGCCACAGTCTTTGGGGTGTTCGGGATAAACTTGAGCACTCTTGTTCCCATTCTTGGGTCCATCTAGGAGGCGCTCAACACAACGAACAAGGCAACCGGACTTATAATGCTTGAACACTCTCACTTAGCCATAGAATTCTATAATTTTAAATTTCGAAGCCCCTAGTATTCGGAAGACCGAAGTTCGGGCGCTATCCACGCCTTGGCCGGACAATTCCGGTTCCTCGCCTAAGCGGCATAAGTCTTTAGGGACTCAAAAACCTCTCGAACAGCGATCGGCTCTCGCCTTATCATGACGGTCAGTTTTAGCTTTCTCACCGAGGTGCTCGACCAAAGATAATCGGGGCACAATCGTGATGGTTCTCCCGGTGCTACCTTAGCCGATATAGCGGAACGTAAGGTACCAAAACACGGGAGCTGGGAAAACCCAACTATTGACCCAAGACATGATTCGGAGCCAATTCATATAATGCTATAAGTTCGGGGTGCCGCACTTGTGAAAGTGTTCGGACTTATCACACCATAATTTTGGGGTACTTAAGCCTCTGGTGTACAGGCCGTACCAAAGTGTACGGTTGCAACATGTCGTGAAATGAACATATGTATATATAAAGGAAGTAGAGCAATAATAAGCAAGAGCTATGTATTGTTTATTCAAAAAGGTACTGCAATGAAAGCAGAACGATACAAATAGTGCGATAAGCGAGGGATGGGACTATCTAACATGTCCCCTCCAGGGGTAAGCTGCGGGATGGTATGTAAAACATGTATAATGCTCGTAATAGAGACCACCTGAACACTCGACGTGGCTTTCCGCTTCCCTGGCTGTTGCATCGTGAGTTTGGCGATTCAAGTGCCGGACAGGTCTTCTCAAAGACGGAGTCCTGAAAGTAAAAAAAAAGGAAGGAAAAAAGGAAAAAAAAAGAAATGACACAAACGGGAGCCCCTGGTGCGGTCGAGCCGCATTCTTGGCGTGCCGTTGTCTTGCCCCTCCCCATATGCCCATGGTATCTCCAGAGCGTAATTATGTACGTGTAATACTAGCTTCGCAATTTCGCGAGGGCTGGGGTTGGGGCCGGATTACTACTTGTGCTTGAATCATGCCAGGTGGTCTTGTTGCAGGTTACTCCGGGCGCGCTTGGCGGTGTCCGGACGCTTAGTGGCCGGACTCGAGAATTGCCGTGAGAGGCTGCTTTGCACCTCCGCCGCGAGGGTCAGCCAGATACTCCTCCGTTCAGAGAGAGCGATCGGTGTTTCCATTGACCGTGATTACTCCTCGAGGGCCTGGCATCTTCAGCTTGAGGTATGCGTAGTGCGGCACCGCATTGAACTTTGCAAATGCGGTCCGTCCGAGCAGTGCATGATAGCCGCTACGGAATGGGACGATGTCGAAGATTAACTCTTCGCTTCGGAAGTTATCCGGAGATCCGAAGACCACTTCGAGTGTGACTGAGCCTGTACAATTGGCCTCTACACCCGGTATGACGCCTTTAAAGGTCGTCTTTGTAGGTTTAATCCTTGAAGGGTCTTAGCCCATTTGCGACCGTAACTCGATAAAGCAGGTTCAAAGCATTACCGGGCCTCCATCGGGACTCGTGAGGTGAAATTGCCGATAATTGGGTCAAGAACTAATGCGGCAAAGCCGCCATGACGGATGCTAGTGGGGTGGTCCTTCGATCGAAGGTGATCGGGTAGGAAGACCATGGGTTGAACTTCGGGGCGATTGGCTCCATCGCATATACGTCCCTTAGTGCACGCCCGCTCCCTTTTGGGTATGTGGGTTGCGTATATCATGTTCACCGTCCGCACTTGTGTAGGAAAACCCTTCTGTCCTTTATTGTTTGGCGGCCGGGGCTCTTCCTCGTCATCGATATGCAGCCCCTTGTCATTGAGTTCGGCACTTAACTTGCCTGCTTGCTTGAACACCCAACAATCCCTGTTGGTGTGATTGGCTGGTTTTTCGGGGGTGCCATGTATCTGGCACAAGCGATCAAGTATTCGGTCCAAGTTGGACGGGCCCTGGGTATTTCTTTTGAATGGCTTCTTCCGTTGACCGGGTTTAGAGCCTCTGAATAAGGCATTGATGACCGTATCTTCAGTATTATCGCCATTAATGCGGCGCTTGTTCTTGTTGCGACGCGACCTGCCATTGCTGTCCTTGGTATCCGGACTATCAGGATGTTTGGCCAAGTTGTTGCTTCGAGCTAGTCAGCTGTCCTCTCCCGCATAAAAGCGAGTCATGAGGGCTGTGAGGGCTGCCATAGATTTCGGCTTTTCCTGTCCTAGGTGCCGGGCAAGCCACTCGTCGCGGATGTTATGTTTGAAGGCTGCAAGGGCCTCTGCATCTGGACAGTCAACGATTTGATTTTCCTTTGTTAGGAACCGAGTCCAGAATTGTCTGGCCGATTCTTCTGGCTGCTGAATTATGTGGCTAAGGTCATCGGCATCTGGTGGTCGCACATAAATGCCCTGGAAGTTATCAAGGAATGCGGCTTCTAGGTCCTCCCAACTACCAATTGATTCTGCTGGCAAGCTATTGAGCCAATGTCGAGCTGGTCCTTTAAGCTTGAGTGGGAGGTATTTGATGGCATGTAGATCATCACTGCGGGCCATGTGGATATGGAGGAGATAATCCTCGATCCAGACCGCAGGATCTGTGGTACCATCTTATGATTCGATGTTTACGGGTTTAAAGTCCTCGGGGATTTGATGATCCATTACTTCATCTGTGAAGCATAGTGGGTGTGCGGCGCCTCTATATTGGGCTATATCATGACGTAGCTCATATGAGCTTTGTCTACTGTGTTCGGTCCGGCCGGGTTTGCTGTATCCGGCGCGACGGTAATCATCCCGCATTGCTGGGCGCCCTCGCGATCCGTAGATCGATCTTGTATGTTTTGACTTATCCTCCAATATATCTCGCAAGTCCGGCGCGTTTTCCCGTGCCTTGGTACTTTTTGAGCGGCGTCGGGGTGTGGCTTGAGCGGAGGGCCGAGAGGCTTCTTCCGTCAGGCTACACGAGGTGGCCGGTCTGCCATGTCGTGCACCGGTGACTTGGGTGCTTCCACCTCTAGTCGAGGCAACGGCCTGCGTTTGGGGTAGCTTTTGGAGGGGCGTTCGAGTTCATACTCTTCGGCTGCAAGGACTTCAGTCCATCTGTCAGCTAGCAGGTCTTGATCAGCTCTAAGCTGTTGCTGCTTTCTTGAGGCTGCTTGCCGTGGCTATAAGCCCGCGCTTGAAACGCCTCTGCTCGGCGGATCCTTAGGCACGACAAATTGCTGTCGTTGCCGAGGCTTGCCTCCTCTTCGGAGGGAGGCGCATAATTATCGCCCTCGAGCTCTCTTTCTGCCAGACCGCCGTCGTGCAGACTTGCTTCTCCCTCCTCCTGCTACCGAGTCCTGCTGGAGGGGTTCTCTTCGGCACTGTCCGGGGTGTTATTATCTCCCGTGCCGGAATCACCGTTTTTATTGTGGTGGGATTTAGAGCGGCGCCGCTGACCGACGCTTCGGCTGTTTCTTGGAGGGGTCATCCTCCGTTGTTCCATCGTTGTTCCCGTCTTTTGGGATATCCACCATGTATATGTCATATGACGAGGTGGCCTTCCAGTGTCCTGTAGGCGATGGGTCTTGGTCGTCTCCGGCATCGCCGTCCATACCGTCGATGTCTTCGGAGTCGTAGTCTAGCATGTCGGTTAAATCATCGACAGTGGCTACCAAGTGGGTGGTGGGTGGGCGTTGAATTTCTTCGTCGTCCGCATCTCAACCTTCCTGTCCGTAGTCCGGCCAGGGCTCTCCGGATAAAGAGAGAGACTTTAGTGAATTCAGGATGTCGCCAAAGGGCGAGTGCTGAAAGATGTCCGCGACAGTGAACTCCATGATCGGCGCCCAATCGGATTCGATTGGCAGGGGCACGGAGGGTTCGGAGTCCGGAGAGGAGTCCGGCACCCTGGAGTCGAGGTCTTCACAAAGGACAGGGATGGAGTTCGGCTCGATCAGAGAGATTGTAGCCCCGAGGCGGTGTCCAACCACTCGCCCTCGATCGGGGAATCCGCCCGGATTAAGGGTCGGAGCGGCAGTGCGGCCTCCGTGGCACCGCTCGTCAGCAGAGTTAGATCATGCCCATCGAGACAAAGGCGGCATCGCTATTGCGGCTCGAATCCGTCGAAGATCAAGTCTCCGCGGATATCGGCCGTATAGTTCAAACTTCCAAATCTGACTGATGGCCAGGGGCGAAGCTTTCGATCTACTCCAGATGGCTGCTTAATTGGCCCGCAGCAAAGCCGCCGAATACGAAGATCTGTCCGGGAGAAAAGTCTCACCTGGACCGCGTCGTTGTTGATGATCGAAGGAGCCATCGGGCCTATCGGTGACGACACGAGAGGACCTCTCAATGAAAGCACCAATGTCGGTGTCAAAACCGTGGATCTCGGTAGGGGGTCCCGAACTGTATGCGTCTAGGCGGATGGTAACAGGAGACAAGGGACTCGATGTTTTTACCTGTGTTCGGGCCCTCTCGATGGAGGTAATACCCTACTCCTGCTTGTTTAATATTGATGATATGGGTAGTACAAGAGTAGATCTACCAGTAGATGTAGGATGCTATACCCTAGAAGCTAGCCTATGGTATGATTGTTGATTGTCCCTCGGACTAGAACCCTTCGTTTTATAGAGACACCGGATAGGTTAGGGTTACGTAGTCGGTTACAATGGTAGGAGATCTACATATGCGTATCGCCAAGCTTGCCTTCCACGCCAAGGAAAGTCCCATCCGGACACGGGACGAAGTCTTCAATCTTGTATCTTCATAGTCTTGGAGTCCGGCCGTAATGATAGTCCGGCTATCCGGACACCCCCTAGTCGGGGACTCCCTCACTTACCATTAGTCCCATGGCCTCCTTGGTTGTGATGCTGTCCTTTTGCATCGCCGTTCTTCTTTCCCTTCTCCGGTTTCTCCTCATCAGACTCGGGATCCTTGGTATTATCAGAATCGGCATATTTGACCAAGGCTGCCAAAAGTGTTCCCATGTCATTGCGTAAAGGGCGCTTGAGTTGTCCCAACTTCATCTTTAGTGACTTAAACCGCAATTACGCCCAGTCATTATGATTGCTTGGCCAGCATTAATCCGTCCGACGAATGCAAAACTTCAAACCCGGCGCACCCAATGAGTTGTTGACTCGTTCTCCCCTTGAACACAGGCATCCAGATCCATAATGGACATAGGCTGTTTGCAGGTGTCCTTGAAATTGGCTATAAACCGGGCCTTCAACTGATCCCATGACTCGATGGAGTTGGCTGGTAGGTTTTTCAACCAAGTCCGGGCTATCCCTTCCAACATCATTGTGAAATACTTTGCACAGGCCGCTTCATCCACATCCAACATCTCCATTGCCATCTCATAACTCTCGATCCATGCCTCAGGTGGCTGATCAGCAGTGTAATTTGGTACCTTACGCGGACCCTTGAAATCCTTAGGCAGTCGCACATAACGGAGAGCCGGAATAAGACACGACACTCCCCAGGAACTGAAAGCAAGCCCGGTGCCTCGGTCTAATGATGCCGCTAGCTGAATCGGGCGGTTTGATAGCGACCCGCATGCGGTGCTACCAAAGCGGCCTCCCTTCATGCTCTGCCATTATCCACCACATCCTGAGCATTTACCTCACCGCGCGCCGGATTACGGAGCCGAGCACTACTAGACACCTCCGGTTCATCCATGTGCCTGCTATAGCTTTTGCTCGGACGAGGGGTCGAATGAATTCTATCTCGGCTATAGGAATAAGCCTGCTGCTGCACCACGGCGGTTTGAAGAAGATCCCTGGCCCGCCGTGTCTCAATCGCCGCTAGTGAATTGCCCTCCATCAGAATAGCTGCCAGGCGAGATGCCGTAGCAATCATGTTATCCAAAGGGCTTGAAAAGTGACCTGGTGGTGTTGGCACATATGGTGGCGGGTTGTCCGTTCATCGAGGTGGTTCCATTATCCGTGGTTGATCCGGCGCTGCCCTAGGCGCATCGGTCCGGTTTACAGCTGCCGGATTACTCGTCCCAGCCCCCGGCGTATTAAAGAGATTCAATCCTTTGAAGCCCGGCTGCATACGCGATCGGTACTTCCTTCGCATCACGTCGTTTGACGCATTCTGATCCAACATGAGCCGGAAATTCTGTGCATGTATCTGCTGTGATTGGGCATCCAAAGCGGCCCGTTCTTCAGCCATCCGGGTATCCTCAGCTGCCAGGTCCTCCTTAGCCTGTGCTATCTGGTCCTTCAGTTTAGCAACTTCCGCATTGTGCTGATCCTGCGTCTCGGGGGTAACTGCCGTGGTTAACAAGGTCGTCCAGGCATCCATCAAATCGGAGAGAACTTGAGCCGGCCGGCGCACCGGGCCTCCTACCGCGGCCACCGATCCGGAAATCATGGCTGCTGTAGATGAAGATTGCAAAGATTGCAAAGCGGGCTGTGTTCCGGCCATGTAGATAGCAACTCGACTTGGCAGTTCAAGGAGGTCCGGAATACTGTTGCCGTTGGAATATCCTCCAAACACGCCATCATGAACTTGGTATAGGGACTCAGTTTCTCCAGTGGATGACTCGCCGTCGGAATAAACTGCCGTCTCGCCTTCAGACACCGATTCAGATCCGATCCCATGGACTCATCCTACGAACGCACGCTTCGTGGCAGGCTTAACCCGGGCAGGACTTGCACACTGAGCCATCTCGACGAGGTTGGTGCAGGTGTCCGGCTCAGGGCCCGGTTCACCGATCTTGCCGATCAAGACATGAATTCCGCCAAAGGGGACCCGCACCAGATTTCGATTGAGCCGGCCTCAGGGCCCCATCCTTCGTCGTTGATGTAGAGCTTGCCGCGACGACTCTTGGTCATCCGGCCAACCGCGTACCCCTTGAGTCCCTCAAAGCTGCCCTTCAAACACTCGAAACCATCGTGCGATAGCCCCAGGGTGGGTGCCAACTGTCGTGGTTTTGTCACGACAGATGTCCTCATGAAAGGACTTTGTCGTGGAGCCATCGCTACGGGTTAGCTTGAAGGGGTTAAACCGGACAAGGGACACGGGAGTTTATACTAGTTCGGCCCCTTCGATGAAGGTAAAAGCCTACGTCTAGTTTGTGATGGGATTATTGGGGTTTCGATGACCAGGGAGAGAATACGCTTTGCCTGAGTCTCGAGTTGTTGTTGTTTGTCCCTGAACCGCCGCCGGGTCGTCCCTTTATATACACATGGTGACGCCCAGCCGGTCTACAGAGTCCCGAGGCTGGCTCATACAAGTGTCCGGCCCGGTCTATTCCTTTCCCTAACTTACAATACAAGTTATACAAATATGGCGGTTTACCGCTATGGGCCCTAATCCGCCTCTGGGCTCTGGGCCTCTAGCCTTATCAGTAAAGCGCCATCTTCTTTGTCTTCCTAAGCTTCAGTATAGTTAAGCGTGAATCGGCCACCAGGTCAGATATGGAAGCTTGAACTACGTCACGGATATTCGTGGAGACTTGATCTTCAACGGATTTGAGACCACGGCGATCGCCCCCCTCGCTTCGATGAACATGACTTAAATCTGTCACCGGACCACATTCAGGAGATAGTTCCTGTAACTGTCACGGCCTCGGAGCCAGAACAGATCACGCCATCCAAGGCCACAGGGTCCGCGGCGTTGGAGCCGCACACAGACTCAACACCTTGCAATATCCGCGTCAACGGAACTCCGGACTCGTTACCAGCTATAAGTTCTGAACCACATACGCCTGCAGACACCGAGCTGGATCGGTTATCAATCTTCGAGTTCAGCGCCGCAGACATCTTCCAACATTCGCCCTTGGGCGATGTGCTAAATTCATTAAAGAACCTATCCTTGGCGGAGGACTCACTGCCGAACTATGTCCGGTTCGAGCTAGAGGCTGATGATGGAGAATTTCGCTTCCCACCCACCACCCACTTCATAGCCGCTGTCGATGACTTAACAGACATGCTTGACTATGGCTCCGAAGACATCGACAGAATGGACAACGATGCTGACAAGGAGCAAGGCCAAGACTCGCCATTCACTGGACGTTGGACGGCCACCTCTTCGTATGATGTGTACATGGTTGATACACCTAAAAAAGCTAGCGACGATGACAAAGAAGATCTAGTTGAGAATAAACCTCCTGAGACACGGTCCAAGTGTCGGCGCCCTAAACACCGTTCTAAGTCATGTCGCTCAAAAGACAACAACACTGGCACCGGGGAAAATAGTACCCCAGACGACGCCGAAAACAATGAAGACCCTGTTGGAGCAACATCCGAACAAGAGGAACAAGAAAACGGGCAGGTTAACCCTGATAAATAGGGGTTAACCCTGATAAATAGGGCACGGCCAATGACTCGGGTGACGATAGTTATCATCCATTCTCCAAAGATGAGGAGAGCCTCGGCAACGAGGACTTCATCGTGCCTGAGGCACCCCTCGAGTAGGAGCACTTCAAGCGCCAGCTAATAGCTACTGCAAGAAGCCTGAAGAAGAAGCAGCGGCAGCTTCAAGCTGACCAAGACCTAGTCATTGACAGATGGACTGATGTGCTGGCAGCCGAAGAATATGGCCTCAAGCGTCCAGCCAAGAGTTACCCGAAGTGCAGATTGCTACCTCAGTTCGATGAGGAGGAGCCGGAGCCCATACCTCCCTTGCGCAATGCGGAAAGATCACCACGTGGCCTGGACAGTGGGGCGGACCGACCACCCCGTGGTGGGGATAAAACGGCAACTCAAGCCGAACAGCAGCCCGCCCCACCGCCTTGTAAAAACAGAGACAAAACAGCTCGAGACTATACATACGACCTTCGGCAGGACCTGGACAGTAGAGCAGGACATACCAGATCAATCTACGGATCGCGAGGACGCTTTTCGACTCGCAACGACAACTACCTATTCGGACGTGACAAACCTAGTCACGCCCGGGCCGATAACCGCAGGCGGACTCCATCGGAGGTGCGCCGTGACGCGGCCCAATACAGAGGTGCCGCACACCCTCTTTGCTTCACAGATGAAGTAATGGATCATGAATTTCCCGAGGGGTTCAAACCCGTCAACATTGAATCATACGATGGAACAACCAACCCCGCGGTATGGATTGAGGATTTTATTCTCCACATCCACATGGCCCGTGGAGACGACCTCCACGCCATCAAATACCTCCCACTAAAGCTCAAAGGACCAACTCAACACTGGTTAAACAACCTGCCTGAGAATTCCATCGGCAGCTGGGAGGACTTGGAAGAAGCTTTTCTTGACAACTTCCAAGGTACTTATGTTCGGCCACCAGACGCCGATGACCTAAGTCACATAGTCCAACAGCCCGGAGAATCAGCCAGAAAATTCTGGACTAGGTTCCTAACCAAGAAGAACCAAATAGTCGATTGTCCGGATGCTGAAGCCCTAGCGGCCTTTAAACATAGCATCCGTGACGAATGGCTCGCCCGCCACCTCGGCCAAGAAAAACTGAAGTCTATGGCAGCCCTCATGGCACTCATGACCCGCTTTTGCGCAGGTGAGGATAGTTGGTTGGCTCGCAAAAACACATCCAACGAGGCATGCCCCTCTAAGGCCAAAAACAGCACCAGCAAGCCCCGGCGCAATAGACACAAACACCGAAGCAATGGTGATAACACCGAAGACACTACAGTTCACGCCAGATTCAACGGCTCCAAGTCCGGCCAACGGAAGAAGCCATATAAAAGGAACAGCAAGGGACCATCCAGCCTGGACCGCATTCTTGATCGTCGTGCCAGATACATGGCACCTCAGACAAATAAGCCAATCATACCAACAGAGATTGCCGGGTTTTCAAGCAAGCCAACAAGTCAAATACCAATAGCAAGGAAATGGGATCGCAAAGCGAGGATGACGACGAAGAACCCAGGCAGCCGAACACCGGGGGGAAGAAGAAATTTCCCCCTCAAGTCAAAACAGTGAACATGATATATGCTACACACATCCCCAAAAGGGAGCGCAAGCGCGCAATTAGGGACGTCTACGCGGTAGAGCCAGTCGCCCCAAAATTCAATCCGTGGTCGTCATTCCCAATCACCTTTGATCATCAAGATCATCCAACTAGTATCCGTCGTGGCATTTCCGCCGCACTGGTCCTTGGCCCAATCATCAACAGATTTCACCTAACACGAGTCCTAATGGATGGCGGTAGCAGCCTCAACCTGCTCTATCAGGACACAACGTGCAAAATGGGCATTAATCCCTCACGAATCAAGCCCACAAAGACTATCTTTAAAGGAGTCATACCAGGCGTAGAGGCCCGTTGTACGGCTCAATCACGCTGGAGGTGGTCTTCGGTTCCCCGGACAACTTCCGAAGCGAAGAGCTAATCTTCGATATCGTCCCCTTCTGCAGCGACTACAACGCACTGCTCAGACGAACAGCGTTTGCTAGATTCAACGCGGTGCCACACTATGCTTATCTCAAGCTCAAGATGCCCGGTCCACACGGCGTCATAACAGTCAATGGAAACACGAAACGCTCCCTCCATACTGAGGAGCACACAACCGCCCTAGCAGCAGAGGTACAGAGCCGCCTTCTCAAGCAGAACTACAATCCGGTTGCCGAGCCCCTGGACATCGTTAAGATGGTCCAGGCTACATTGCAGCAGGACAGCTTGGCTTATCAAGAGCTCGATTAGCAATTCGGCCTCCGTCCCAGCCCCGATGAGGGAGTGACATTCGTACCGCGCGTACATAACTACGCGCCCAAAATCCTATGGATATGGACGGAGGCATAGCTAGCTCGCGATCTATAGTGCGGCTCGACCTACCCTACACTACTAGGGAAAAGCTTATAGGCAGATGCTTACTAGTAGCGCGGGTTTATACCCCTCGCTACTGCTACTTACTAGTAGCGCGGGTTTTTGACCCCCGCTACCACTAAGTTGATAGTAGTAGCGCGGGTTTTCACCCCTCGCTACTACTAAGTGATTTCCACCACCGTGCCTCCAGGGACCAGCCGTAGTAGTAGCGCGGGTTATAAAACCCACGCTACTACTAAGTCGATAGTAGTAGCGCGGGTTATAAACCCTACGCTACCACCTGCATCTGCTCCCACCCCACCAACCATCCCACGCCATGTCTAAAAAAACACTCAACGCCCGATCCAGATCCCCAATCCGCTCCCACCTCCTCTCCTCCTCTCCCAAGTCCCAACCTGCCATGGAGGGGAGCCTGAGGCCCGCCCCTAGTGCCGCCGCCTCCCGGCCCCGTGGCCAAGGCGGGGAGAAGGGCGTCCCGTGCCAGGAGTGCGGGGAGCAGCCGTGGAAGTACTGGTGCCCGGGCTGCTCCCACCTCACCTCCAGCCTCCCCTACGTGCAGGCCCACAAGTGTCGCACCGCCTGCTCCGGCAAGCGCCCCCGCGCCATCCCCGTCCCGCTCGCCCAGTTCGACGACAACTATCTCCTCTCCGGTGACAGATTCGTCCCTCGACCTCCGGTCCAGTCCCTCACTCGTCGTGGCCTCCATCCATGCTGATTGTCCGTCCCCTGTTTTCTCTGCATGCAGATTACAAATTGCTAGAGGAGACGAGCCAGGTCAGGGAGTCGGCCCACAGGCTGATTGACGGCTTCGGCTGCAACTTCGGCTGCGGCTTCGAGGGACGCCATGGCGCCCAGCTACCGCTGTGGCTCTCCTTCCTCCGCAAGGCCGCGGAGCACCAGGGCGTCCGGCTCGCCGTCCAAACCTGAATTTTCCATGGACCATGTTTGTAACTTGTATGTGTTGCTTTTGTTGCTTAAGTCTTCAGTTTACCAGGAGATACTTGTGGTCAATGTACCAGGTTGCTTGTTTCTACCAGGATAAGTGTGAGGCATACATTCCTGCCGGTGTCGGCGGCTCGATCAGGTGAGCTGCAAGTTCTCCAACAAATGTCCACAACAGTACATGTATTTATCTGTCGGTGATGTTCCAAATGGTATGCAAAACCTTGAGAATCGACATCTGCTTGTTGAGGTTTTCAGATAACTGCAGGTCGGGGGGCATTGGTCACCGAGGCCGAGAAGACCGGGCTGTCGTTGGATAGCTTCAAGACAACCGTTGTCAAATAGATGACGAAAACATCCATGTGAGATTGTTTGTGCATGGTGGTGGCCTCCTCCCTGTTGTTATTTGCTCCATATTGAGAATTGTTTTGTAAAAGATAATGAGATGGACGCAGTTAGGAGATGATGCTAGCAAGTTCAAACTCTCTTGAATGGATAGATCATAGTGCAGTTAGGAGAGGAGAAGTGATGTTATGAATATGTTGTATGCAAGTTCAGTGTGTATTAGAAAAAGTTCAGCATTAAATTATATAGCAAATTCACTACACGGGGATTTGGCAAGCAGTTTTGTAAAAAAGTTTATGGCGATTTGCTCCGACATGATTTTGTGTGTGTATTTTGGCAGCTCAACAAGATGAACCATATAGGCGAGGAACCTCCCAGACGCAGCAACTCCTCCGTCCAAGTTGAGCGCTGGGCGTCGTCCACCCTGTTGGCCACCACGACGTACGAGGTGACGATCGGCAGTTGATACGTCTCCAACGTATCTATAATTTTTTGATTGCTCCATGCTACTTTATCTACTGTTTTGGACTATAATGGGCTTTATTTTCCATTTTTATATTATTTTTGGGACTAACCTATTAACCAGAGGCCCAGCCAAATTGTCGTTTTTTTGCCTTTTTCAGTGTTTCGAAGAAACAGAATATCAAACGGAGTCCAAACGGAATGAAACCTTCGGAAACGTGATTTTCTCACCGAACGTGATCCAGGAGACTTGGAACCTACTCCAAGGAACGAAAGAGGCAGTCACGAGGGTGCGGGGCGCGCCCCCTGCCTCATGGGCCCCCTGTAGCTCCACCGACGTACTCCTTCCTCCTATATATACCTACGTACCCCCAAACGATCAGAACAGGAGCCAAAAACCTAATTCCACCGCCACAACTTCCTGTATCCACGAGATCCCATCTTGGGGCCTGTTCCGGAGCGCCGCTGGAGGGGGCATCCACCATGGAGGGCTTCTACATCAACACCATAGCCTCTCCAATGAAGTGTGAGTAGTTTACTTCAGACCTTCGGGTCCATAGCTAGTAGCTAGATGGCTTCTTCTCTCTTTTTGGATCTCAATACAATGTTCTCACCCTCTCTCGTGGAGATCTATTCGATGTAATCTTCTTTTTGCGGTGTGTTTGTTGAGACCGATGAATTGTGGGTTTATGATCCAGCTTATCTATGAATAATATTTGAATCTTCTCTGAATTCTTTTATGTATGATTGAGTTATCTTTGCAAGTCTCTTGAATTATCCGTTTGGTTTGGCCAACTAGATTGGTAGTTCTTGCAATGGGAGAAGTGCATGGCTTTGGGTTCAATCTTGTGGTGTCCTTACCAAAGGATGTAAAGGGTTGCAAGGCACGTATTTTATTGTTGCCATCGAGGATAACAAGATGGGGTATTTATCATATTTCATGAATTTATTCCTCTACATCATGTCATCTTGCTTAAGGCGTTACTCTGTTTTAACTTAATACTCTAGATGCATGCTTTGGATAGTGGTCGATGAGTGGAGTAATAGTAGTAGATGCGTAATCGTTTCGATCTACTTGTCTTGGACGTGATGCCTATATACATGATCATACCTAGATATACTCATAACTATGCTCAATTACATCAATTGCTCAACAAGAATTTGTTCGCCCACCGTAGAATACTTATGCTCTTGAGAGAAGCCACTAGTGAAACCTATGGCCCCGGGTCTATTCTCATCATATCAATCTCCATCACTTTTATACTTGCTTTGTTTTTACTTTGCTTCTACTTTTCACTTTGCATCTATATACCAAAAATACCAAAAATATTATCTCTATCAGATATCACTCTCGTAAGTGACCGTGAAGGGATTGACAACCCCTAATCGCGTTGGTTGCGAGTAGCTATCATTTTTTGCAGGTACGAGGGACTTGTGCGTGGCCTCCCATCGGATTGATACCTTGGTTCTCAAAAGCGAGGGAAATACTTACGCCATCTTGTCTGCATCATCCTCTCCTCTTCAGGAAAACCAACGCAAAGCTCAAGACGTAGCAAAAGGATTTCCGGCGCCATTGCCGGGAGTCTACGCAAAGTCAACATACCAAGTACCCATCACAATCCCTATCTCTCGCATTACATTATTTTCCATTTGCCTCTCGTTTTCCTCTCCCCCACTTCATCCTTGCCGTTTTATTCGCCCTCTCTTTCCCAATCTCCTCCTCTTTTTCCCGTTGCCTTTTCCTCGTCCGTTTGTTTGCTCGTGTGTTAGTTTGCTTGTTTGTCGTGATGGCTCAAGATACTACCAAATTGTGTGACTTCACCAATACCAATAATAATGATTTCCTTAGCACTCCGATTGCTCCTCTTGCCAATATTGAATCTTGTGAAATCAATACTGCTTTGTTGAATCTTGTTATGAAAGATCAATTCGCCGGCCTTCCTAGTGAAGATGCCGCTACTCATCTGAATAGCTTCGTTGATTTATGTGATATGCAAAAGAAAAAAGATGTCGATAATGATGTCGTTAAGTTGCATTTATTTCCTTTTTCGCTTAGAGATCGTGCTAAAGCGTGGTTTTCATCTTTCCCTAAAAATAGTATTGATTCTTGGAACAAGTGCAAAGATGCTTTTATCTCTAAGTATTTTCCTCCCGCTAAGATTATCTCTCTCAGAAACGATATTATGAATTTTAAGAAACTTGATCATGAACATGTTGCACAAGCTTGGGAGAGAATGAAATTAATGATACATAATTGTCCTATTCATGGTTTGAACTTGTGGATGATTATACAAAAAATTTATCTGGATTGAATTTTGCTTCTAGAAATCTTTTAGATTCGGCATGGGAGGCACTTTTATGGAAATCACTTTAGGAGATGCTACTAAACTCCTAGATAATATTATGGTTAATTATTCTCAATGGCATACTGAAAGATCTACTAATAAAAAGGTGCATGTGATAGAAGAAATCAATGTTTTGAGTGAAAATATGGATGAACTTATGAAATTATTTGCTACTAGGAGTGTTTCTTCTGATCCTAATGATATGCCTTTGTCTACTTTGATTGAGAATAACAATGAATCTATGGATGTGAATTTTGTTGGTAGGAATAATTTGGTAACAACGCGTATAGAGGGAATTTTAATCCTAGGCCTTATACTAGTAATCCTTCTAATAATTATGGAAATTCCTACAACAACTCTTATGGAAATTTTAATAAGATGCCCTCTGAATTTGAGAGTAGTGTTAAAGAGTTTATGAATTCACAAAAGAATTTAATGCTTTGCTTGAAGAGAAATTGCTTAAAGTTGTTGATTTGGCTAGGAACGTTGATAGAATTTCTCTTGAGGTTGATTCTTTAAAACTTAGATCTATTCCTCCTAAGCATGATATCAATGAGTCTCTCAAAGCTATGAGAATTTCCATTGATGAGTGCAAAGAAAGAACCGCTAGGATGCGTGCTTCCAAAGATGCCTTTATTAAAGCGTGTTCTTCTAATTCCTATGAAAATTAAGATGAAGATCTAAAAGTTATTAATGTGTCCCCTATTAAATCTTTGTTTTGCAATATGAATCTTGATGAGACTGAATATGATCTTCCTTTACCTAGAAGGCGTTCTAAGAATTCAGAGTTTTTAGATCTTGATGATGAAATTGATAAAAGTGGGATTGAAAGAAATAAAAATCTAGATGTTGCTAAACCCACTATATTGGATCTCAAGGAATTTAATTATGAAAATTGCTATTTAATTGATTGTATTTCCTTGTTGCAATCTGTGCTAAATTCTCCTCATGCTTATAGTCAAAATAAGGCCTTTAACGAACACATTGTTGATGCCTTGATGCAATCTTATGAAGAAAAACTTGAGTTGAAAGTTTCTATCCCTAGGAAGCTCTATGATGAGTGGGAACCTACTATTAAAATTAAAATTAAAGATCATGAGTTTAATGCTTTGTGTGATTTGGGTGCTAGTGTCTCTACTATTCCCAAAACTTTGTGTGATTTGCTAGATTTCCTTGACCTTGATGATTGCTCTCTAAATTTGCATCTTGCGGATTCCACTATTAAAAAGCCTATGGGAAGAATTAATGATGTTCTTATTGTTGCAAATAGGAATTATGTGCCCGTAGATTTTATCGTTCTTGATATAGATTGCAATCCTTCATGTCCTATTATTCTTGGTAGACCTTTCCTTAGAACGACTGGTGTAATTATTGATATGAAGGAAGGAAATATTAGATTCCAATTTCCATTAAAGAAAGGCATGGAACACTTTCCTAGAAAAAAAATAAAATTACCATATGAATCTATTATGGGAGCCACTTATGGATTGCCTACCAAAGATGGCAATACCTAGATCTATCCTCGCTTTTATGCCTAGCTAGGGGCGTTAAACGATAACGCTTGTTGGGAGGCAACGCAATTTTATTTTTAGTTTTTTTGTTTTTGCTTCTGTTTAGGAATAAATAATCCATCTAGCCTCTGTTTAGATGTGGTTTTATCTTTTAATTAGTGTTTGTGCCAAGTTAAACCTATTGGATCTTCTTGGATGATAGTTATTTGATCTTGCTGTAATTTCCAGAAACTTTGCGCTCAGTGCCCGAATTGTTAAAAATCACCAGCACGTGATAAAATATAGATTCCAATTGCTTCTGATCAATAAACAAAAGTTACAGGTCTTCTAATTTTGGTAGAATTTTTTGAGTTCCAGAAGTTTGCGTTAGTTACAGATTACTCTAGACTGTTCTGTTTTTGACAGATCCTGTTTTACGTGTGTTGTTTGCTTATTTTGATGAATCTATGGCTAGTAAAATAGTTTATGATCCATAGAGAAGTTGGAATACAGTAGGTTTAACACAAATATAAATAAATAATGAGTTCATTACAGTACCTTAAAGTATTCTTTTGTTTTCTTTCTCTAACGGAGCTCACGAGATTTCTATTGAGTTTTGTGTTGTGAAGTTTTCAAGTTTTGGGTGAATTCTTTGATGGATTATGGAACAAGGAGTGGCAAGAGCCTAAGCTTGGGGATGCCCATGGCTCCCCCAAGATAATCCAAGGACACCAAAAAGTCAAAGCTTGGGGATGCCGGAAGGCATCCCTCTTTAAATCCACTTCCATCGGTAATTTACTTGGAGCTATATTTTTATTCACCACATGATATGTGTTTTGCTTGGAGCGTCTTGTATTATTTGCGTCTTTGCTTGTTAATTTACCACAATCATCCTTGCTGTACACACCTTTTGAGAGAGCCATACATGAATTGGAATTTGATAGAATAATCTATGTGCTTCACTTATATCTTTTGAGCTTGATAGTTTTGCTCATAGTGCTTCACTTATATCTTTTGAGCATGATAATTTTTGCTCTAGTGCTTTACTTATATATTTTAGAGCACGGTGGTGGATTTCTTTTAAATAAACTTGATCTCTCATGCTTCACTTAAATTATTTTGAGAGTCGTTAATAGCATGGTAATTTGCTTAATGTTAATATACTTGGTATTCAAGATATGTGAAACTTTCTTTTGAGTGCGTTGAATACTAAGGTAAGTTTGATGCTTGATAATTGTTTTGAGATATGAAGATAGTGATATTAGAGTCATGCTAGTTGAGTAGTTGCGAATTTAAAGAATACTTGTGTTGAAGTTTGTGATTCTCGTAGCATGCACGTATGGTGAACCGTTATGTGATGAACTCGGAGCATGATTTATTTATTGATTGTCTTCCTTATGAGTGGCGGTCGGGGAATGAGCGATGGTCTTTTCCTACCAATCTATCCCCTAGGAGCATGCGCGTAATACTTTGCTTTGATAACTTCTAGATTTTTGCAATAAGTATATGAGTTCTTTATGACTAATGTTGAGTCCATGGATTATACACACTTTTTCCCATCCTTCCACCATTGCTAGCCTCTCTAATACCGCCAAGACTTTTCGCCTCAGATCATACACCCACCATATACCTTCCTCAAAACAGCCACCATACCTACCTATCATGGCATTTCCATAGCCATTCCGAGATATATTGCCATGCAACTTTCCACCATTCCGTTTATTATGACACGCTCCATCATTGTCATATTGCTAGCATGATCATGTAGTTGACATCGTATTTGTGGCAAAGCCACCATTCATAATTCTTTCATACATGTCACTCATGTTTCATTGCATATCCCGATTACATCACGGAGGCATTCATGTAGAGTCATATTTTGTTCTAAGTATCGAGTTTTAATTTTTGAGTTGTAAGAAAAATAAAAGTGTGATGATCATCATTATTAGAGCATTGTCCCAAGTGAGGAAATGATGATGGAGACTATGATTCCCCCACAAGTCAGGGTGAGACTCCGGACGAAAAATAAATAAATAAAAGAGGCCATAAAAAAAGAGAAAAGGCCGAAATAAAAAAATGAGAGAAAAAGAGAGAAGGGACAATGTTACTATCCTTTTACCACACTTGTGCTTCAAAGTAGCACCTTGATCTTCATGATAGAGAGTCTCTCATTTTGTCACTTTCATATACTAGTGGGAATTTTTCATTATAGAACTTGGCTAGTGTATTCCAATGACGGGCTTCCTCAAATGCCCTAGGTCTTCGTCAGCAAGCGAGTTGGATGCACACCCACTTAGTTTCTTTTGTTGAGCTTTCATATACTTATAGCTCTAGTGCATCCGTTGCATGGCAATCCCTACTCACTCACATTGATATCTATTGATGGGCATCTCCATAGCCCGTTGATACGCCTAGTTGATGTGAGACTATCTTCCCTCTTTTTGTCTTCTCCACAACTACCATTCTATTCCACATATAGTGCTATATCCATGGCTCACGCTCATGTATTGCGTGAAGATTGAAAAAGTTTTGAAAGTGTTAAAGTATGAAACAATTGCTTGGCTTGTCATCAGGGTTGTGCATGATTTAAATATTTTGTGTGGGGAAGATGGAGCATAGCCAGACTATATGATTTTGTAGGGATAACTTTCTTTGGCCATGTTATTTTGAGAAGACATAATTGCTTAGTTAGTATGCTTGAAGTATTATTATTTTTATGTCAATATGAACTTTTGTCTTGAATCTTTTGGATCTGAATATTCATATCACAATTAAGAAGATTTACATTGAAATTATACCAAAGTATCACTCCACATCAAAAATCTCTTTTTATCATTTACCTACTCGAGGACGAGCAGGAATTAAGCTTGGGGATGCCTGATACGTCTCCAATGTATCTATAATTTTTTATTGCTCCATGCTACTTTATCTACTGTTTTGGACTATAATGGGCTTTATTTTCCACTTTTATATTATTTTTGGGACTAACCTATTAACCGGAGGCCCAATCCAGAATTGCTGTGTTTTTGCCTTTTTCTGTGTTTCAAGAAAGCAGAATATCAAACGAGTCCAAACGGAATGAAACCTTCGGAAACGTGATTTTCTCACGAACGTGATCCAGAGACTTGGACCCTACTCCAAGGAACGAAGAGGCGGTCACGAGGGTGGGGCGCGCCTTCTAGGGCGCAGCCCCCGCCTCAGGCCCCTGTCGCTCCACCGACATACTCCTTCCTCCTATATATACCTACGTACCCCCAAACGATCAGAACAGGGTCCAAAAACCTAATTCCACCGCCGCAACTTCCTATATCCATGAGATCCCATCTTGCGGCCTGTTCCGGAGCACCGCCGGAGGGGGCATCCACCACGGAGGGCTTCTACATCAACACCATAGCCTCTCCGATGAAGTGTGAGTAGTTTACTTCAGACCTTCGGGTCCATAGCTAGTAGCTAGATGGCTTCTTCTCTCTTTTGGATCTCAATACAATGTTCTCCCCTCTCGTGGAGATCTATTCGATGTAATCTTCTTTTTGCAGTGTGTTTGTTGAGACCGATGAATTGTGGGTTTATGATCCAGCTTATCTGTGAATAATATTTGAATCTTCTCTGAATTCTTTTATGTATGATTGAGTTATCTTTGCAAGTCTCTTCGAATTATCCGTTTGGTTTGGCCAACTAGATTGGTAGTTCTTGCAATGGGAGAAGTGCATGGCTTTGGGTTCAATCTTGCGGTGTCCTTACCCTGTGACAGAAAGGGTTGCAAGGCACGTATTTTATTGTTGCCATCGAGGATAACAAGATGGGGTATTTATCATATTGCATGAATTTATTCCTCTACATCATGTAATCTTGTTTAAGGCGTTACTCTGTTTTTAACTTAGTACTCTAGATGCATGCTGGATAGCGGTCGATGAGTGGAGTAATAGTAGTAGATGCAGAATCGTTTCGATCTACTTGTCTTGTACGTGATGCCTATATACATGATCATACCTAGATATACTCATAACTATGCTCAATTACATCAATTGCTCAACAAAGAATTTGTTCGCCCACCGTAGAATACTTATGCTCTTGAGAGAAGCCACTAGTGAAACCTATGGCCCCCGGGTCTATTCTCACATATCAATCTCCATCACTTTTATACTTGCTTTGTTTTTTAGTTTGCTTCTACTTTTCACTTTGCATCTATATACCAAAAATACCAAAAATATTATCTCTATCAGATCTCACTCTCGTAAGTGATCGTGAAGGGATTGACAACCCCTAATCGCGTTGGTTGCGAGTAGCTATCGTTTTGTGCAGGTACGAGGGACTTGTGCGTGGCCTCCTACTGGATTGATACCTTGGTTCTCAAAAACTGAGGGAAATACTTACGCTACTGTGCTACATCATCCTCTCCTCTTCGGGGAAAGCCAACGCAAGCTCAAGACGTAGCAGCAGTCTCGGCGGACCGGACGCCAACATGCCGATGAGGGTGAGAGCCACAAACAGGTAGCACTTGGTGATCCTGAGAACAGAGTGCTTCAGAACTCCGCAAATATTTCATGTGTAGTACAATTCATATCTGCACACGTTGGTAATTTGAACAGGCTTATGCCTTGCCGTCAGAACAATGAATTCAAGGTTTTGCAGGATCCAACGTGTCGCTAAGGCTGGCTTTGAGTAGAGTGTGAACTCATAGAGGATACGAATCATATCTCTTGTACCATCTGATCGTTTCATGGAACAACTAGCTAGTGCTCTGTTTTCTTGGGCTAGATGCCTAGAACAATCCATGTTAATTTTAGTCTCTGTAGTTTCCAACTCTGAATTGTATGCTAGTTTTTAATGATGTACTTTGTTATTACGGTTGTCACTATTGATTCATGTGCATGTGCTAGAAAGAAATAAAATACCCTACTAGATTTGGATGTGGACGCTAACTAACAAGTTTTCACTTTCCCGACATGGGCGCAGGGTTGATTGACGCGGACTACCACGGCCCAGTGGGCAGTGTGCTCTTCAACGACTCGGAGGTGGATTTGGCCGTGAAGACCGGCGACCGCGTCGCAAAGATGACCATCCAGGTAATCTCGACGCCGGAGGTCGCCGAGGAGGAGGACCTCGACGCCACAGTCCGGGGGGAGGTTCACTTGCGTCTAAACTCCGAGTCTTGGTAGATACATCTAGAGAAGTGGTCTGTTTAGGTTGATGGAACGCTAGGGAAAGTACCCACCTTTCAATGATAGTTGTGTGCGTATGATATGGGATGTCGTGATTTCTTCCTGTTCAGATGTTCACTATTGTATCCATGAATGCTGCAAGTGTTAAAGATGGTTCTGTGACCTGAGCTTATTTTTCATTGGACGTGTCTCTGATGGAAGCAACTGCATCTAACTTTTATTTTTTTAATTCGCAATTAGTTAGTAGTAGCGTGGGGAAACAACAACTCGCTACTAGTATTTAGGATAGTAGTAGCGCGGGTGTGAAATAGCAGTAGCGTGGGTGGCACACGCTACTACTAACAAAGTTAGTAGTAGCGCGGGTTTAACCCACATTATTACTAACTGTTAGCTGTAACGCGATACTAGTAGTGGCGGTACCCGCGCTGCTAGTAGCCATTTTACCCGCGCTGCTAGTAGCCTTTTCCCTAGTAGTGCTAGAATTTGCGTACCTTCATTTTTTCTTTTTTCATTTCAGGTTCTTCCTCTCTTTTCGAGGTTTCCTCTTACAACCCGTTTGTCGGACACACCAAGGAGGCAAGGAGCTCTGGCGTATAAGGGAATCTCCAGGTGGCCTCTGCTAACGATTTGCTATACCTGTTTTACATACCCGCACGCAGCTCCACTTGGTTTCGACATGTCAAATAGCATGTCTTGCTTATCATATCGCATGTACAAATACGCCGCGACGTATTAATCACATTACAAAAATAAAGGGTAGCATCAGCTTACTACTTAAATTTCCCCTTTTTCCTTTGTATTTATTACTCATTGCACACGTACACTGCATGCGACATCGCGCCAGGGGCTTCATCACGCCCCGCATTACGGCAACAAAAGTCTGAACACTTTTATAGTACAGTTCGGCACCCCGAACTTATAACATTATATGCATTGGCTCCGAATTATGTCTTTGGTCAATAGTTGGGTTGACCGGCTCCTGTGCTTACTACCTTACGTTCCGCTATATCGGCTAGGGTAGTAAAGGGAGAACTACTGCGATTGTGTCCCGATTCTTCCGGACGAGCACCTCAGTAGAGAAAGCCAAAAACTGACTGTCATGATGCGGCGAGAGCTGGTCCGCTGTTCGAGATGTCTCAAATCCCTAGAGATTTTTTCCGCTTTATGCGAGGAATTGGTTTTTCTCCGATTAGAAATGTATAGCGCCCCTAGTTCGGCTTTCCGAACACCAGGGGCTTCGCCGAAATTTTCATTGTGAAACTCCTATGGCTAAGTGAGGGCGATAAAGGCCGTATAGTCTGATTGCCTTGTTCGTTGCACTAAACACCTCCTTTAGGGACCAGAATGTGGAGTAAAGAGTGTTTAGATTTATCTGAACACCCCGTACTATCTACGTAAAGGGCAAGCCGATCGGGTCAACCCTCAGATTTTAATAAACGGCCGCACATGAGGTAAAAGTTCATTACAAGCATCATATCACGTACCGATCTTGTTTCATATTACAGGACAACCCAAATGTTTTCATGGGAATATCACGTCCTTCACACATTGCTCCGCCACAAGGCAGGATCCCTCCAAGACACTATCATAATACAGCTCAGGTCGACGATGCTCCTTACCCTCCGGTGGCCCCTCGGTCATCAGCTTCTTGGCATCCAGCTTCGCCCAATGCATCTTGACGCGGGCAAATGCCATCTGTGCACCTTCAATGCAGACCGATCGCTTCACGGCTTCGAGCTGTGGGCAGGCACTCACAAGCCGCTTCACAAGTCCGATGTAGCTACTGGGTATGGGCTCGGCAGGCCACAACCGGACTATTAGGTCCTTCATGGCTAGCTCGGCTGCCCGGTGCAGCTCAACCAGCTGTTTCAGCTGGTCGCCAAAGGGCACTGGATGTTCTGGTCCAAGATATTGAGACTAGAATAGCTTCTCCGTAGACATCCCCTCTTCGGCTCGATAAAACTCGGCAACGTCTGATATGCTGCGCGGCAGATTCTTAAACGCCCCTGGAAAACCCAAATTCGGGTAAGTACAAGGAATGTTTCCTTCGCATACTTGCTTTGCATAGCGAAAGACTTACCCGCCGCCATTTTCTTGGCTGCCTGAATCTCCCGTAGGGCGCTCTGGGCTTCGGCTCGGGCATCACCTTGCATACTGGCGAACGCCATCAAGTTCGGACTCTTGCGTCCTAAAATCGCGCTCCAAGGACTCGAGCTTCTCGACGGTGTCCTGGAGCTCTTGCTGGGCCTTGTTAACCAGGGCCTTGTGCTTCTCACGTGAGGCGCATTCCTTGACCGCTTTGTCCTCGGCCTCGGCTAATGCCTTCTTGAGGGCTGCCACCTCGGTCATGGCCCCTAATAAAGTTCATGACACTTTAGTCCGCACGGACCATTCATCCTCATTAAATGAACACGCAGGTTATTGCATACCTTGGCTATCCTCCATCTGCTTCTTCACGAGGCCGAGCTCTTCCTCGGCCCGCTCCAGTTTCTGCTTCAGTCCGGAGACCTCCGCAATATGGGCGGTGGCAGCCCGCAGCGATGCCTGCTTATTCACATAGACACCTTATGTTAGACTCTTGCGAAAATTATTTTTGATCCTTTGTTCGGATTTTTCTTTCCGAACACCGAACAGAGAATCAGGGGCTACGGTCTACACTGTGATCACTACAAGAAATATGTCACTTGTGACCACCACTATTGGTCACTGAATGGTCATAGTTTTCTATTTGTGACCTTTTTGTGACAAAAAACAGAAGGTCAAAAGCTGGCCGTCGTAAACTGACATTTTTGACCTTCTCTGTGAGAAGGTCGTAGACATTTATGACCAAAATAAGCCTACTATTTTGTTTTGGTCACTACCTGTCTGCCCGGGCCACATCGGATCTGACGTGGCAATCTGACGTGGCAAATTTGCGACCAATTGAAAAGGTCAAAAATTAGAATCGGCCCGGTCCAATTGGGTGTTTTAGATGGGCCAGGCCCAACAATTCAACCTTTTATATATATATATATATATTTTCTATTAATTTTTGCTAGCTACATGGGCCAAGCCCTACTATTCAGCCTTTTTATTTTCTGGGCCTGGGCCATTTTGCATTCCGTTGCCAAGTCCACTATTGTTTGGGCCATAGCCTTTTTAAACCCAAAATATTACTTGGTCCAGTAGAACATGTTCGGTCTTTCTCATTCACAGATTTCAATTTTATACATTTCAACAGAAATAAATAAATAATTCTCTATTAAATTATTAAATACAGAATCATTCGCTCAAATATTCACAACATCACATACATGTTTGCATGTCCAAAAGCATATACACGGTGGCAAACTAGCAACATCAACAACATCAAATATTCAAAACATGGTGGCAAACTAGAAACATCAACTAAAACTATGGTGCGCATCTTGAGGCTTCCCTGATCTTCTGTCATAGCACTAGCATCCTCAACAAAATTAGATCATGATGTACATAAACTATTAGTGAGATACATTGGGAGTTAAATTATTGCCAATAAAAAATATTGAGACAATTATAGGTACATGCCCAAATGCTTCAGTTCATTAAACATTAAGCAAGGCATAGCAAAAATTCCAACAACTTGACAGCAACACATTAACCTGTTGTTCATGTTAGGCAGCAACAATACTAACCTACAGGTACTATTCTATTCTACTACCACGACCATCCATTCAACTGGCAGCAGATAACAATACTAGTAAGCCCACACGGACTAACATCACAAGGCAGGAGAGAATAAAGGGAATCAAGACCTGATGATGATAGTGTTGACAATGATCTGATTGGAATTATCAAGCAGAGCAAAACAACAGCATGACCATCAAGTCGCAGCCCTGAAGAAAGAAAGAACCAATAGAGTCAGCTACTTATTTATTCAGAATTGGGAGTTGAACAATCATCAGAAAACTAAAGATACTGCTCAGCCAACTAAATAACACATGATTCAGTCACACGGTATAATTCTGACTATAATATAACAAGAGAATTAAAGATACTACATACTTAGAACTCAACTAATAGGTGAGAATTATCAAATCTGATGCAAACAACTGATTTTATTCATTGATGTTACAAAAGGAAGTGTATAAAACAAACTACAGCAAACAAGCAGGGCAGAAATCTGCGTTGTGGTCCATGGTTAGTTAATACATCTCAGCCAGATCATGCAAATCTGCGTTGCGGTCCGTGGTTAGTGAATACAAGGGAAATGTAGCAAGATACACATCACGATTTGGCTGAAAATAACCTTTGAAGCAAAACTTACAATCACTCACAGAACCACGTGTAAAGACACTTGGCAAGTTGTGGCATCAGACCTCATTAAGGCCCAAACATATATAAGAGCGATGCCTTGAGTGAATAGATGTACTCTAGAGCTATGATGGAACCACTAGCAGAGTAAACAAACAGCGTACATGGAAAATCTTCAAGTAAGATGATCGAGCTAAACATTCTTTCTGCTATAATTATTCTTGTAAGAAAATGCAGTCCAGTAAATTAAGGTGATTCAAGTGCTTGTGCTTCAACTAGGCCCTCATACAACCGTCCTTAAACCCACCTAAAATTAAAAGTTATGAACAGAGTGAGATAAACAGCTGGGAAAGTGACAAAAAGTAAGCACCACCCAGAAACAGAAAGCTCCATGATCTTTGCAACCATAGTGAAAACACATTTAACAAGCCGAGCTTTTGTATTTATTTCATAAGCATCGACAAGAATCTCACTCATTTATGGCCATACATACATCTCAATTTCATTCTCATTCTAACAAAGATATGATGTCATAGCACGGATGCTTAACAGGCTTGGCTCATATTGTGGCTCAGCCTTTGTCTACAGCCTGACACGTCACACATAGTTTACAAAGAGAGAGATCTAGCTCACTATTCACAACTCAATTGCACATGAAGGAAAATTCACTTTAACCCAACCCCAATAAGAAAAGTAAAATGTGGGATATTGATCACAAATATTGAACACCGTCACAGTCACCTGCCTTAACCATGTGACAGATTTTCCAGTGAATATAAAACCTGACATGCAGCACTAGAACCTGAGAATTATAATTATAAGGTACAGCTCCTTAAAACACTTGTCAAACTAAAATTAAATAAAAACACGCTCCTATGATTTGACACGTCACCTCTCTTATAATATAAGTTTACTTCAGGATTTTGTATCAGTTATCTATACACACAAATCTCAACTTTACTGTTATCACGAAAATTTAATTCAATCATGTCCAGAGGTTGAAATTGTGCTACAAGAGAAGATAAATGGGCTACAGTGAAGAAAAACAGAGTAATGCACAGGAGAAGAGGTTGGATTCAGATTGCCATAACTTGTGATCTACCCAACCAATCTTCGCATACTTCATCTTTTTGGTATGGTAATGAAATTATATACTCTAATAAGAATAGAGGCTGGAATCTACAATCTACCAAGACATCCATTTTTAAAATGTAGATTGGAAATTGCCCACAACATACTAATAGCTAAAAGATAGCCACACGAAGAAGATCTAGTATGAGGATAACACAGGCATGATGTGGAAAACATGGGTTATTTCTGCCCGTGTTCCATCATTTCTCAGAAGTTAGGCTGGAAGCTAAATACAAGCAACACAGATTGTTGGACCACAATGCCCAAGTTAGCACCAACTAAATGTTTTTATTATTTCCACCCGCCGCAACTAAAATCATGCACATCTCAGCCAGCAGATCATACATCAACTTGTCTGGAACCATGGTTAGTGAATATTTCATTCCATGGTTCCACTGTGCTGTTAGTTTTAGCTGCTACTGATGTACTATGGTCAGGACATTTGGCACTTAATTTGGTACATTCCTGATCCAAATGGTAAGTTGTAAGCATATGCCATATTGACAGATTTAAAATTGGAGCTGATCCCTTTGTTCACGGTTGCAAGAATCCGAAGGGTATTTTTACTAACACGCAAGATCTGAAGTGTTGTCTCCAACCAGGAAAAAAGAAGCAGAATCACCTTGTTGGGCAGCAGGATCCGGTCGAGACCATCCGGCATGTAATGCGGCGCCGAGGGTCTCCAGAAATAGTTGTGCAATGCATCTACAAAAAAACCACCAAGATAGAAGAGATAAGAGCACGAAATTTAGCAAGATATGTGCAAATTTCACGGCTTAGATTTATCAAAGGAAGAACATTAAGGATAAGATCACCAGATTTGGGCATGCCACGTTGAGCACTTCTTTTCCTCTCTGGAGTAAGGACCACCAGTGTCTCACATAATAGTTCTGCATCATGTACACATCATGCTTGGAAGTAGCCCACAGGAGGTTCCTCAGCTGCACATGTACAAGTATAGGTCGGTCGCGTTAAATGCAGAATTCTTCTTAAAACTCTGCAGAAATAGAATGATGCAAATGAGCGCCATTTTATTCAAGCACACCAAATTCTACTGCAATAACAAACAAGATCGCCCGATGGAGGACATAACAGTGAGCTTCTGTTAAAATTCCTCGGGTAATTACAACTATGTGATTCTACTGATAATCTAGATCTCCTTCAGGTTTTGATTCATTTAATCAAACGATAGAATTCCAAGCATGCATCCTTCTATACTAAATGGCAGTTATACATGACAAGAATAGACACCAGTAAAATGGAAGACAACAATTTTTTTTGCACAATTCATTTACACTTCAACGGTGTAGCATCCCAGAGTGCAGACTATGCCCATCAAGCCGAAAACAAATCCTATCACCATCATTTCACCACCACCGAGTTTTTGCCAGCAAGGGACACTACAACATGTTCTAGTTTTTATGCAATTTTAGTTTAGATCTCATTTAAATTTATGTAGTAATATAGTTTATGGCCAGAGCGTTCACGCCCTGCAAAATCCGGAGCGTCAGATCGTCACCACCAGAGCGTCGGATCGGAACGGGGACGGCTGGAAATTGCGACCGTGGACGGAGTCGTGGTTACCTTCTAGGCGACGGTGAGGGTGTCGGAGAGCTGTGCGAGCGAGGCGGCGACGGAGTCGAGGCCGCGGACCAGCATCAGCGAGTCCTCCCGGAGCCGCTTCGGCCGCCCGGACGCCACCGCGCACTGCACCGAACAGATCAGATCAGAGCAGATCAAGCATGCATCTAGATCAAACCAGCTCCGGGCAAGCAAAAAGAGGGATTTCAGCCAGGATCGAGATCATGGCTGCGGCGGCGAGAGAGCAGTAGTACCGTGGATGCGGCGGAGGCGACAAGGCGGCGGTCCTCGAGGATGGTGTCGACGCGGGTGCGGAGGCCATCCCAGAAGCGGTTGTCGGAGGCGAGGCTGACGGCGAGGGACGCCTCAGCGGAGCCCATCGAAGGCGGGATCAGAGGACGGACGAGGGACGCGGGCGGCGATGGGGGAGAGAAGGAAGAGGAAGCAGAGTGTTTGTTTTCGACTCATCGGGCGGCGATGGGCCTTCGATGAGGAGGGAGATGGCACTAGAGGAGTGGGGGCAGCAGCGGGTGTGGGGTGCAGCGGTGCCTGATGGGAGGAGGCATCCACGACGGGATTGGGAGGAGGGGCGGCGCGATGCAGATGTGAGATGGGGAGGACGATGACAGAAGACTGAAGCTGAGCGAGGAGATGGAAGGGGATCGATGGATGGATGTGGGAAAGAAAGGAGGCGGGGGGGGGGGCGTGGATAGAAAATGACCAGTTAGGGTTTCAGGGTTGGTGTGGAAGGATTGAGGACAGCCGTTGGATCCGCGAGCATCCGACGGCGTATGATGCGTGATCCGCGTGAGATGTCCACGGACCAATCAGGATGCAGTATGATGTTATGACCATCTAAATAGGTCATAGTTGCCTAAAATTAACGTGTTAAAATCATGTCAGCTATTTTATGACCTGAAAAATTCAAAAAGAAAATGCAAAACCTTCTCATTATGTCACCAAATGTGAACAAGTTTTTAGGAAAAATAACAAACAAGAAATAAGATAAATAACTTTTAAAAGGTGTCGTGAGAAATGAGTTTTTGGCAAAAAAAAGCATCTTCCATTTTTTTGAGTGCCCAAAATGAGTTTTTTCGTGAAGGACCTACCATATATTTTTTGCAAACTTGGACCAAATCAATTTTCTAAAATATTAGGCCATGTTTAATACACAATTGATCAAATGGTTGGCTGTCAAAAGTTTCGATCCACCTCTGATGAAAAAGACAAATTTTCGCCAATCCAGCTGGAAGCGGGTCAAGTTTGGACTGCAGCTGCCTTATAGTTTGCTCTTTATTTTTTTCAAAAATCATTTCTAGGTACATAAGTATCTACTTATTCAGAGAAACACCAAAAAATTCCAAGATTCAACCACTAGCTAGGAACGGTCATTCCCGCCGTTTTCACCGCATTTTGAAACGGGCATAAAAAATTAAAAAAAATAAAATTGGAAAACCTTCGCATTGCGTCATTATATGTGACCAAGTTACCAGGAAAAATTATAAACTTGTAATACGGCAATTATTTTAAAAAAGTGTTCTCAGAAACGAGCTATCAAGTGTGAAGATTCATGGCTTTCAAGCCAAATGATCAATCTTAAGGACACATTCATGGCATAGTTTGTTCAAATGATCTCATACTGTGCAAAATGGTGCATCTTGGAATTACAAACAATGTTGCCTAACGGAGTTTTCATTTTCTTTGGACGAAAAATTCATTTTCCATTTTTCGAGTGCCCGAAATGAGGTTTTTTTGTGAAGGACCTACCAAATATTTGTTGCAAAATTGGACCAAATCAATTTTCTAAAATACTAGGACATATTTAATGCAAAATTGACCAAATGGTTGGGTGTAAAAAGTTTTGATCCACCTCTCATGAGAAAGACAAATTTCCGCCGATTCAGTTGGAAGCGGGTCAAATTTGAACTGTAGCTGCTTCGTAGTTTGCTCTTTATTTTTTCCAAAAATCATTTCTAGGTACATAATTATCTATTTAATCAGAGAAACACCAAAAAAATTTAGGATTCAACCACTAGCTAGGAACGGTCATTCCCGCCGTTTTGACTGCATTTTGAAACGGGCATAAAAAATTCAAAAAAATCAAAAAATTGGAAAACCTTCGCATTGTGTCATTATATGTGGCCAAGTTTCTAGGAAAATAATAAACTTTTAATACAAAATTATTTTAAAAAAGTGTTCTCAGAAACGAGCTATCATGCGTGAAGATTCATGGCTTTCAGGCCAAATGATCAATCTTATCGCCACATTCATGGCATAATTTGTTCAAATGATCTCATATTGTTCACAAGGATGCATCTTGGAATTAAAAACAATGTTGCCTAAGGGAGTTTTCATTTTCTTTGGATGAAAAATTCATTTTCCATTTTTCGAGTGCCCGAAATGAGGTTTTATTTTGAAGGACCTACCATATATTTGTTGCAAAATTGGACCAAATCAATTTTATAAAATACTAGGACATATTTAATGCACAATTGACCAAATGGTTGGGTGTCAAAAGTTTTGATCCACCTCTCGTGAGAAAGACAAATTTCCGCCGATTCAGTAGGAAGCGGGTCAAATTTGAACTGCAGCTGCCTCGTAGTTTGCTCTTTATTTTTTCCAAAAATCATTTCTAGGTACATAAGTATCTATTTAATCAGAGAAACACCAAAAAAATACAAGATTCAACCACTAGCTAGGAACAGTCATTCCCGCCGTTTCGACCACATTTTGAAGCAGGCATAAAAAATTCAAAAAAAATCAAAAAATTGGAAAACCTTCGCATTGTGTCATTATATGTGGCCAAGTTTCCAGGAAAAATAATAAACTTGTAATACGGAAATTATTGTAAAAAATGTTCTCAGAAACGAGCTATCATGCATGAAGATTCATGGCTTTCAAGCCAAATGATCAATCTTGTGGCCACATTCATGGTATAGTTTGTTCAAATAATCTCATATTGTGCACAAGGGTGCATCTTGGAATTCCAAACAATGTTGCCTAAGGGAGTTTTCGTTTTCTTTGCACGGAAAATTCATTTTCCATTTTCCGAGTGCCTGAAATGAGTTTTTTTTGTGAAGGACCTACCATATATTTGTTGCAAAATTGGACCAAATCAATTTTCTAAAATACTAGGACATATTTAATGCACAATTGAAAAAATGGTTGGGTGTCAAAAGTTTTGATCCACCTCTGGTGAAAAAGACAAATTCCCGCCGATTCAGCAGGAAGCGGGTCAAATTTGAACTGCAGTTGCCTCATAGTTTGCTATTTATTTTTTCCAAAAATCATTTCTAGTTACATAAGTACCTATTTAATCATAAATACATGGTTTGGTGGCGTCATTGGAGGTTTGGGCCGGTGGCCGAGGGCCCCAACTCTAGAGCTGCCAGAACTCAAGATGTTCGGCCATGCGAGGTCACCGCGTGACCGTGGCGTTGCCATGTGTTCTGGGCGGCCTAGGCATGTCTAGTGGGTTGGGCACTCCCCAGGTAGGTGCTAGGAAGAAAATCAAAACATAAGATTCTCACGAGGAGACAGATCGATGCTCAAACATGAATAAGCACCCAAGTGTTTGATTAGCGATGCAGAAATGCACATGGCTAATGGGCATGAGTTTTGGCTGAGGATGATCAGTTACTAAGAAGACCGTCTTCACAAATTTTCAGCTCAAAAGGAGGAGCCTAGGTGGTACTTGCTTTGTAAAGTACTACACTGGACATAAATACAAATGTTGAAGATGGGCTCAAAATAATGAATGGATTGAACTGGCATTTGGTGGAGGATGGTTATTTGGGCATAGGAAAGCACTGTAGAAAATGGATACTATTTAGACATGCCAAAGTGGTACTTCCTTCACAAAGTGTTTTTTGAACATAATAGGAAAACTATTATTTTTGAATTATTTTTGAACTAGGCAAGGAAGGTTTTTTACATATTTGACGAAGATATGACCCAAAGAATTTATGAGATTTTTTTGGGAATTTTGGGAATGACAGAAATATAGGTTGCTTCACAACCTAGGGCAAAAACTGCCACATGGACATGACACATAGGCAAAACTGACGAGGTGGCGCCTCGTCATAGCAACCCACCACAATTTACAAGGTTATGACCATCTATATTGGTCATGATCAGCTAGAAATAAGGCAGCGGATCAGTGCTATCTGCTTTATGACCATTTCGTGTAAGGAAATTACGACCTTTCTGACCAAAATGGTCGTTATAGTTTAGGGTTTGGAGCCCCCCGAACAGCTTTTGACCAATTGGTCTGAAATGGTCATAGATCTATGACCAATTCTTCCAGGGTCACTGACAGAAGGTCACTAGTTGATATATTTCTTGTAGTGGATATTCTTCCTACAATTACATTACCCACCTCAAAGCCCGTTAGAAGGCTAGCGCAGGCTTCGGTCAGTCCGCTTTTGGCGAACTGGACCTTTTTGATCACCGTACCCATAAAGGCACGTTGTTCATCCACATTGGAAGCGCCTCACAGTGTTTCCAGCAGATTATCTGGTGCCTCTGGTTGGACATGGGTCACCGGCGGAACAGGCGCACCTTCTCCTTTCGGGGAAGGCCGTTCGCTGGACTCCGGAGCCGTAAAGGTCTCCGGAATGGCATCCGACTGAGGGCCGAATGGAACCCGACCCCCATCGCGAGTCCCCATGAGGGCTTTTCCCTCCATGTGACCGGCGACCGAGGAGTCATCCTGGGGTGCCACCCCGACGATCTCCGGAACCCCCCCCGGTCTGGGAAGGTCCTTTGGGACACCACCTCATCATCACCCTTGGGCGAGACAGAATGAGCAGGCGACAGAGACATGCTAGCCATCTCCTTATAGTCCAGCGAACCCTCTGTCGAGGATCGTGGAGAGCCGTCGCGGGCCAGACTGGAAGCGCAATTTATGCATATCAATATTAAAAACCGGAAAGGCCGGACGTTTGGGCGCGCATAATGATTTTTGGTACTTACGATACGGCCCGAGGCTTGGTCCGGGGAGGTCGCTCCGGACTACTATCGATATCCCACGTGGAGTTATCCGCGCGGGAGCCCCTCCCCATCTTGGGCGCCTTCGCCTCCAGATTCGTGGATGCCGCTCTCCTCTTCCGCCCCACCTCGGGTGGGGAGTCGTCTTCTTCTTCCTCCTCCTCGTCATTGTCTTTGGTGGATGAAGAGTGAGTCTCGTCTTCGGACATCACGCCCGAAGTGTTTTTTCGGCGAGGGCCCCTCCGGGCCCCTTTGGCCGCTTTCTTGGTCGTCTTCTCCGACACCTCATAAGGTGCTGGAAACAGCATTTTCGTCAGTAATGGGAATTCTTCGTCTTCGGGCAGCGGAGCCGGACAGTTAATCCCCCCTGCTACCTCAATCCGGGCCTGAAAACATGGATAGGAAGGCTTAGGCTTTTTCCTCAAAATATGCTAGTAAAGGGTATACCTTGAATACACGAAAGAACTTACAGAATTAGCCTGACGCTTTAAGCTGAGCCCGCGATCCTCGGTCGTGGGCGGTGGCGTTTCGCCGGCCTTGAAGAGCACTTTCCAGATGTCTTCGTGCATCGTGCCAAAGAGCTCTAGTAGCATCTGGTGCTTGGCCGGATCGTACTCCCACAGATAGCAAGTCCAGCATTGGCACGGAAGGACCTGACGAATGAGCATGACCTGGATCACGTTGAAAAGCTTGATTTTCCTGTCTATCATGTTCTGGACGCACGTCTGGAGCCCAGTCAGCTCGGTCGAGGAACCCTAGGTTAGGCCCCTCTCTTGCCAGGAGGTGAGCCGCATCGGTATTCCGGATCGGAATCCGAGGGCCGCTGTCCAATCAGTGTCGCCCGGCTCGGTGATGTAGAACCACCCCGACTGCCACCACTTCACTGTGTCCGCAAAGGAGCCTTCGGGCCAGGTAACATTGAGCATCTTGCCCACCATGGCGCCTCCGCACTCTGCTTGCTGACCGCTCACCACCTTCGGCTTCACATTGAAAGTCTTCAGCCATAGGCCAAAATGAGGTGGGATGCGGAGAAAGGTCTCGCACACGACAATGAACGCCGTGATGTTGAGAATGAAGTTGGGGGCTAGGTCATGGAAGTCTAGCCCATAGTAAAATATCAGTCCGCAGATGAACGGGTGGAGAGGGAATCCCAGCCCACAGAAAAAATGTGTGAGAAACACAACCCTCTCATGGGTCTCTGGAGTGGGGACGATTTGCCCTTTGACCGGAAGTCGGTGAGCAATCTCCTTGGCCAGGTATCCGGCCTCCCGGAGCTCCTCGATGTCCTTCTTCTTAACAGAAGAGGCCATCCACTTGCCTCCAGCTCCGGATCCGGACATGTTTGGAGTGCTTTGTCGGACGAGGAAAAGCTAAAGCTTGGGTGCTGGAGCTCAAGGACGGAAGGGCTGAGGGAGAGAAGGGGCGTGAGTGAAAAAAAGGGAAGCCTTATCCCCTTATAAAGGCCGCGAATATCAAGCGCCTCCCCACTCGCCCTAAAGGCTCGCCTATTCCCAAGGCCGGTATAAATGGCACGGTTGGATTTCCCACGCCCACATTTGATGAGAATCCCACGATAAGGGGACACGATCTCTGCTTTGACAAGATGTGCCAATGGCAACCGCGTCTTGGGACGTGGAGCGTCCGGAATTATGACCGGTCGGGTGTGATGTCCTTGCTGCAAAAGTTTGTCAGCGGATTGGACTCGTCTAAAAGTATATTCTCTCTATGGTTGTGTATGGTGTGTGTGACAGGTCCAGATATTATCACCGCGTCCGAAGACTATCTTGGAGTTCGGAAAAAATGGAACCCGCCTTGCAATGCCGAAGACAATCTGCGCGCCGGACTCCTCGTCATTGAAGCCAGGTTCAGGGGCTACTGAGGGAGTCCAGGATTAAGGGGTCCTCGGGCGTTCGGCCTATTATCAATGCGCTGGACTGATGGGCTGTGAAGACATGAAGGCCGAAGACTGTACCCTTGTCCGGATTGGACTCTCCTTGGCATGGAGGGCAAGCTTGGTGACCAACTATGAAGATTCCTTCTTATGTAACCGACTCTATGTAACCCTAGATTCCCCCGGTGTCTATATAAACCGGAGGGTGTAGTCCAGAAAGGATAGAATCATTAACTTAGTCATGCAGGCTAGACTTCTAGGGTTTAGCAATTACGATCTCGTGGTAGATCAACTCTTGTAATCCTCATATTCATCAAGATCAATCAAGCAGGAAGTAGGGTATTACCTCCATAGAGAGGGACCAAACCTGGGTAAACATTGTGTCCCCTGTCTCCTATTACCATTGATCCTAGACGTATAGTTCGGGACCCCCTACCCGAGATCCGCTGGTTTTGACACCGACACCCACCCAGGGGCCCCTCTCTAGTGGGTCTTGGCTCCAAAAATCCTTATTATTGATATAAAAAGTCCTCGCAAGTTTCGTTCCATTCCGAGAACTTTCATTTCTGCACAAAAACAACACCATGGTAGTTCTGCTGAAAACAACATCAGTCCGGGGTTAGTTTCATTCAAATCATGCAAACTAGAGTCCAGAACTAGAGGAAAAGCGTGAGAAAAAGTAGATATGTTGGAGACGTATCATGCATCATCCCGCAACTAACTCATTATTCACATTGCTTGCAAGGCTTATAGTGACGTGCATTACCAAGAGGGCCGAAAGATACCTCTCCGACAATCGGAGTGACAAATCCTAATCTTGATCTATGCCAACTCAACAAACACCATCAGAGACACATGTAGAACATACTAAGAATACTAGGCCCGTAAGGGTTCCTTTTTTCTGGTTTATTTGGAATTTTTTTACCGTGTTTCTTTGATTGACTCGTGTACAAAATGGTCTCCTAGGGTGTCACCGAGTTGATTTTTCCTGCAGTCATGTTTTGTTCACTGTTGACATTGTTACGCTGTGTGCTCTTGCTTATTGACACATGTGCTGTGTGGTCTCCTAGAAGGTTCATCTTTTCCTTTAAAAAAGTTTGGTCGACTGTGTGATGGGATGGCTGAATTCATGTGCCCGTTCTAGAACTATGTGGTGTAGTTCTACATGTCTTTGCATGGCTCATGCATGTGGCCACGTTGGCTCCATATATCATTGACTGCCTATGCCATCAATTGACACGTTGATTTCTGGTCTTTTCTCGTGGGTTCGTTTTATTTTTTTCTCTTCTTTTGGGTGCCTATAAGTACTTCCTTGTCTGGTCTTCGTTTATATCCCTCTTGTTGTGTCCTTCCTCTTCGTTTGGTACAACATAGTCGCTCCACGTCGTTGGGTTCCTTTTCCTCGGTTGGTGCCACTGATGGGAGGTAGCTTGCCCAAGCTGGTTACATTGACACGCAGCGAGTCGTCGCCGACGCTCGACCACGGCAAGGAGGGCGTCAACCCGTGGACCACGCGGGAGCAGGATCCGCGTCGGGCATGTCCTCGCCGGAGCACCCGTTCGTGGCACACGCCGTCGCCGACGTCATGACCAGCCACAACGGACGCCCTCATCTCTCCGAGGGAGTGACACAACATCGCCGACGCGGCAGGGCACGGACTGGACGCTCGGGCTCGGGCTACCCCGGCTCCTCGGCGGCTCCTCCTCCATTGCGATGGGCAGGCGACTCGACCATGGGACGAAGGTGGCGAGGGCGACAGCGAGGAGGATGTCAACGCCGTGGGCCTCGCGGGAGCAGGATCCGCGCTCGTCCCTGTTATCCGTGGCACACCCCCTACTCTCGGCCAACCACAACGGAGAACGTCATCTCTCCATGGAGTGGCACGCCGTTGGTGACGCGGTGGGGCACGGCTGCATGGCCGGGGCACTCGAGCTCCGCCCCCTCTTCGACGCACCCTCCCGCTAGCTCGGCGGTTCAATCTCGGGCGCGACTGGTCTCCGAGGCAGAGTCGTCGTCGGCGCACTCGACCTGATGGATGGGGACGGCAAGGGCGAGGAGGACATCACGGACGAGCTCAGGTACCTTGACTTCTTCTTCCGTCATCCCATGCGCTGTTTGTGTTGATCCAATCCTCCAATGCTCAGATTTGTGTTCGCGAGCTGCAGGTTTCGTGGATGCTCATCGACATGTATGCACTGGCCCTCCACCTGATTTATCTCGAAGTCTCGAATCAAAACTGCGGTTCACATCGTAAGTGTCGAGCACTACGATTGATTGCTTCCCGCCTATCTTGACCGTCCGCAAAAGGTTGATCTACTCGATTGATTGCTTCTTGTCTTGACCGACCTCAATGGTCGATCTCTATACATATGCGAGGTCTTCTATCTACCGGCAAAATAACTCAAAGCATGCTATATTGTTATGATTTATCACCGCTAGACTATCGCCTCACTAGGGAATGAATTTGCGAGGTAATTCTGAGCGAGCTCATTCATTCAAGAAATGCATATGTAGAAACATTTGTGACTTCGACTCACTAGGTAATGAATTTGCTCTAGAAGCCGTGTGATGGTAGAGATATAGTCTCTTGTCCTATGATTTCAGCGATATCTGGTGGAAGTAGGTTCTGTGATTGAAATCAGATAGGGTGATTTCTCACGCTTCTGTATGAATGTGAATTCGAGCTGTGATTGTTTGTCATAGTCTATAGTTTTGCTCCTCTCTTTTTAGTTTTTATAGCCAAGCACAGTTTGCTCTTTTAAGCCATTTGTGTTTGCATCACCATTCAGATTTTCTGTGAACACAATACCCTCCAATTTCTCATTCTTCTACTATTCCGTTGTGCAATAACCTTTCAAAAAGAAAAACTCTGGCTAGAGAAAGCTGCATGTATAATGATGCATATAACTAGCCATGGCAAAAATATATACTCCCTCCGTCCCAAAATTCTTGTCTTAGATTTGTCTAGATACGGATGTATCTAATACTAAAATGTGACTTGGTATATCCATATCTAGACAAATCTAAGAAGAATTTTGGGACGGATGGAGTATTTAGTTGCCACTGTATTGTTACATGTGAACCACAACAAAACAGGTACTGCAAAGAAGAACAAATTCAGACCTCTTTGCTGCTGTTCTATCACATATCAGCAGTGAACAATAGGATTGATTGCGTTTATTATATGATATGTGTTCCGACGTTTGGTAGCACACAAAGTGTTCCTCCAGTATTCGGGAGTTGCATAATCTCATAGTCATAGGAACATGTATAAGTCATGAAAAAAGCAATAGCAATATACTAAACGATCAAATGCTAAGCTAACGGAATGGGTCAAGTCAATCACATCATTCTGTAATGATGTGATCCCGTTAATCAAATGACAACTCATGTCTATGGCTAGGAAACTTAACCATCTTTGATTCAACAAGCTAGTCAAGTAGAGGCATACTAGTGACACTTTGTTTGTCTATGTATTCACACATGTACTAAGTTTCCGGTTAATACAATTCTAGCATGAATAATAAACATTTATCATGATATAAGTAAATATAAATAACAACTTTATTATTGCCTCTAGGGCATATTTCCTTCAGTCTACCACTTGCACTAGAGTCAATAATCTAGATTACATAGTAATGATACTAACACCCATGGATTCTAGGTGCTAATCATGTTTTGCTCGTGGAAGAGGCTTAGTCAACGGGTCTGCAACATTCAGATCCGTATGTATTTTTTAAACTTCTATGTCTCCCTCCTTGACTGGATCGCGGATGGAATTGAAGCATCTCTTGATGTGTTTGGTTCTCTTGTGAAATCTGGATTCTTTCGCCAAGGCAATAGCTCCAGTATTGTCAAAAAATATTTTCATTGGACCCGATGTACTAGGTATGACACCTAGATCAGATGTGAACTCCTTCATCCAGACTCCTTGCTGCTTCCGAAGCAGCTATGTACTCTGCTTCACATGTAGATCCCGCCACAACGCTTTGCTTAGAACTGCACCAACTGACAGCTCCACTGTTCAATATAAAAACGTATCCGGTTTGTGACTTAGAGTCATCCGGATCAGTGTCAAAGCTTGCATCGATGTAACCATTTACGACGAGCTCTTTTTCACCTCCATAAACGAGAAACATATCCTTAGTCCTTTTCATGTATTTCAGGATGTTCTTGACCGTTGTCCAGTGATCCACTCCTGGATTACTTTGGTACCTCCCTGCTAAACTAATAGTAAGGCACACATCAGGTCTGGTACACAGCATTTCATACATGATAGAGCCTATGGCTGACGCATAGGGAAAATATTTCATTTTATCTCTATCTTCTGCAGTGGTCGGGCATTGAGTCTGTCTCAACTTCACACCTTGTAACATAGGCAAGAACCCTTTCTTTGCTTGATCCATTTTGAACTTTTCAAAACTTTGTCAAGGTATGTGCTTTGTGAAAGTCCAATTAAGCGTCTTGATCTATCTCTATAGATCTTGATGCCCAATATATAAGCAGCTTCACCGAGGGCTTTTACTGAAAAAAACTTATTCAAGTATCCTTTTATGCTATCCAGAAGTTCTATATCATTTCCAATCAACAGTATGTCATCCACATATAATATTAGAAATGCTACAGAGCTCCCACTCACTTTCTTGTAAATACAGGCTTCTCCAAAAGTCTGCATAAATCCATATGCTTTGATCACACTATCAAAACGTTTATTCCAACTCCGAGATGCTTGCACGAGTCCATAGATGGATCGCTGGAGCTTGCACACTTTGTTAGCACCATTTGGATCGATAAAACCTTCAGGTTGCGTCATATACAACTCTTCTTCCAGAAATCCATTCAGGAATGTAGTCTTTACATCCATTTGCCAAATTTTATAATCATAAATGCAGCAATTGCTAACATGATTCGGACGGACTTAAGCATCGCTACGGGTGAGAAGGTCTCATCATAGTCAACTCCTTGAACTTGTCAAAAACCTTTCGCAACAAGTCGAGCTTTGTAGACGGTAACATTCTTGTCGTGTCGGTCTTCTTCTTGAAGATCCATTTATTCTCGATGGCTTGCCGATCATCGGGCAAATCAACCAAAGTCCACACTTTGTTCTCATACATGGATCCCATCTCAAATTTCATGGCTTCAAGCCATTTTGCGGAATCTGGCTCATCATCGCTTCCTCATAGTTCATAGGTTCATCATGGTCAAGTAACATGACCTCCAGAACATGATTGCCGTACCACTCTGGTGCGGATCTTACTCTGGTTGACCTACGAAGTTCAGTAGCAACTTGATCTGAAGTTACATGATCATCATCATTAGCTTCATCACTAATTGGTGTAGGAGTCACAGGAACATATTTCTGTGATGAACTACTTTCCAATAAGGGAGCAGGTACAGTTACCTCATCAAGTTCTACTTTCCTTCCACTCACTTCTTTCGAGAGAAACTCCTTCTCTAGAAAGGATCCATTCTTAGCAACGAATATCTTGCCTTCGGATCTGTGATAGAAGGTGTACCCAATAGTCTCCTTTGGGTATCCTATGAAGACACATTTCTCTGATCTGGGTTCGAGCTTATCAGGTTGAAGCTTTTTCACATAAGCATTGCAGCCCCAAAGTTTATGAAACAACAACTTTGGTTTCTTGCCAAACCACAGTTCATAAGGCGTCGTCTCAACGGATTTAGATGGTGCCCTATTTAACGTGAATGCAACCGTCTCTAAAGCATAACCCCAAAATGATAGCGGTAAATCAGTAAGAGACATCATAGATCGCACCATATCTAATAAAGTGCGGTTACGACATTCGGACACACCATTACGCTGTGGTGTTCCGGGTGGCGTGAGTTGCGAAACTATTCCGCTTTGTTTCAAATGAAGACCAAACTCGTAACTCAAATATTCTCCTCCACAATCGGATCGTAGAAACTTTATTTTCTTGTTACGATGATTTTCCACTTCACTCAGAAATTCTTTGAACTTTTCAAATGTTCCAGACTTATGTTTCATCAAGTAGATATACCCATATCTTCTCAAATCATCTATGAAGGTGAGAAAATAACGATACCCGCTGCGAGCCTCAATATTCATTGGACCACATACATTCGTATGTATGATTTCCAACAAATCCGTTGCTCGCTCCATTGTTCTGGAGAACGGAGTTTTAGTCATCTTGCCCATGAGGCATGGTTTGCAAGTAACAAGTGATTCATAATCAAGTGATTCCAAAAGTCCATCAATATGGAGTTTCTTCATGCTCTTTTCACCAATATGACCTAAACGGCAGTGCCACAAATAAGTTGAACAACTCTGCATCTTTTGGCCTCAATATTATGAATATGTGTATCACTACTATCGAGATTCAATATAAATAGACCACTCTTCAAGGGTGCATGACCTTAAAAGATATTACTCATATAAATAGAACAACCATAATTCTCAGATTTAAATGAATAATCGTCTCGCATCAAACAAGATCCAAATATAATGTTCATGCTCAACGCTGGCACCAAATAACAATTATTCAGGTCTAAAACTAATCCCGAAGGTAGATGTAGAGGTAGCGTGCCGACGGCGATCACATCGACTCTGGAACCATTTCCCACGCGCATCGTCACCTCGTCCTTAGCCAATCTTCGCTTAATCCGTAGCCCCTATTTTGAGTTCCAAATATTAGCAACAGAACCAGTATCAAATACCCAGGTGCTACTGCGAGCATTAGTAAGGTACACATCAATAACATGTATATCACATATACCTTTGTTCACCTTGCCATCCTTCTTATCCGCCAAATACTTGGGGCAGTTCCGCTTCCAATGACCAGTCTATTTGGCAAAGAGAAGCACTCAGTCTCAGGCTTAGGTCCAGACTTGGGCTTCTTCACTTGAGCAGCAACTTGCTTGCCGTTCTTCTTGAAGTTCCCCTTCTTCCCTTTACCCCTTTTCTTGAAACTGGTGGTCTTGTTGACCATCAACACTTGATGCTCCTTCTTGATTTCTACCTCCGCAGCCTTTAGCATCACGGAGAGCTCGGGAATTGTCTTATCCATCCCTTGCATGTTATAGTTCATCATGAAGCTCTTGTAGCTTGGTGGCAGTGATTGTAGAATTCTATCAATGACACTATCATCAGGAAGATTAACTCCCAGTTGAATCAAGTGATTATTATACCCAGACATTTTGAGTATATGTTCACTGATAAAACTACTCTCCTCCATCTTGTAGCTGTAGAACTTATTGGAGACTTCATATCTCTCAATCCGGGCATTTGCTTGAAATATTAACTTCAACTCCTGGAACATCTCATATGCTCCATGACGTTCAAAACGTTGTTGAAGTCCCGGTTCTAAGCCGTAAAGCATGGCACACTGAACTATCGATCGAGTAGTCATCAGCTCTGCTCTGCCAGACGTTCTTAATGTCGCCAGTTGCATCTGCAGCAGGCCTGGCACCCAGCGGTGCTTCCAGGACGTAATTCTTCTGTGCAACAGTGAGGATAATCCTCAAGTTATGGACCCAGTCCGTGTAATTGCTACCATCATCTTTCAACTTTGCTTTCTCAAGGAACACATTAAAATTCAATGGAACAATAGCACGGGCCATCTATCTACAACAACATAGACATGCAAAATACTATCAGGTACTAAGTTCATGATAAATTAAAGTTCAATTAATCATATTACTTAAGAACTCCCACTTAGATAGACATCCCTCTAATCATCTAAGTGATCACGTGATCCAAACAACTAAACCATGTCCGATCATCACGTGAGATGGAGTAGTTTTCAATGGTGAACATCACTATGTTGATCATATCTACTATATGATTCACGCTCGACCATTCGGTCTCCAGTGTTCCGAGGCCATATCTGCATATGCTAGGCTCGTCAAGTTTAACCCGAGTATTCCGCGTGTGCAAAACTGGCTTGCACCCGTTGTATGTGAACGTAGAGCTTATCACACCTGATCATCACGTGGTGTCTCAGCACGAAGAACTGTAGCAACGGCACATACTCAGGGAGAACACTTATACCTTGACATTTAGTGAGAGATCATCTTATAATGCTACCGTCAATCTAAGCAAAATAAGATGCATAAAAGATAAACATCACATGCAATCAATATAAGTGATATGATATGGCCATCATCATCTTGTGCCTTTGATCTCCATCTCCAAAGCACTGTCATGATCACCATCATCACCGGCGCGACACCTTGATCTCCATTGTAGCATCGTTGTCGTCTCGCCAACTATTGTTTCTACGACTATCGCTACCGCTTAGTGATAAAATAAAAACAATTACAGGGCGATTGCATTGCATATAATAAAGCGACAACCATATGGCTCCTGCCAGTTGCCGATAAATCTGTTACACAACATGATCATCTTATACAATAAAATTTAGCATCATGTCTTGACCATATCACATCACAACATGCCCTGCAAAAAAGTTAGACGTCCTCTAATTTGTTGTTGCAAGTTTTACGTGGCTGCTATGGGCTAGCAAGAATCGTTCTTACCTACGCATCAAAACCACAACGATATTTCGTCAAGTATGTGTTGTTTTAACCTTCACAAGGACCGGGCGTAGCCACACTTGATTCAACTAAAGTTGGAGAAACGGACACCCACCAGCCACCTATGTGCAAAGCACGTCGGTAGAACCAGTCTCGCGTAAGCGTACACATAATGTCGGTCCGGGCCGCTTCATCCAACAATACCGCCGAATCAAAGTATGACATGCTGGTAAGCAGTATGACTAGTATCGCCCACAACTCACTTGTGTTATACTCGTGCATATAACATCTACCCATAAACCTGGTTCGGATGCCACTGTTTGGGAACGTAGTAATTTCAAAAAAAAATCCTTCGCACACGCAAGATCATGGTGACCCATAGCAACGAGAGGGGAGAGTGTCATCCACGTACCCTTGTAGATCGTAAGCAGAAGCATTATGACAACGTGGTTGATGTAGTCATACGTCTTCACGATCCGACCGATCCAAGTACCGAACACACGGCACCTCCGAGTTCTGTGCATGTTCAGCTCGGTGACGTCCCACGAACTCATGATCCAGCAGAGCTTCACGGGAGAGTTCCCTTAGCAGGACGGCGTGATGACGGTGGTGATGATGCTACCAACGCAGGGCTTCGCCTAAGCACCGCTATGATATGACCGAGGTGGATTATGGTGGAGGGGGGCACCGCACACGGCTAAAAGATCAACTCATCAACTTGTGTGTCTTGGGGTGCCCCCCTGCACCCGTATATAAAGGAGCAAGGGGGGAGGCCGGCCGGCCCTAGGAGGGCGCGCCAAGAGGAGGAGTCCTCCTAGTGGGAGTAGGACTCCCCTTTCCTAGTCCCGGTAGGAAGGGAAAGGAAGGAGTGGGAGAGGGGGAAAGGCAAGGGGGGCGCCGCCCCCCCTTCCTTATCCTATTCGGACTCAAGGGGAGGGGGCGCGCGGCCTGCCCTGGCCGGCCCCTCTCTCTCTCTCTCAACTAGGGCCCATCAAGGCCCATTAGCCCCCGGGGGGGTTTCGGTAACCCCCCCGACACTCCGATAAAATCCCGATACCACCCGGAACTATTCCGACATCCAAATATAGGCTTCCAATATATTGATCTTTATGTATCGACCATTTCGAGACTCCTCATCATGTCCGTGATCATATCCGGGACTCCGAACTACCTTCGGTACATCAAAACACATAAACTCATAATACAGATCATCACCGAACGTTAAGCGTGCAGACCCTACGGGTTCGAGAACTATGTAGACATGACCGAGACACGTTTCCGGTCAATAAACAATAGCGGAACCTGGATGCTCATATTGGCTCCCACATATTCTATGAAGATCTTTATCGGTCAAACCGCATAACAACATATGTTGTTCCCTTTGTCATCGGTATGTTACTTACCCGAGATTCGACCATCGGTATCTCAATACCTAGTTCAATCTCGTTACCGGCAAGTCTCTTTACTTGTTCCGTAATACATCATCCCACAACTAAATCATTAGTTGCATTGCTTGCAAGGCTTATAGTGATGTGTATTACCGAGAGGGCCCAGAGATACCTCTTCGACAATCGGAGTGACAAATCCTAATCTCGATCTATGCCAACTCAACAAGTACCATTAGAGACACCTGTAGAGCACCTTTATAATTGTCGGATTTCGGGTTCCAGCAGACCCTCTAGGTTCGAACTCTGGGGTGCGCGCGGAGATCTCACCCCCTACCAACCTGCCCCTCGTCGCCTCGCAAGGATCTAAACTACACAAGGAGCAACACAAGGGACACAATGTTTATATTGGTTCGGGCCACCATTGTGGTGTAATACCCTACTCCAGTGTGTGGTGTGGTGGATTGCCTCAGGGGCTGATGATGAACAATACAAGGAAGAACAGCCTCGCGAGGGTCTGTTCTTGGCCGGTGCGACGAACTGCTAGGGGGAGTTCGGTCTCTCTCTGTCTCTCTCTCTCTCTCTGGATCCAAGGTGGATCTCTAGCTCTCTTCCAGGTGCAAGGTCCTGGATCCCCCCTACCCTGTGGGTGGCTGGTCCTATTTATAGGCAAAGGCCCTGGGCCTCTTCCGAAATATTGAGCGGGAAGGGCGCCAACAATTGGCCATTTTGAAGGGGAACATCTAGTACACTTATCCTGACTAAAGTTGGTCCTCGCCTGCCAAAGGCTCTGATGACGACGCCGACTTGGGCTCCATGATGACCTCCTTCCTGCCGTTGTGGTGGTCTTGGTCTTGTTGCACCGAAATGGCTGCCTTTGCTTGATGCTCTCGCCTGCGCTTGCCTCCTTTGCACCAAAGAGGAAACGAGTACATCATGGCTGGCGCCTGCCTGGCGCCCTTGGTCGTCATGGGCACCTCGTGAGGTACCCCGCCTTGATCTCTCCGCCTCCTCGCGAGCCAGCCTGACGAGGCCGTGCCTGAGGAGGCTTCCTGTCGTTGGCCCCGCAAGGCTTGGCCCCTTGCGAGGGTCTTGAGCTCATACTGATGAAGATGGGCCATGCTGGGCCACCCCTCGAGCCACGCCGCTGGCCGCAGGCAGGCAAGTCTAGGTACCCCCGTTCCTAGAACACTGACAGTAGCCCCCGGGCCCAAGGCGTGCCTGGACTTGGCTTAGCGGAGAAGAAAAGGGGCAAGTGCGAAGCGCCACATGCCCTAAGAGCCTGCGGCCTTGGGCGTGGGCGTCTCTGCTTTCCCACGACGCCTCGGCGACTGCACGAATTGACAAGTCCCTGCATGCAAAGCGGGTCATGATTACCTGTGATCGTGGGGGTCGGCGGTTGGCCTTCCCTGGCTATACGTACGGGATGGCGCGTGCCCTCCCAGTACATCTCTTCTTGCTTCTCCATCCCTTGCTCCGCATTGTGGCAATGGCTCCGATCCACCGGTTCTCCGCGGAAGAGAAAGGAAAGGCTCCCCGAGAGGGTCCTGATCCGCTACCGCCGAAGAAACGGTCAGCCCTCCGCCGCCGAGATGAGGGCGCCCGGCAGGAGGTGTTGAGGCCCTGGTACGAGCGGCCGCCGCAGGGGTTCCCGCTGCCCTTGTACGCCCGCGTTGAGGGCTCTGAAGGAGTTGACGCCGAGCGCCATGGACGATGCCACCGTCGGCGCCGGTGGGTCACGGCGGTGCATGTTGTTCCCCCTGGAGTCCACGCCGAGGGATCCTCCCGAGAGTTTGTGCTCCACGCCGCCATGCCTCCTTAGTCTTGGATTCACCTTCCTCCCTCCTTCGCCTTCGCAATTCCGCAGAGAGGATCTCTGGAGCTCTGGCTGCAGCACGCCGGCTGCAGCACCCTTGCGACCGGAGCGGAGGTCGATCGTCGCCCAGAAAGGTCTTCATGACTCAAGGCTGGGGCGAAATCGCCCGGGTCTGCAGGACGAGGGGCGCCCTCGTGATCCACCTGGAGTACGACGGCGCTTCCGTGATGTTCTTCAAGGTTTTCGACGTGGAAGGGCGCCGGCTGGAGTGCTGCCCTGAGAGAGGTGGTCGGGGCCCAGCCGCGGCGAGGACTAGGCTCACCGACCGCTCCCCCGGCAGCTCCTCAGGCGGCGGAGGCGTCGGAGGATCTAGCGACTCCGCCGAGCTCTTCGCGACTCCGGAGACGAGCGACGCCAGCTACGAGCCCCCGAGCTTGCGTCGCTCTCGGAGCAGGGCGGGCTCGTCAGGCCGCCGCCGTCTCTGATCTGGATGGGGTTGGCGCCGGTGCCTGACGGCCCACTGTTAATGATGGCGTCTCTTGCGGAGGCACGTGTAGTTAGCGTTCTTTAGGATCTGCTCCCTTTGTTCCCTGCGAGGGATCGAAAAACGCACCCTGTGGGGGCTTGTAAGGTGCCTGTGGTTCTGTTTGTTAATATGATCCTTGTCGTGAAGTAGTGCGAGATGCTCATCCCATCTTAGCTTAGTTCCTCCTTTCGAACCTCACGAGGGCTTGATGCTCTGCGCCGACAGGTCCCGGTCCCAAGGCAGGCTTCAACCGTCGCTGGTATGCCAGGTCGCGACGCCGTGGTCAAGGCGAGGAGGTGAGCGGCCCGGGGTCCAGTAAGAGCCCCTGAGTCGCGATGCTCAGGAGGTCCCCTTTAGCGCTCAAGCAGCCATCGTTAAGTGAGAAAGGGGCGCGACGTTGCTAACACGGGATTGCCTTAGGTGCGAGGTTGGTGCTGCGATGGCTAGTGTTTCCGGAGGATGACTTATCTCGGGAGTCAGAAACCGCTTCCTGGTGCGGCGTTAGGTCCGCGCATCGGCAGATGAGGAGTTGCCTGGCGAGGTCCCCGTGTGTCTCTTCCCTTTCGCCCTTACTCCCCTTTCTGCTCTACGCCCTCGGGTCCCGACCCTCGAGCGGGTCTCAGCCGTCGCTGGTATGCCAGGTCGCGATGCCGTGGACAAGGCCAGAGGGTGATGCCTGGAGAGCCAGTAAGAGCCCATGAGTCGCGATGCTCAGGTACCCCCCCTTTAACGTGCAAGCGGTTCACGCAGACGAGAGTGAAGGACACGCCGTGAGGGCCTTGCCCGACGCTGCTCCTTGAAGAGATCCTGCAGGCTCATCACAAAAAGAACAAGAGTTCGCCATGACAATCGACAGTCAGCCGTTGGTTGCTCTGGAGGGGTAACGAGGCACTGAAGGCTTGGCGAGGTGGCGCTATGCGGGGCTGCCGCGGCCAGAGCTCAGCCATTCAGGTTTGTCGGCGTTGCAGGGACGGACCCATGCGCAAGCGTCATGCCGTTAGGGAGCAGCTCCATCAGTTGGTGTCAATCGAGCGGGCGACTAGGTCAAGTACATTGATCATGAAGGAGCAAGTTATTTAAGTAGGTGCAGAGACGGCGGACACCGCTGGGTCGGGCCCGAGCGACTTGGGGATGACGCAGCCCGAGGGGCGCCCCCAATAAAGTAAACTAGAAACATGAAGTGAAAGGGATACACGCCGCAGGGACAGACCCACGCGGCCTGGGAATGATGCAGCCACAGGCGCTCGGCTGAAAATGAAACTCGAAGGATGTCATCTGATAACGTTGAAGACGAAGGGATGCTGAAGTAGCGGACGTCGTGTGCTGCGGAAGCCGATCCTCACGAGCCCCCAGGCCCAGGAGCCTCGGGAGGCTCCGGAGGCACTGGTGGCTCCTCGCGGACCATCTCAATCTCCGCCAGGACTGCGGAACGCCTGGCCTCTTGAGCCTCCATGATGCTCCTCATGAGGCGCTGGTGCGTGGCAGCCGCGTTCAGCAAACCGTAAGGCATGCAAACGTAGCTGTGGGGTGGACCTTCACATCGCCCCACGCGCGAGGGCCAGAGGCGCTCCTGAGAAGCGGCTCGGTCGAGCCCTGGTATGTCGATGGAGACGCGCAGCCCACCATCTTCACCTGGATGGGGAGCTACGGCGGGTAAGCGGCGGCTGCCACTCATGACTCTTGACTCCTGCAGCTCCTGAATGATCTGGCTGACGAACTCCTGAGAGTTTGGCCCTCCTTGCCTCGCTCCTTCCTGAGGGAAATGTTCTTTGAAACACGCCTCCAAGTGGTGCCCAAGCGCCTCCCTCGTGATCTTAGCAAAGTCGGTGGCCCTCCAGGAGAGAGCCCCCGAGCCTTGCCCGAGGAGGGCGCCGGGCGCGCCTTCCTATGCGACAGGAGGAGGTGCCCCCTGAACAGGCGCGGACCCTGAGGGGCCTGCCTCCCGAGGGGTCGGGCCAGGCGATGTCTTCTTCTTCTTGGGAGCAGCCTCGGGGAGCCTCCCGCTCCTGTGATCTGGGTCTTCAAGTGATGCGGCTTGAAAAGCACGCTCCAGGGAACACACTGCGTCTCTCTCTTCACAAGGCACCGTGATGACTCCACCACTTCCTGGCATCTTGAGGACATTGTAGCCGTGATGGGTCCCGACCATGAATTTGGCAGAGCTGGGTACCCGAGGATGGCATTGTATAGCAGGCGAATGTGGGCGACGTCAAGGTCGATGAGCTCGGTGCGGTAGTTGTCGCGCGCCCCGAAGGTGACAGGAAGGCGGACCTGCCCAATCGGAACTGTGGAGCCATCGGTGACCCCGGAGAAAGGCTTGGTTGGCTGAAGCTGATTGTACGGCACTTGAAGATTGTTGAATGTCTCGACAGACAGGACATTGAGCCCTCCTCCGCCATCGATGAGGGTCCTGGTGACTTGCACGCTTCGATGATTGGGGAGCAAAGCATCGGGAGGACTCCGGCTGTGGCTGCGCACTTGAGCTGATCCGCTGAGCTGAACGTGATGGCGCGCGCTGACCACCTGAGAGGGCGCGTGGCTTCGATCTTGGGGAGGACCGCATTCACTTCGCGGGCGAACTGCTTGAAGATGCGCTGAGAGGCTGGGGCTTGAGCTCCGCCCAGGATGCAAGCGATCGCGCGCGGCTCCTGGAAGCCCCCAACCCCCTCGTCCTGATGATGGCCTTCATTTCTCCTTGGCTGCGGTGGCAGTGGAGGGAGGCCTGCGTTGCCTTGCGGGCGATCCTCGCGAGGCTGATCTCTCCAGCCTCCCTCGCGAGGCGGGTCCCTCCAACCTCCCTCGCCAGGCTGATCCTGCCAGCGATCCTCGCGAGGTCGGTCACGCCACCCTTGGCGAGGGCCACGGTCTTCCCAGCGTCCTGCGTTTCTTCCTCCTCCTCTGCCGTAGCATCGATCGTTGCGGTCGGGGCGTTGACCAATTCGCCCTTCTCGCACGGCCCTGAGCTCTTGACATTCGTTCGTGTTGTGGGTGTGGAGGTTGTGGTACACACAGTACCGGCTGCCCTTCGAAGACTCGGGCTGATCCCTGCCTTGCTTGGTATCTGGTTCTGCCGCGAGCATGGCAGCCCCCTTGCGCTTCACGTCCTTGACCTTGGGCTTCTTCTCTTCTGGGTCAGCAGCCGGCAGCTCGAGGAGGGAAAGGCGTCCTTCCTATGCCCTGGCGCACTTGGTCGCCAAGTTGAACAGCTCCAGGGATGTGCACATGTCTTCATGCATCGCCAGCTCCTCCTTCATCTTGACATCACGCACACCGTTGGAGAAGGCTGAGATGATGGCCTCCTCGGTCACCTTGGGAATCTTGATGTTGAAGCGCTGGATGTACTTCTGCAGGGTTTCTCCTAGCTGCTGCTTGATGTGGCGCATGTCGCTCACGGCAGGAGGCCGGTCGCGAGTGCCTTGGAAGTTGGCGATGAAGCGGGTGCGCATCTCGTCCTAGGAGGAGATTGTGCCAGGAGCCAGGTGCGGGCACCATCCTTGAGCGCCATGGGGAACCAAATCGCCATGACCTTTTCATCCCGTTGGCGGCTTCGATGCCCAGCTCGTAAAGCTGGAGGAATACCGCAGGGTCGGCCATGCCGTCGTAGCAAGGAGGCAGGTCTGGCTTGAACTTGCCGGGCCACGCGACGCTGCATAGCTCGGCGGTGAAGGCGCGGCAGCCTGCAGTGCCCACGGGAGGCCTTTGGTGACGAAGTGCCTGTTCTTGCGGGTCCCCGTGCGCTGCCGCTGGGAGAAGCGCGGGGTCTTGGCGTGCCGGAACAGGAGCGCGGTCGTGACGGGCTGGTGCAGGGAGCACTCGGGCAGCTTCTTGGGGGTGAGGAACCTCTTGACAGCTCTGCTCTTACTACGCTGGCGCCGGGTGGAGTGGGTTCCGCCCAGGGGCCATGCGCCTTGGGGCCAAGGCGCCTTCTTGCGGGGGAGGCGGCTGAGGCGCCCCCAGAGCTTCATCGCCTACGCAAGGCGGGGCGCGGTGCAGCAAGAAGGACGGCGCAGGGGAGCCCCCTGCGACACGGACGAGCTCGGCGAAACGGTCGAGCCACTCCTCGTAGACGTCACCGACGGGGCGGTAGCGCAGGAGCTCGTTTGCCGCGATGAGCGCTGCTCGAGCCTCCATGGGCGCGCGGAGCGCGCGAGACGAAGAACCTGCTGGGGCGAGCGAAGAAGTAGCGGTGCGGCCGTCTCGCCTCACGGATCGATGCCGGGACGACGCTTGCTGCCCGTTCCCCGCCGGGCTGGTGGCGGCATGGACGGCTGGCGGCGGGGAACGGCGGGGGCGGCCGCCGACGGGGGCCGTCTGGGCGACGCGAGTAGCGAGAGCGGCCCGGCGCTCGGCGCGGGCCCGACGAGCGTCTGACATGGATGCGATGGTCGGCGAAGAATAGGGCGGCAGAAGGCGGATCCCGGCGCACCCCTACCTGGCGCACCAGATGTCGAATTTCGGGTTCTGGCAGACCCTCTAGGTTCGAACTCTGGGGTGCGCGCGGAGATCTCACCCCCTACCAACCTACCCCTCGTCGCCTCGCAAAGATCTAAACTACACAAAGAGCAACACAAGGGACACAATGTTTATACTGGTTCGGGCCACCATTGTGGTGTAATACCCTACTCCAGTGTGTGGTGTGGTGGATTGCCTCAGGGGCTGATGATGAACAATACAAGGAAGAACAGCCTCGCGAGGGTCTGTTCTTGGCCGGTGCGACGAACTGCTAGGGGGAGTTCGGTCTTTCTCTCTCTCTCTGGATCCAAGGTGGATCTCTAGCTCTCTTCCAGGTGCAAGGTCCTGGATCCCCCCTACCCTGTGGGTGGCTGGTCCTATTTATAGGCAAAGGCCCTAGGCCTCTTCCCAAATACTTAGCGGGAAGGGCGCCAACAATTCGCCATTTTGAAGGGGAACATCTAGTACACTTATCCTGACTAAAGTTCGTCCTCGCCTGCCAAAGGCTCTGATGATGACGCCGACTTGGGCTCCACGATGACTTCCTTCCTGCTGTTGTGTTGGTCTTGGTCTTGTTGCACCAAAATGGCTGCCTTTTGCTTGATGCTCTCGCCTGCGCTTGCCTCCTTTGCACCAAAGAGGAAACGAGGACATTCTTGGCGGCCTGGCGCCTGGCGCCCTTGGTCGTCATGGCTTGCGTCATGGGCACCTTGTGAGGTACCCCGCCTTGATCTCTCCGCCTCCTTGCGAGCCAGCCTAACGAGGCCGTCCCTGAGGAGGCTTCCTGTCGTCCGCCCCCTGAGGCTTGGCCCCTCGCGAGGGTCTTGAGCTCGTGCTGATGAAGATGGGCCATGCTGGGCCACCCCTCGAGCCACGCCGCTGGCCGTAGGCAGGCAAGTCTGGGTACCCCCGTTCCGATAACGCCGACAATAATCACCCAGTTACGTTGTGATGTTTGGTAGCACACAAAGTGTTCCTCCAGTATTCGGGAGTTGCATAATCTCATAGTCATAGGAACATGTATAAGTGATGAAGAAAGCAATAGCAATATACTAAACGATCGAATGCTAAGCTAACGGAATGGGTCAAGTCAATCACATCATTCTCTAATGATGTGATCTCGTTAATCAAATGACAACTTATGTCTATGGCTAGGAAACTTAACCATCTTTTATTCAACGAGCTAGTCAAGTAGAGGCATACTAGTGACACTCTGTTTGTCTATGTATTCACACATGTACTAAGTTTCCAGTTAATACAATTCTAGCATGAATAATAAACATTTATCATGATATAAGGAAATATAAATAACAACTTTATTATTGCCTCTAGGGCATATTTCCTTCACCTTTTCCTTCCTCTAATGGGTATACACATATTTTAGTTGTTGTTGATTACATTACTAAGTTTGTAGAAGTTATTCCAACTAATAGTGCTGATCATAACACTTCTATTAAGATGCTTAAATAAGATTTTTTTTCAAGGTTTGGAGTCCCCAGATATTTGATGACTGATGGTGGTTCACATTTTATTCATGGTGCTTTCCATAAAATGCTTGCTAAATATGATGTTAATCATAGAATTGCATCACCTTATCATCCTCAGTCTAGCGATCAAGTAGAATTGAGCAATAGAGAGATTAAATTGATTTTGCAAAAGATTGTTAATAGATCTAGAAATAATTGGTCTAAGAAACTTGAAGATGCATTATGGGCTTATAGAACTGCTTATAAAAACACCATGGGTATGTCTCCATATAAAATGGTTTATGGAAAAGCATGCCACTTACCTCTTGAACTAGAACATAAATCTTATTGGGCAATCAAAGAGCTCAACTATTATTTCCAACTTGCTGGTGAGAAGAGGTTATTTGACATTAGCTCACTTGATGAATGGAGAACCAAAGCCTATGACAATGCAAATTGTTTAAAGAAAAAATTAAAAGATGGCATGACAAAAGGATACAAAAGCGTGAGTTTAATGTAGGTGATGATTTCTTGCTATACAACTCTCGTTTAAGATTTTTTTGCAGGAAAGCTTCTCTCTAAGTGGGAAGGTCCTTACATTATCAAGGAGGTTTATCGTTCCGATGCCATCAAGATCAACAACGCTGAAGGCACTGACCCGAAGGTGGTAAACGGTCAAAGAATCAAACATTATATTTCAGGTACTCCCATAAATGTTGAAGCCAATATTATTAATACCATAACACCGGAGGAGTACATAAGGGAGAGTTTCCAGAACGTTTCAGACTCTAAAAAGGAATAGGTATGTGGTACGTTAAGTAAACCGACTCCAAAATGTTCCGAATGGAAATTTTTCTCTGTTTTGGAATATTAAAAAAATTTAGGAAAATTAAAAGTAGTCCGAAGAGTGCACGAGGAGGCGACAAGGCAGGGGGGCGCGCCCTACCCCCTTGGGCGCCCCCCTGTGGCTTGTGGCCACCTCATGTGCCCTTCGGACTCCGTTTTCTTGTGGAAAACTTCTTTTGGTCAGTAAAAATTCATTATATAATCTCCCGAAGGTTTTGACCACCCTATCACGACAATATCCCCTGTTTTCGTTTTGACCTGTTTTTGCCAGAGTTTTCAAGGCCAGGCATCATGTCGCCCCCCTCCTCCAACAATGTGGACGACAATGCTTGGTTGATGCAGATGGAACTTAGGCGGGAGGATGCCGATGGAGTCACGATGGAGGAGGATGAAGGAGATTCGCTTGAGGTTCAACCTCCGACTTTGGAAAGAGGTACTCTGGCGGGCATCTCCACTATTCCAAATCTCCATCAAGCAATAGGGGCTACAAGAAACCATGAAGGCCAAGAGGTTCGAGGAGGGTTTCCCCCTAGGAGGCCCTTACACAGGTTACATCGGAACAACTTTCATAATTTGGTTCATAATTACGTGGTGGAGAACACCCCTCGCGCACATATACCTTCCAATTGGGTCATATCTCGTCCAAGTGAGAGCATTGCAGGAAAAAGTTCTTGGTGGCCTGAAAATAAACATCTTTTGGAGGAAATCCAGAAGAATTCAAATATGCTCCAACGTGTACTCCAAGAATTACAAGTCCTGAGAGGTGCCATAATGAAGCTAACGGATACATCAACAACTCCATCATCACCACTCCGAAGAAAGAGACATAAATATATGGGTATGGGCACTCCCCTTGGCTTGTGCCAAGATTGGGGGAGGTGCCACAGTATCGTATCACCATCACACCTTTACCTTTATCATTTTTCTTAGTTCGATCCTTTTGGTTATATCTTGATCTAGTAGAATAAAGTTTTCAGTATGATCTAGCTTTGAGTTTTGTTTTGTGATCTATTAATGTAATCGAGTCCGTGAGTTATATAATAAAGAGTAGTTTGGAGTCGAGGGCTTTGCTTTCTTGCTATGATCTTGAGAAAAAGAAAGAAATAAAAAGAAATAAAAGATCATCTAATGATCCTATGGAGAGTGTGATGAATAAAATTTGTTGAGAGTTGACAAACATAGTTTTGGTCATTGTTGCAATTAATAGGAAGTGATAAAGAAAGAGAGGTCTCACATATAAATATACTATCTTGGACACCTTTTGTGATCGTGAGCACTCATTAAAATATGGCATGCTAAAAAATGATGTTGGACAAGGAAGACAACATATTGGGTTATGTTTTCTTATATCCGAATAGAAGTTATATTATCATGGATCCTCCAACATGTTGAGCTTGCTTTCCCTTTTATGCTAGCCAAATCTTTTGCACCAAGCAGAGATACTACTTGTGCTTCCAAACATCCCTTAAACCAGTTTTGCCATGAGAGTCCACCATACCACCTATGGATTGAGTAAGATCCTTCAAGTAAGTTGTCATCGGTACAAGCAAGAAAAATTGCTCTCTAATTATGTATGATCTTTTAGTGTGGAGAAAATAAGCTTTATACGAACTTGTGATATGGAAGAAATAAAAGCTACAGACTGCATAATAAAGTTCTTTATCACAAGCGGCAATATAAAGTGACGTTCTTTTGCATTAAGATTTTGTGCATCCAACTATAAAAGTGCATGACAACCTCTGCTTCCCTCTGCGAAGGGACTATCTTTTACTTTTATCTTCTACCCTTATACAAGAGTCATGGTGATCTTCACCTTTCCTTTTTAAACTTTTTCCTTTTGGCAAGCACTATGTGTTGAAGAAAGATCCAGATATATATATATATATCCACTCGGATGTAGGTTATCATAAAATATTATTGTTGACATTACCCTTGAGGTAAAAGGTTGGAAGGTGAAAATATAAGGCCCTATATTTCGCTGTGTCCGACTAAGGATTTGAACCCATAAGTATCGTATGAGTGCTAACAATTGTGAAAGACTAAAAGATGTTTGAATATGTGGACTTGCTATACAAAAGCTCTTACATTTACTCTTTCTGATGTTATAATAAATAGCAACTGCTTCAATGACTGAGATCATAGTTTGTTAGTTTTCAATGAAGTTCTTGATTCATACTTTACTTTGTGAACGAATTGTTACTTTAGCATAAGAAATTATGTGACATTATATGTTGTTGTTCTAAAGACGATCATGATGCCCTCATGTTCGTATTTTATTTTATCGACACCTCTGTCTCTAAACATGTGGACATATTTATCAATTTCGGCTTCTGCTTGAGGGCAAGCGAGGTCTAAGCTTGGGGGAGTTGATGCGTCCGTTTTGCATCATGCTTTTATATTGATATTTATTGCATTATGGGATGTTATTACACATTATTGTAGAATACTTATGCCTTTTGTCTCTTATTTTACAAGGCTTACACAAAGAGGGAGAATGTCGGCAGCTGGAATTCTGGACCGGAAAAGGAGCAAATCTGAGAGACCTTTTATGCACAACTCCAAAAGTCCTGAAAATTTACGGAGAATTATTTTGGAATATAAACAAATATTGGGTGAAGAAAGTACCAGAGGGGACCCACCAGGTAGCCACAAGGGTGGGGGGCGCGCCCCCTGGCTTGTGGGCCTCCTGGCAGGCCTCCGGTGCTCCTCTTCTGCTATATGATGTCTTTTGACCTGAAAAAAAATAAGAAGGAAGCTTTCGGGACGAAGCGCCGCCGTCTCGAGGCGGAACCTAGGCAGAAGCAATCTAGGGCTCCCGCGAAGCTGTTCTGCCGGGGAAACTTCCCTCCATGAGGGGGAAATCGAAGCCATCGTCATCACCAACGGTCCTCTCATCGAGAGGGGGTCAATCTCCATCAACACCATCTCCTCTCAAACCCTAGTTCATCTCTTGTATCTGATCTTTGTCTCAAAACCTCATATTGGTACAAGTGGGTTCCTAGTAGTGTTGATTACTCTTTGTAGTTGATGCTAGTCGGTTTATTCAGTGGAAGATCGTTGATAACCCACAAGTATAGGGGATCAACTATAGCCTCTTTCGATAAGTAAGAGTGTCGAACCCAACGAGGAGCTAAAGGTAGAACAAATATTCCCTCAAGTTCTATCGACCACCGATACAACTCTACGCACCATTGACGTTCGCTTTACCTAGAACAAGTATGAAACTAGAAGTACTTTGTAGGTGTTTTTGGATAGGTTTGATAGAAAGTAAAGAGCGAGTAAATAAAAGCTAGGGGCTGTTTAGATGAAGAAACAATTAAGTTAGTTTTAGTGGAGAGTTTTTGTCAACAAGAAATTTATTTGTCCCTAGGCAATCGATAACTAGACCGGTAATCATTATTGCAATTTTATTTGAGGGAGAGGCATAAGCTAACATACTTTCTCTACTTGGATCATATGCACTTATGATTGGAACTCTAGCAAGCATCTACAACTACTAAAGATCATTAAGGTAAAACCCAACCATAGCATTAAAGCATCAAGTCCTCTTTATCCCATACATAAACAACCTACTTACTCGGTGCGTGCTTACATCACTCACGCAACCCACCATAAGCAAATCATGAACATATTGCAAACCCTACAATGAATCCCTCACGCTTGCGCAACATGGAGAGCACCATAGGACAACACCAATAATAAAACATGTAACTCAAACCAATCTTGATCATCAAATAGCCCATAGGACAAAACGGATCTACTCAAACATCATAGGATAGCCACACATCATTGGGAAATAATATATAGCGTTGAGCACCATGTTTAAGTAGAGCTTACATCGGGTAAGAGAGAGGTTACACCGCTGCATAGAGGGGGGAAGAGTTGGTGATGATGGCGGTGAAGTTGTTGGTGAAGATTGCGGTGATGATGATGGCCACGGCAGCGTTCCGGTGCCACCAGAAGAGAAGGGAGAGGGGGCCCCTTCGTCTTCTTCTTCCTTGACCTCCTCCCTAGATGGGAGAAGGGTTTCCCCTATGGTCCTTGGCCTCCATGGCGTGGGAGGGGCGAGAGCCCCTCCGAGATTGGATCTGTCTATCTGTTTCTCTCTGTTTCTGCGTTCTCTCTGCTGCCCTTTCACGGTTTCTTTATATCCGGCGATCCGTAACTCCGATTGGGTTGAAACCTTTGCCCAGATCTTTTTTCCAAAATTAGCTTTCTTGCGGCCAAAGTAGAGCATCAACCGCCTTACGGGTGGCCCACGAGGGTGGGGGCGCGGCTGCGTGTAGTGGTCGTGGGCCCCACCCTCGTGGCCACCTCGGGCACCGTCTCGCGTTGATTTTCTTCCCAAAAATCACAAATATTCCAAAATAATTCTCCGTCCGTTTTTATCCCGTTTGGACTCCGTTTGATATGGATATTCTGCGAAACCAAAAACATGCAACAGACAGGAACTGGCACTGGGCACTATTTCAATATGTTAGTCCCAAAAATAGTATAAAAATCTGCCAAAAAGTGTATGGAAGTTGTAGAATATTGGCATGGAACAATAAAAAATTATAGATACGACGGAGACGTATCAGCATCCCCAAGCTTAGTTCCTGCTCGTCCTTGAGTAGATAAATGATAAAAAAGATAATTTTTGATGTGGAAGGCTACCTAGCATAATCTTGATCATGTAATCTAATCATGGCATGAATATTAAGACACGAGTGATTCAAAGCAATAGTCTATCATTTGACATAAAAACAATAATACTTCAAGCACACCAACCAAGCAATTATGTCTTATTGAAATAACATAGCCAAAGAAAGCTCATCCCTACAAAATCATATAGTGCGGCTATGCTCCATCTTCACCACACAAAATATTCACATCATGCACAACCCGATGACAAGCCAAGCAATTGTTTCATACTTTTGACGTTTCTCAAACCTTTTCAACTTTCACGCAATACATGAGTGTGAGCCATGGACATAGCACTATAGGTGGAATAGAATATGATGATGGGGGTTATGTGGAGAAGACAAAAAAGGAGAAAGTCTCACATCTACGCGGCTAATCAACAGGCTATGGAGATGCCCATCAATTGATGTCAATGTGAGGAGTAGGGATTGCCATGAAACGGATGCACTAGAGCTATAAGTGTATGAAAGCTCAAACTGAAACTAAGTGGGTGTGCATCCAACTTGCTTGCTCATGAAGACCTAGGGCATTTGAGGAAGCCCATCATTGGAATATACAAGCCAAGTTCTGTAATGAAAATTCCCACTAGTATATGAAAGTGATAACTCAAGATACTCTCTATATGAAGAACATGGTACTACTTTGGAGCACAAGTGTGGTAAAAGGATAGTAACATTGCCCCTTCTCTCTTTTTCTCTCATTTTTTTGTTTTCTTTTTCCCCTTTTTTCCTTTTTTTGTGGGCTTCTTTGGCCTCTTTTTTTTGGTTGGGATTCTTTGGCCTCTTTTATTTTGATAACCTCACATGGGACAATGTTCTAATAATGATGATAATCACACTTTTATTTACTTACAACTCAATATTACAAGTCGATATCTAGAACAAAGATATGACTCTATATGAATGCCTCTGGTGGTGTACCAGGATGTGCAACGATCTAGCATAGCAATGACATCAAAAAACGGACAAGCCATGAAAACATCATGCTAGCTATCTTACGATCATGCAAAGCAATATGACGATAAATGCACAAGTCATGTATATGATGATGATGGAAGTTGCATGGCAATATATCTCGGAATGGCTATGGAAATGCCATAATAGGTAGGTATGGTGGCTGTTTTGAGGAAGATATAAGGAGGTTTATGTGTGATAGAGTGTATCGTATCACGGGGTTTGGATGCACCAACAAAGTTTGCACTGACTCTCGAGGTGAGAAAGGGCAATGCACGGTACCGAAGAGGCTAGCAATGATGGAAGGGTGAGACTGCGTATAATCCATGGACTCAACACTAGTCATAAAGAACTCACATACTTATTGCAAAAGTCTGTTAGCTATCAAAACAAATTACTACATGCATGCTCCTAGGGGATAGATTGGTAGGAAAAGACCATCGCTCGTCTCCGACCGCCACTCATAAGGAAGACAATCAATAGATAAATCATGCTCCGAGTTCATCACATAACGGTTCACCATACGTGCATGCTACGGGAATCACAAAATTCAACACAATTATTTATACAATCCACAACTACCCACTAGCATGACTCTAATATCACCATCTTTATATCGCAAAACTATTGCAAGGAATCAAACATATCATATTCAGCGATCTACAAGTTTATGTAGGATTTTATGACTAACCATGTGAATGACCAGTTCCTGTCATCTCTCTAAATAGATATAAGTGAAGCAAGAGAGTTTAATTCTTTCTACAAAATATATGCCCATGCTCTAACAAATATAAGTGAAGCAAAAGAGCATTCTACAAATGGCGGTTGTCTAAGTGAAGAGAAACAGGCAATCCAAACTTCAAATGATATAAGTGAAGCACATGAAGCATTCTATAAAGCCATACTCAAAAGATATAAGTGAAGTGCAAAGAGAATTCTATAAATCAACCAAGTACCATCTCATACCAGCATGGTGCATAAAATAAAAAGTGAAAACTAAATGCAAAAGACGCTCCAAGATTGTACATATCACATGAACGAAACAAATCCGAAAACATACCGATACTTGTTGCACAAAGAGGGGATGCTTTCCGGGGCATCCCCAAGCTTAGACGCTTGAGTCTCCTTGAATATTTACTTGGGGTGCCTAGGGCATCCCCAATCTTGAGCTCTTGCATCTCTTCCTTCTTCTCACATCTAAACCTTCTCGATCATCGAACACTTCATCCACACAAAACTTCGACAGAAAACTCGGTAAGATCCCTTAGTACAATAAAGCAAATCACTACTCTAAGTACTATTGCAAACCAATTCATATTTTGTTTTTTCATTGTGTCTACTTTATTATAACTTTTTCATGGCTTAATCCACTGATATAAATCGATAGTTTCATCAAAACAAGCAAACTATGCATCAAAAACAGAATCTGTCTAAAACAGAACAGTCTGTAACAATCTGACCATTCACCATACTTATGATACTTGAAAATTTCTTCCAAAATTAGGTAAAATAAACAATTTTTATGGAAAGACAGTGAAAAAGGAATCAGAACCGTTTGATGTTCCAGTAATAAATTAAAAATCGTGCACTACAGCCAAAGTTTCTGTCCTGCACCGTACAATCCAACAAGTATTGTAAACATCCTAAAGGCAAACCTTGGCACATTATTTTTATAATACAATGGAATTGTACAAGGGGATAATTATTTTTGTTGAAAAGTTTCTGTAATCAAGATTCACAAAGTTGCCGTGAGCATGAACAAAGTTCAAGGAGCTCTCCCACTTCAACAATGCTTGTATTTCTCACTTTCCCTTTCCTTTTTGAAAAGTTTTGGGTTCCCCTCTTTATTTTTGTTGTTTTTAAACTATATGAAAGCCCTCAACAGAAATAAATGACTCTCTAAAACTTCTGGGTTGTCTCCCTGGCAGCGCTTTCTTTAAAGCCATTAAGCTAGGCATAAAGTGCTCAAGTAGTGAATCCACCCGGATCCCAAGGTATATCAAAGCCAATTTTAATTAGCAATGATTTGTAATTTAGTAGTGAGCACAAAGTAACATATATCATGTAATGACGAAGTCTAACTCTCTTCCTCTGCATCGGCATGTCATAAAAGAACAATTCATGCACACCTAGTAAAGGCCAATGCATAGTATAAACAGTTTCTTGCAATTTTATCATGTTGGAAACATAGAGAGGTGGAGACATAGTTCCTCTCTCATAATAACTGCAAGTAGGAGCAGCAAGCACATGCATATTATATTTATCAAAATCATCATGTGCAAACGGTAAAAGGCAACCCATCAATATAATCCTTAATAAGGGCAAACTTCTCCGATATAGTATATCCGGGAGAATTCAAAAAGATAATAGGACTATCATGCGTGCGTGCAATAGCAACAATTTCATGTTTAACATAAGGAACTATAGAAAGTTCATCTCCACAAGCATAATTCATATTGGCATCTTTGCCACAAGCATTGCAAGCATCATCAAAAAGGGATATTTCAAGAGAATCAATGGGATCGTAGCAATCATCCTTCGGTAAGCACGAAGGGAAATTAAACAATGTATGAGTTGGAGGGTTACTCTCATTAGAAGGTGGGCACGGGTAGCTAATCCGCTCTTCCTCCTTTTTTTCTTCGCTCTCCTCATCATATTTTTCATCCAATGAGCTCACAGTTTCATCAATTTCTTCTTCCATAGATTCCTGCAAAATATTAGTCTCTGCTTGGACAGCGGAGACTTTCTTAATAAGTGCATTAATATAGGAATTATATTCATAATTATCATAGCAATATTTTAGGATAGCTAAATTTTCAGGCCTATAAACATCATCATCAAAAGCTTCATACTTCTCAAACATAGATTCAATTTCATAAGCACCCTTAAAAGCAACAAATTCTTCTATTTGTTCCACATCATAGTAATCATATATACCATTAGCATAAGAAGCTAAGGTTTCATTATCATTAAATTTGCATGAAAAGGGAAGGTGTGGAGCCTTCATCCTAGAGCAAAAAGTATAATCATAATTCAAGCATACTTGCCGAGCATACCACTTTAATATATAAATTTGATCCCATAATAGTTTCCCCTTTTGTGTTAAGCGATAATCCCTAAAGTATTCACGTTGACCCAATGTTACTCCCATTACGAAACTGAATGAGGGTTTCTCAGGGTTATCAAAGTGGTACATAATATTTTGCACTTATTGAGCATCGAGGGTTTTAGGAGGTTCCCCATCTCCATGAGTAGCAAGTACACCTAATTTTTTTTGGTATTTCGTGTTCCATATCCATAACTAAATATAAAGAACAACTAAGAACGGAAAATAAAAATTACTTAGTGATAAAGCAAACAAGCACACATGAGAATATTCACCCCACGCTATAACTCCCCGGCAACGGCGCCAGAAAAAGGTCTTGATAACCCACAAGTATAGGGGATCAATTGTAGCCTCTTTCGACAAGTAAGAGTGTCGAACCCAACAAGCATCTAAAGGTAGAACAAATATTCCCTCAAGTTCTATCGACCACCGATACAACTCTACGCACGCTTGACGTTCACTTTACCTAGAACAAGTATGAAACTGGAAGTACTTTGTAGGTGTTTTTGGATAGGTTTGCTAGAGAGTAAAGAGCGAGTAAATAAAAGCTAGGGGATGTTTAGATGAAGACACAACTAAGTTGGTTTTAGTGGAGAGTTTTTGTCAACAAGAAAGTTATTTATCCCTAGGCAATCGATAACTAGACCGGTAACCATTATTGCAATTTTATTTGAGGGAGAGGCATAAGCTAACATACTTTCTCTACTTGGATCATATGCACTTATGATTGGAACTCTAGCAAGCATCCGCAACTACTAAAGATCATTAAGATAAAACCCAACCATAACATTAAATCAGCAAGTCCTCTTTATCCCATACGCAAATAACCTACTTACTCGGGTCTGTGCTTCTGTCACTCACGCCACCCACCATAAGCAAATCAGAACATATTGCTGTGACACTCCAAAATTTTTGTTGTTTTTGTTTTCAGCAAAAGCCTTGCTTGGTTTGAAGAAGGTCATTTAAACCCTTCTTAAAAACCTCTCTTCTGAGTTTTCTTCTCAAAAAGAATTTCTTGGATTTATTTTCTTCTAAAAAGAAACCTTTTTGGTTTTGGGTTATTCTTTGGTTTTGATCCATCCTTGGTTTTACCATGCCTCTTGTGGTAAATTTCTCACAAAACCCCTCCTTCCACTTTGGTTCAACTCAAACATTCTGTCCAAACTAGTAAAATCCATTTTGGACTTTATTCCAATTATTTCTTCTCCCAAAATAATTCTGTCTTTTCTTTTGAGCCTAAGTGATTTGCAAAGCAAGTACCCTAATGCTCTTGATTTTGACCTCAAACCAACTCCCTTGGATAGTCCTTGGTACCCACAACCCAGAACCATCTTGATCCACTCTTCCTCTTTTCAAAATTTTCAAAATTTAACCTCTGCAAGTTTGGACCAGATTCATCATTTTTGGTGAAATTCATATCTCCTCTTCCCCAAAATTTCTACCAAAATTCAGGCAGCCCTCAGATGCAATGAGAGACCACCACACCAAAGATCAGCTCAAGAAAAATTTCCCACATGCCAAAATCATTTCGTCGAACACTTGGCCAAGACTGTTCTGTGTACTTTCGTAAAGCTTCAGAGTTGCAGTGTCATTTTCGTCAGTGTTGGCACCGACGCCCATGCACCTGGCGCTTATGCGACGACCTCTTCCCCTGGCCAGAGCACCAAGACGCATGCTTGACGGACGCAGCGCCGGTGGCGGGAGCATCTTCAACGCCGGCAGCCTCTACGGTTCTTGAGGCCACCCGTGGCGGCCGAACGGAACTGCTCGCCCGCTCGCAACGTTCTGCGCCGCCCATTGCGCCCTAGCCCTCGCGTGGCCTCATGCATGCCAGCGCACCCGCAAGAGCACCGTGCGGGTCGGCAAGCACAGGCGCACCCTCTGCCGCCGCCGACGGGCTCAAGGCCGCCTGCTCCATCGAATCCACCCAGGGCTCCTAATCCAATCTTGTTTAGCGTCAAAACGGAACCAGTGGAACTCCACGCTGACGCCCCACTCCCTAAACCTCCCCGACCAAGCTCTGCACCACCATAACCATCGCCGGGGAAGCCCGTTCACGGCCACCACCTCGGATCGCCTATAAAAAGGAGCCCCGAGCTCGCTCTCGTGCACACACCACCTCTGCACTTCACCAAGACCCTGCCTAGCCACTGGAAGAGCCCCGAGGGAGTCTCCTTCCTCGACTCCGGCCGCCGCGACCCGCCACGGGATCCAGCTCGATTCGCTCCCGTGCGTGCGCCTCTGCCTCCCATCTCTTGCCAGTAGCTCTCTAGTACATCCCTCCTTCTGACCCGCGCTTCAATTCGAAGTTTGCCGCACACCACCAGAGTTCTCCACCATAGCCTGAGCCGCCGTCCGCCGGAGAAAGTGTCGCCGTCGACGTGGTGCTCCCCGACGCCCAAGTCCACCACCCACCGACGCGGAAGGACACGCTGATACTCTTGGTACACTCCGATCTCCCTGACTCTCCGTGGTTCGACGCCGGCGACCACCGCAGCCTTCGGGCGCCGGCGAAGTCTTTCAAACCTGACATGTGGACCCCCATGTCAGCCTCTCTTTCTTTTCCCGCGAACCGTTTTTCTGTTGGCGTCTTCGGGCAGAGTACGTTTTCCATGTGGGCTTGCGCGTTTCTATTCGAACCGTTTGCTTTTCTCGCTTAAACCCTGGAACTTTTCTGTTTCATTACAGATGAGTCCCTGGACAGAAACCCTTATAACTTTTTAATAAAAAGTGATTTTTGAGTGATTCTTTTTCTGACAGTCTTATAATTTTGTCTAGTTTTTTATGGGATTTATGTGGAAAATCTTTGGAAACAACTTTTACGCACGCGTTGGTTTTCACGTTAGTATGCCTTTTCGCTATACCGTAGGTTCCGGAAGAGGTGACGGAGCTGCGAACTTCGCCGAGCTAGACTCCGACTTCTCCGAACCAGGCAAGCATGTTTGAACTTTTGATATGATGAGTGTTCTGGCAGGTTTGCATTAAGTAGTTTCATGGCATGTTTGTGAGCATACCGATGAAGGTTATTTTCATGCAAAGTTGAGGCAAGTGAGTTCGATAATCCATACGTGTTGGATGTGAATGTGCATGGCCATGTGTTGGCAGGAGGATGGGTAAGATGGCAGTGTTGTAGCATGCCAGTCTTATGCCATACTATTTGACTTCAGTGTCAACCCAGATTCGATTCGGTTCCCATCCATTTCCCTTCCGTACTACCACATGTTTTCCGCAAGGGATATGGCTTAGTAAGTTGCGAACCGCTTTCCTGGTACACACCAAATGGAGAGGCCGTGATGATGGTTCCATGGCCCTGGATTAAAGCCAGTCATCCGGTGTGACACTCCAAATTTTTTGTTGTTTTTGTTTTCAGCAAAAGCCTTGCTTGGTTTGAAGAAGGTCATTTAAACCCTTCTTAAAAACCTCTCTTCTGAGTTTTCTTCTAAAAGAAAACATTTCTTGGATTTATTTTCTTCTAAAAAGAAACCTTTTTGGTTTTGGGTTATTCTTTGGTTTTGATCCATCCTTGGTTTTACCATGCCTCTTGTGGTAAATTTCTCCCAAAACCCTCCTTCCACTTTGGTTCAACTCAAACATTCTGTCCAAACTAGTAAAACCCATGTTTGGACTTTATTCCAATTATTTCTTCTCCCAAAATAATTCTGTCTTTTCTTTTGAGCCTAAGTGATTTGCAAAGCAAGTACCCTAATGCTTTTGAGTTTTGACCTCAAACCAACTCCCTTGGATAGTCCTTGGTACTCACAACCCAGAACCATCTTGATCCACTCTTCCTCTTTTCAAAAATTTCAAAATTTAACCTCTGCAAGTTTGGACCAGATTCATCATTTTTGATGAAATTCATATCTACACTTCTCCAAAAATTCTACCAAAATTCAGGCAGCCTTCAGATGCAATGAGAGACCACCACTCCAAAGATCAGCTCAAGAAAAATTTCCCACGTGCCAAAACTATTCTGTCGAACACCTTGCATGCACTATTTCTGTGCATCTTCAGTTAAATTCAGAAGGTTCAGAGTTTCAGTGTCAATCTTCGTCAGTTAATTCAGTCACATGTTCACAGTGCCTTTGGCTCGTTGCTCACGGCCTAGTGTGCCTGTCCGAGCCTCACACGCTGCGTGCTTGGCGCCTCGGCGTTGGTGGCGCCACAGCCTCAAGGCTGGCGTGTCTATGCGGTGGCCGAACCACCGTAGCGGCCGACCGAGCAGAACGGCGGCGTAACGCCGCTCGGGCGCCGCCTAATCCCTCTGGTGGCTCAGCGTGGCCACTTCCTCGCCAAAGACACGCATGCAGCACTGCCGTGGCGCTGCACGCACAGAGCATGCTCTCTGCCGCCGACGGACCCGCCCGCCTGCTCCGGCCGAATCCACCCACGGCTCCTAATCCAAGCTGGTTTAGCGTCAAACGGCACCAGTGGAACTCCACGCCGACGCCCCACTCCCTAAACCTCCCGACCAAGCTCTGCGCACAGTAACCATCACCGGAGAGGTCCGTTCACGGCCACCGCCTCGGATCGTCTATAAAAGGAGGCCCGAGCTCGCTCGTGCACACACCACCCTGCACTTCACCAAGACCCTACCTAGCCACTGGAGGACCTCGAGGAGGTCTCCTCCCCAACTCCGCCGCCTCGATCCGCCTCGGCCACCAGCTTGATTCATCATGCGGTGAGGCCATCTCCGGCGCCCAAACCTCGTCCGCAACCTCCTCTTACACCTAGTGCTCTAACCCCCACCTCAATTCGATCCTTGCAGCCCTCCTCGGCGAGATCCACCACCGCCGAGCCGCCGTCCACGGAGAAAGTGTCGCCGTCGACGTGGTGCTCCCCGACGCCCAAGTCCACCACCCACCGACGCGGAAGGACACGCTGATACTCTTGGTACACTCCAATCTCCCTGACTCGCCGTGGTTCGACGTCGGCGACCACCGCAGCCTTCGGGCGCCGGCGAGGTCTTTTAAACCTGACATGTGGACCCCCATGTCAGCCTCTCTTTCTTTTCCCGCGAACCATTTTCCGTTGGCGCCTTCGGGCAGAGTACATTTTCCCTGTGGGCTTGCGCGTTTCTATTCGAACCGTTTTCTGTTTTCTCAGTTAAACCCCTGGAATTTTTCTGTTTCATTATAGATGAGTCCCTAGACAGAAACCCTTATAACTCTTTAATAAAAAGTGATTTTTGAGTGATTCTTTTTCTGACAGTCTTATAATTTTGTCTAGTTTTTTATGGGATTTATTTGGAAATTTTTTGGAACAACTTTTATGCACGCGTTGGTTTTCACGTTAGTATGCCTTTTCGCTATACCGTAGGTTCCGGAGGAGGTGACGGAACCGCGAACTTCGCCGAGCTAGACCCCGACTACTCTGAACCAGGCAAGCATGTTTGAACTTTTGATATGATGAGTGTTCTGGCAGGTTTGCATTAAGTAGTTTCATGGCATGTTTGTGAGCATACCGATGAAGGTTATTTTAATGCAAATTTGAGGCAAGTGAGTTCGATAATCCATATGTGTTGGATGTAAATGTGCATGGCCATGTGTTGGCATGAGGATGGGTAAGATGGCAGTGTTGTAGCATGCCAGTCTTATGCCATACTATTTGACTTTAGTGTCAACCCGTATCAATTCGGTTCCCATCCATTTCCCTTCCCGTACTACCACATGTTTTCCGCAAGGGATATGGCTTAGTAAGTTGTGAACCGCTTTCTGGTACACACCAAATGGAGAGGCCGTGATGATGGTTCCATGGCCTGGATTAAAGCCGAGTCATCCGTCAGGGGCATGGGTGTTTTCGGTTGGGACCGAGAGGGGGCACCCTTAGAGCTGCTGAATATAAATTTGATCCCATGCTATTCGAGATTGTGATCTCCCCTCAAAAGTTTTTCTTGGATGATGTCTAGGGTGATTCCTGGCATTCGTGAGGTAAGATGGGTGTGTACTGGTTAGCTGTGTTTCTTCCGAAATACCATAAACGGAACTAGTCCTTCAGGACTACGGAAATCCGTTGGCTGTGAGTAATTTTAGTACAAACTCTGCAGAGTCATAAATCCTCGAATCATCTTATCCATGTCCAAGTTCTGTATTATCTTATCCTGACAAGTGTCAGTTTTGGTGACAGATACTCTGGTGAATCTCTTGAGTACTAAGTCCGGTTAGATGATTATTCCTGTGGATGGACTAACCCGTTTATATTCCGGTGTTGAATAATTATTATGAGTGCTATTTTCTTGTGATAAAAGCCCTTTTCGTGATGTCGCTCAGACGTCCGGATCGTGGCATTGTTGTTATTTATTTTCATTATAAGCCCTTTCCGTGATGTCGCTCAGACGTCCGACTGTGGCATTGTTGTTATTTATTTTCATTATAAGCCCTTTCTGTGATGTCGCTCAGACGTCCGACTGTGGCATTGTTGTTATTTTTTTTCATTATAAGCCCTTTCTGTGATGTCGCTCAGACGTCCGACTATGGCATTGTTGTTATTTACTTTCGTTATAAGCCCTTTCTGTGACGTTGCTCAGACGTCCGACTGCGGCATTGTCGTTATTTATTTTCATTATAAGCCCTTTCTGTGATGTCACCAGAGCAAAGTTCCAGTGGTATGGGAATAGGCTCTGCGTACCAAATATCCATGACCTTAAACAGCAAATCCTGGCTGAAAGCCACACCGCTCCATATTCAATCCATCCTGGAGGAACAAAAATGTACAAAGATCTTCAGGAAACATTTTGGTGGCATGGTATAAAAAGAGACATAGCCATGTTTATTGCATGTTGTGACTCTTGTCAATGCATCAAGGCCGAGCACCAGAAACCGGCCGGACTATTGCAACCGAATAAGATACCCGAGTGGAAATGGGACGATGTCGGAATGGATTTTATTGTTGGACTACCTCGGTCACGACACGGAAATGATGCCATATGGGTAATCACCGATAGACTGACTAAAGTAGCTCACTTCATCCCCGTGAAGACAACACACACCACTTAGAAGCTTGCTAGGCTCTACCTCTCCCGTATCGTTTGCCTACATGGAGTCCCAAAGAAAATAATCTCGGACAGAGGCACTCAATTTGTCTCCCGGTTTTGGGATTCACTTACAACAAGCTCTAGGAACTCAGCTGGCATTCAGTACCGCATACCATCCCTGCATGTATGGGCCCTGAACGAGTAAATCAAATTCTAGAAGATATGCTGAGAGCATGTGTTCTCACCTATGGGACCAGTTGGGAGGAGAGCTTACCATACGCAGAATTCGCATATAACAACAGATATCAGTCCAGCCTGCAAATGGCACCATTTGAAGCTTTGTACGGACGAAGATGTCGTACCCCGCTAAATTGGTCGAAAACCGGAGACAGTCATATCTTCGGCCCAGACCTGCTCAAGGAGGCTGAGGATAAAGTCAAGGTAATTAAGGACCGGCTCAAGACAGCCCAAAGTCGACAAAAGAGTTATTACGATCAGAAGCATCGTGGAGTCCATTTTGAACCCGGTGAATTTGTGTACCTACGAGTATCACCCATGAGAGGCCTGCACCGATTCAAGATTAAAGGAAAACTAGCACCGAGATTCATCGGGCCTTTATGGATAGTAGCACGAAGAGGCACGGTGGCCTACCAGCTAGACTTACCCGAAGAATTATCCGACATCCACGACGTATTCCACGTCTCCCAATTGAGGAAGTGCGTAAGCAACCCAGAGAAACAAGTACCCCATAAAAACATTGACGTGCAACCAGATCTCACATATCGGGAGCATCCGATAAAAATCTTGGAAGAGTCAGAAAGGAGAACCCGACAGAAAACCACCAAGTTCTTCAAAGTTCAGTGGAGCAACCACACCGAAAGTGAAGCCACTTGGGAAAGGGAGCATTTCCTTCGAACAGAGTACCCACAATTTTTTGAAAATCAATTGGAATCTCGAGGACGAGATTTTTCCTAAGGGGGTAGGTGCTGTGACACTCCAAAATTTTTGTTGTTTTTGTTTTCAGCAAAAGCCTTGCTTGGTTTGAAGAAGGTCATTTAAACCCTTCTTAAAAACCTCTCTTCTGAGTTTTCTTCTCAAAAAGCATTTCTTGGATTTATTTTCTTCTAAAAAGAAACCTTTTTGGTTTTGGGTTATTCTTTGGTTTTGGGTTATTCTTTGGTTTTGATCCATCCTTGGTTTTACCATGCCTCTTGTGGTAAATTTCTCACAGAACCCCTCCTTCCACTTTGGTTCAACTCAAACATTCTGTCCAAACTAGTAAAATCCATTTTTGGACTTTATTCCAATTATTTCTTCTCCCAAAATAATTCTGTCTTTTCTTTTGAGCCTAAGTGATTTGCAAAGCAAGTACCCTAATGCTCTTGATTTTTGACCTCAAACCAACTCCCTTGGATAGTCCTTGGTACCCACAACCCAGAACCATCTTGATCCACTCTTCCTCTTTTCAAAATTTTCAAAATTTAACCTCTGCAAGTTTGGACCAGATTCATCATTTTTGGTGAAATTCATATCTCCTCTTCCCCAAAAATTCTACCAAAATTCAGGCAGCCCTCAGATGCAATGAGATACCACCACACCAAAGATCAGCTCAAGAAAAATTTCCCACATGCCAAAATCATTTCGTCGAACACTTGGCCGACACTGTTCCTGTGTACTTTCAGAAAGTTCAGAGTTGCAGTGTCATTTTCGTCAGAGTGTTGGCATTGATCGCCCGTGCACCACTGGCGCTTATGCGCGCGACCTCTTCCCCTGGCGAGCACCGCGACGCATGCTTGGACGGACGCAGCGCCGGTGGCGGTGAGCATCTTCAACGCCGGCAGCCTCCGCAGATTGCAGTGGCCACCCGTGGCGGCCGAACGGAGCTCGCCTCCGCTCGCAACGCCGCTGCGCCGCCCATTGCGCCCTAGCCCTCCGCGTGGCCTCATGCATGCCAGCGCACAAGCGCACCGCTGTCGTGGCCCGGCAAGCACAGGGCGCACCCTCCGCCGCCGACGGGCCCGCCGCCTGCTCCATCGAATCCACCCAGGCTCCTAATCCAATCTTGTTTAGCGTCAAACGGAACTGGAACTCCACGCCGACGCCCACTCCCTAAACCTCCCGACCAAGCTCTGCGCCACCGTAACCATCACCGGAGAAGCCCGTTCACGGCCACCGCCTCGGATCGCTTATAAAAGGAGCCCCGAGCTCGCTCTCGTGCACACACCACCTGCACTTCACCAAGACCTCGCCTAGCCACCGGAAGAGCCCCGGAGTCTCCTTCCTCGACTCCGGCCGCGACCCGCCACAGATCCAGCTCGATTCGCTCCCGATGCGTGCGCCTCTGCCTCCCATCACTTGCCAAGAGCTCTCTAGTACATCCCTCCTTCGACCCGGCGCTTCAATTCAAGTTTGCAGCACACCACGAGTTCCCCACCATCGCCTCGAGCCGCCGTCCACGGAGAAAGTGTCGCCCGTCGACGTGGTGCTCCCCGACGCCCAAGTCCACCACCCACCGACGCGGAAGGACACGCTGATACTCTTGGTACACTCCGATCTCCCTGACTCGCCGTGGTTCGACGCCGACGACCACCGCAGCCTTCGGGCGCCGGCGAATTCCTTCAAACCTGACATGTGGACCCCACATGTCATCCTCTCTTTCTTTTCCCGCGAACCGTTTTCCGTTGGCGCCTTCAGGCAGAGTATGTTTTCCCTGTGGGCTTGCGCGTTTCTGTTCGAACCGTTTTCTGTTTTCTCAGTTAAACCCCTGGAACTTTTCTGTTTCATTACAGATGAGTCCTTGGACAGAAACCCTTATAACTTTTTAATAAAAAGTGATTTTTGAGTGATTCTTTTTCTGACAGTCTTATAATTTTGTCTAGTTTTTTATGGGATTTATTTGGAAAATCTTTGGAAACAACTTTTATGCACGCGTTGGTTTTCACGTTAGTATGCCTTTTCGCTATACCGTAGGTTCCGAAAGAGGTGACGGAGCTGCGAACTTCGCCGAGCTAGACTCCGACTTCTCCGAACCAGGCAAGCATGTTTGAACTTTTGATATGATGAGTGTTCTGGCAGGTTTGCATTAAGTAGTTTCATGGCATGTTTGTGAGCATACCGATGAAGGTTATTTTCATGCAAAGTTGAGGCAAGTGAGTTCGATAATCCATACGTGTTGGATGTGAATGTGCATGGCCATGTGTTTGCAGGAGGATGGGTAAGATGGCAGTGTTGTAGCATGCCAGTCTTATGCCATACTATTTGACTTCAGTGTCAACCCAGACGATTCGGTTCCCATCCATTTCCCTTCCGTACTACCACATGTTTTCCGCAAGGGATATGGCTTAGTAAGTTGCGAACCGCTTTCTGGTACACACCAAATGGAGAGGCCGTGATGATGGTTCCATGGCCCTGGATTAAAGCCAGTCATCCGGTCAGGGGCATGGGTGTTTCCGGTTGGGACCGAGAGGGGGGCACCCCTTAGAGCGCGCGAATATAAATTTGATCCCATGCTATTCGAGATTGTGATCTCCCCGTCTCAAAAGTTTTTCTTGGACGATGTCTAGGGTGATTCCTGGTATTCGTGAGGTAGGATGGGTGTGTCTTTGGTTAGCTGTGTTTCTTCCGAAATACCATAAACGGAACTAGTCCTTCAGGACTACGGATATCCGTTGGCTGTGAGTAATTTTAGTACAAACTCTGCAGAGTCATAATTCCTCGAATCATCTTATCCATGTACAAGTTTTGTATTATCTTATCCTGACAAGTGTCTGTTTTGGTGACAGATACTCCGGTGATTCACATGAGTACTAAGTCCGGTTAAATGTTTATTCCTGTGGATGGAATAACCCATTTATATTCATGTGTTGAATATTTATTATGAGTGCTATATCTTTGTGATGAAAGGCCTTTCTGTGATGTCGCTCAGACGTCCGACTGCGGCATTATTGTTATTTCTTTTCAGTATAAGCCCTTTCTGTGATGTCGCTCAGACGTCCGACTGCGGCATTGTTGTTATTTATTTCAATTATAAGCCCTTTCTGTGATGTCGCTCAGACGTCCGATCATGCATTGTTGTTATTTATTTCCATTATAAGCCCTTTTCGTGATGTCGCCAGACGTCCGATCATGCATTATTGTTATTTCTTTTCATTATAAGCCCTTTCGTGATGTCGCTCGACGTCCATCGCGGCATTGTTGTTATTTATTTTCATTATAAGCCCTTTTCTGTGATGTCGCTCAGACGTCCGACTGCGGCATTGTTGTTATTTATTTTCATTATAAGCCCTTTCTGTGATGTCGCTCAGACGTCCGACTGCGGCACGCATGTACTCTTATTTCAATATAAGCCCTTTATGAGGTGTCGCTCAGACGCCCGACTGTGGCATGTTTTGCTTATTTATTCACCCTTCGAGGCGTCGCTTCAGACACCCGATCGGTTTTGAGTTTATCTTCTTTGGGTTTTTGAGCGGACTACCGCTGATTCCCTTCTTAATTATTTTGATATACTGTTTTAATTGAGCATTGTTAAGATTAACCATGTCGCATTCATGCATTCATTTGTTATATCTTTTGTCCGAACTGTCTTGCGTAGTACTTTCATAGTACTCACCGGCTTGTTGATTTGGCGAGATGTGAAAGGCGATCTCATGGATGAAGAGTTCGATAGCGAGTCCGACGCCTAGAGGAATCGGTCGGTCTCGTGCGACCCTGGATTAGTCATTGTGATATATCCGCTTCCGCTACCCAAATAAAATTCATCGAGCCTCACCTCGGCCTTTCGATGAGCCGCCGATCTTGAGAGACTTATTAACCACCCCGCTGTGTTATTCCACCAACCACTCATAGCTCGAGTCAGTAGTATTTCCACCCCACACCTTTTGAGTCATATCCGCCACTATGTATAATCATTGGCGTGTTGTAATAATTGGTTGGGCATCTTGATCCGACCCTTGTAATATTGTAATGCTCTTGGCTTCTTTGTATCAAAGTTTTGTCAACCGGTATGAAGGACTTTTCCTCATATTGGACTTCATAGGTCGGTTGTTCAATAAATATTTTTATTGAAAAACCGGTCGTGACAATTGCAAACCATACAGCAGGAATCCCTCACGCTTGCACGACACAGAGAGCACCATAGGACAACACCAATAATAAAACATGCAACTCAAACCAATCTTGATCATCAAATAGCCCATAGGACAAAACGGATCTACTCAAACATCATAGGATAGCCACACATCATTGGGAAATAATATATAGCGTTGAGCACCATGTTTAAGTAGAGATTACAGCGGGTAAGAGATAGGTTACACCGCTGCATAGAGGGGGGAAGAGTTGGTGATGATGGCGGTGAAGTTGTTGGTGAAGATTGCGGTGATGATGATGGCCTCGGCAGCGTTCCAGCGCCACCGGAAGAGAAGGGGAGAGGGGGCCCCTTCGTCTTCTTCTTCCTTGACCTCCTCCCTAGATGGGAGAAGGGTTTCCCCTCTGGTCCTTGGCCTCCATGGTGTGGGAGGGGCGAGAGCCCCTCCGATATTAGATCTGTCTCTCTGTTTCTCTCTGTTTCTGCGTTCTCTCTGCTGCCCTTTCACCGTTTCTTTTATATCCGGAGATCCATAACTCCGATTGGGTTGAAACCTTCGCCTAGATCTTTTTCCAAAAATTAGCTTGCTTGCGGCCAAAGTAGAGCATCAACTGCCTTACAGGTCGCCCATGAGGGTGGGGGGGGGCGCCTACCTGTAGTGGCCGTGGGCCCCACCCTCGTGGCCACCTCGGGCACCGTCTCGCGTTGATTTTCTTCCCAAAAATCACAAATATTCCAAAATAATTCTCCGTCCATTTTTATCCCATTTGGACTCCATTTGATATGGATATTCTGCGAAACCAAAAACATGCAACAGACAGGAACTGGCACCGGGCACTAGATCAATATGTTAGTCCCAAAAATAGTATAAAAAGTTGCCAAAAAGTATACGGAAGTTGTAGAATATTGGCATGGAACAATAAAAAATTATAGATACGACGGAGACGTATCAATTGTATGTTCAGATCCTTAATGCTATTCAATACCCCTCTTATTATGAACATGAATATGCTTTGTGAGTAGTTACGTTTGGTCCCGAGGACATGGGAGAAGTCTCGTTATAAGTAATCATGTGAATTTGGTATTCGTTCGATATTTTGATGAGATGTATGTTGTCTCTCCTCTAGTGGTGTTATGTGAACGTCGACTACATGACACTTCACCATGATTTGGGCCTAAGGGAAGGCATTGGGAAGTAATAAGTAGATGATGGGTTGCTAGAGTGACAGAAGCTTAAACCCTAGTTTATGCGTTGCTTCGTAAGGGGCTGATTTGGATCCACATGTTTCATGCTATGGTTAGATTTATCTTAATCTTCGTTTTTAGTTGCGGATGCTTGCGAGAGGGGTTAATCATAAGTGGGATGCATGTCCAAGTAAGGACAACACCCAAGCACTGGTCCACCCACATATCAAATTATCAAAGTAACGAACGCGAATCATATGAGCATGATGAAAACTGAATTGACAACAATTCCCATGTGTGCTCGGGAGCGCTTTTCTTTATATAAGAGTTCATCCAGGCTTGTCCTTTGCTACAAAAAGGATTGGGCCACCTTGCTGCACCTTAGTTACTTTTGTTATTTGTTACCCGTTACGAATTATCTTATCACATAACTATCTATTACCGATAATTTCAGTGCTTGCAGAGAATACCTTGCTGAAAACCGCTTGTCATTTCCTTTTGCTCCTCATTGGGTTCGACACTCTTACTTATCGAAAGGACTACGATAGATCCCCTATACTTGTGGGTCATCAATGCTCTGAATTTTGGTTCTTGATTTTCTTCTTGTTATGTTCTGAATTTTGATGAAGAAAAGAAACACAGAAATGAATAAAAAGTGCAGGAGAGACACGAAACTGAAAATGAGGACTCAAGTGAAAAGGAAACTAAGAGCAAGTACAATAGCAGACTTATAGCCCGCTTACGTGGCAATTTTGTCTATGTGGAGGAGAGAGACATGAAAAAGTAAGGGGAGTGGGCTCTCATGCAAGAGCCTAGCTATATGTGTGTCCCTAAGCATATGCAATAAATGTGAAGGAAGAGACAGAGAGAAGATGAGAAAAAGATAGTAATCTTATAGCCAACCTTATAGCTAACCTTCTTGTATAAGTGACTATATGTGTTGGCTATAGATGATATGACAACATCTTATAGCTAGCAGTTGGTTGTATTATTAACCATGCTCTAAGAGATGCCCCTGGGAATAGTTAATTCTAAACTATAAATACGGTAGTATGGAAAACATAAATGAAACTAGATTGTATGATGGATTAATGATGAGTGTTAGTTGTCTGGTTTCATGGTGATCATGAAATGGCTTATATATCTGTCTGTAGGTTAGGATAACTTGTTTTGTTCCTACAGTATTGTTCCTCTTTGCCAATTTTGTGGAATAGATCATGTGGAGTGAAAAATAAAGAGCGACTACTCATGTGAAGGAAAATAAATAACAGAAACTGGGAGCTCGCTGATTTAGTTTGCTCAAAACGAAACACAGAGACATGTATCATGTATGTGCTAGCTATCTCATCACATACAACAATTTGAATTAATTGGTAAATACTACTCCCTCCGTCCCATAATGTAAGACGTTTAGTGTCAAAAAAACGTCTTATATTATGGGACGGAGGGAGTAGTATTAGTGTAGTGTCAAAAACGTTTTACATTATGGGACGGAGGGAGTAGTAGTTAGCAACAGAAACCTGACTGCTATCATGTTTCTCCTGCAACTATTCCTATGCAAATATTGTGGGACTACTGCTGTTTTAATGCAGCTTACAACTGAACATTACCAACAGTAACGCCAGACAACAGCATAGAAACATTTCTTGCATAACCATGGGCAGAACTAAATGAATGATGCACTGGACTAGACATAAAACTCTGGTAAAAAATCGCCAAATCCTAACTTCTACAGGCTGCATAGAAACATGACTTTGTATGCTTAGCTAGCTCTGCGACTGAATCTAGCTTCCTATGTAGCCGAAGTTTCAGTAACTTACAAGAATGACGCCTTTTTCAGAACCTTTCTAATCCACCCCAATTTCTTGCAAACTCAGTCGACATCCATTGGAGATTCAGCAAGAACAGAAGAATGGTTAGCCTTCAACTATATTCAGTGCACATGTTAGGTAGCGGGGACCAAGAAATGAACGGAGAAGGTAAAGGCTGCAGGTTGGATTGTTGAAACCCTTACTATCGCAGAGCACTACGCGAAATGGAGAGGACCGTAACTGAAGAGGTATGCACACTGTAGTGTACAAGATCACGAAAATTTTCTTCGAGCAAATGCTTTGGTTCCTTCTCCTCTGTCACCTGATCTGCATACTTAAGTGAAAGTTCAGTCACACAAGTAAATTCTTGGCCATACCATTACCTGCATCATGAGGGAAAATAGTTGAATCTTAAATGAAGTAAAGCAGAAATAAATCATACTGGAAATACTTTTCTCACCTTTATGCAACAAGCTCCACCAGTACAACAGACAACAGCATAGAGTATAGTAGATTTTAGCATGAGCACTGAGAATTAAAGTAAATCCACTATTGCATACATAGCAGAACACTGAGAGTGACATTGCTGAAAATACATGCAAATAAAGGAACGTGACTGTTTTATATAGATTAATTACAAAATCAAAGGTGGCTCAACAACCATTGCCGTTTTCCATAGCAGAAAAGCAGCATAGCCATCCATGTTAGAAAGGTGGTCCCTCAGGTGATGCAGATGCCTTGATTTCAATGGGTATGAGCTGCTCCACTTACAGAGCTGTAATTCTTGCAAAGAGGTGTATTTTGATAAATGCTACAATGAAATTTCCATGTAACTATCTCATATTATTATTATTGTTTGCTGGATTCAAAATAGTTGCTGATTTTCAGAATGTCTGAAATAAGCGTCTGTGTATTTCAAGTCACTCAATCTAATTTGTTTCCTACAACACATACTTTTTCTCAGAGAGACAAGTAGAAGCGTCATGCATAAGATCGGATATCTTAAGCAGGCAGGAGGACTTTACGCAAGCAAAAATTCAATTGTGCTTTTCGAGGAGTTAGTCTCATATGCAAGTATGCAACATATCAACTAGTCAACAAAATCTGTCAAAAAATTGATATTTTGCAGGGAGCAATTTCATGTTCTCCTGATATTTGCCTTCCCTTGAAAAGAGAGACAACATCAATGAAGTAGTTTTAGCTTCAAGTGAGATGCTCTTCCCATCAACTTTAGACAAATAATATCCAGCCTTGGCGATCTCACCTTTTGCCAGATACATTCTGATAATATCATATTATCATTTATAAAATGAGAGCTGGGAGCTATACTACTCTTTTCCATCGACGAAAACATATTGTTAGCATCTTCCACTGCTCCATCTTTTAGAAAATTTCTTATCATTACTTCGTAAGTAGATTCATTAGGCACCAACCCACTAGCTGATATTGCAGCAAACAGTTCCTCAACTTCTTTTTTTGAACCTTGTACATTGCATTTATCATGGTATTGAGTATTGCAATACTGAACTTCACGTTCATTGCACCTAATTTCTAGAACAGAGCGATAGCTTCATCTGCACAATTATTTCTACAAAGACCTCTAAGTATTATACCGTATGTGGAAATGCTCACTATTATTCCATTTTCGGTAATCTCATGAAATATTTTCCTTGCAGCAACAGTTCTCCCAGAATGAAACAACCCATCCAGTATGGTCTCATATGTAACAGTGTCAGGCTTAATTCTCTTACTTGGCATTTCTCTGAACAGAGCCTAACCATCATCGATCCTTTCCTTTCTAGAATAGCCATTAATAAGAGTATTACATGTAACCACATTAGGCTCAATGCCAACTGATATCATGGAATCAAGCACTCTGGGTGCTTCATCCATCTTGCCGACTAAGCAATATCCGTCAATTAATGAACTGAATGTAATGACATGTGGCCTCTCACCCATGTCCATAACCAAGTCAAAGATAGCATGTGCATCCATAACTCTTCCATCTTTGCATAAACTTTTTATTATTGAACTGAAGAAGACAATGCTAGGACGAGGCATACCTTTGTTCATCATTTCAGAAACCAGGTCCTTGGCTTTAACCAAATCACCATTTAAACATAAACCTTGAATTAGGGAGTGATAAACAGTTGTGTTGGGTTGAACTCCCGTTGAGGGAGTCCTGGACTAAGGGGTCCTCGGGCGTCCGACCTGTTATATATAGGCCGGACTGATGGGCTGTGAAGACATGAAGACCGAAGATCATACCCATGTCCAGATTGGACTCTACTTGGCGTGGAAGGCAAGCTTGGCGACCAATTATGAAGATTCCTTCTTATGTAACCGACTCCATGTAAACCCTAGATCCCCTCGGTGTCTATATAAACCGAAGGGGATAGTCCGGAAAGGACACCACATATACTCATTACCATAGTCATAGGCTAGACTTCTAGGGTTTAGCCATTACGATCTCGTGGTAGATCAACTCTTGTAATACTCATATTCATCAAGATCAATCAAGCAGGAAGTAGGGTATTACCTCCATAGAGAGGGCCCAACACAGGTAAACATCGTGTCCCACGTCTCCTGTTACCATCGATCCTAGACGCACAGTTCAGGACCCCCTACCCGAGATCCGCCGATTTTGACACCGACATTGGTGCTTTCATTGAGAGTTCCACTGTGTCGTCGGCAAAAGGCTCGATGGCCCCTTCGATCATCAGTAATGGCGTCGTCCAGGGAGAAACCTACCTCCCCGGACAGATCTTCGTATTCGGTGGCTTCGTACTGCGGGCCAACTCCTTTGGCCACCTGGAGCAGATCGACTGCTACGCCCCTGGCCATCAGGTCAGATTCAGAAGCTTGAACTACGTCGTGGATATCCATGGAGACTTGATCTTCAAGGGATTCGAGCCCGCTGCAATCGCTCGCCCTCACTCCGATGAACGTGACTTAAACCTGTCATCGGATCACACCCAAGAGATAGTTCCTGCAGCTACAACGGCCTTAGAGCCAAAGCAGATCGGGCCCTCCTAGGCCGCAGGGTCCGCGCCTTTGGAGCCATACACGGACTCAACGCCCAGCAATATTCTCTCCAACGGAACTTCGGAATTGTCTCCGGCTATAAGTTCCGGACTGTGTACGCCTGCGGACACCGAGCTAGATCGGCTATCGATCTTCGAGTTCAGCGCCGCTGACGTTTTCCAGCACTCGCCTTTGGGTGACGTGCTAAAATCTTTAAAGAATTTGTCCTTGGAAAAGGACTCACTGTGGAACTATGTCCGGTTCGAGCTAGAAACAGATGACGAAGAATCTTGCTTCCCACCCACCACCCACTTCATAGCCACTGTCGATGACTTAACCGACGTACTTGACTACGGCTCCGAAGACATCGACGGTATGGACGACGATGCCAATATGGAGCAAGGCCAAGACCTGCCATTCACCGGACATTGGACGGCTACCTCTTCGTATGACGTGTACATGGTTGATACACCCAAAGGATCTGGCGACGACAACGGAGAGCCAGATGCAAATAAAACCTCTGAGACGCAGTCCAAGCGCCGACGCCCCAAGCGCCGTTCCAAGCCCCGTTGCTCAAAGGAAGGCAACATGGGCACCGGAGAAAATAGTACTCCGGGCGACGCCCAAAACAATGAACACCCTGCCGGTGCTACATCCGAACAGGAGGAGCACGGCGACAAGCAAGATAACCCTGACGAATAGGCCATAGAAGAAGACTCGGAGGACGATAGTTACCGTCCACCCTCCAAGGAGGAGACAAGCCTCGGCAACAAAGACTTCATCGTGCCTGAGGATCCCCTGGAGCAGGAGCGCTTCAAGCTCCAGCTCATAGCCACTGCAAAGAGCCTGAAAAACAAACATCAGCAGCTTCAACCCGAACAAGATCTGCTCGTCAACAGATGGACCGATGTCCTGACAGCCGAAGAACACGGCCTCAAGAGCCCAACCAAGAGCTATCTGAAACGCAGACTGCTACCTCAATTCGATGAGGAGGCACCAGAGCACATATCTCCCTCCCGTAATGCGGAACAACCACCACGTGGTCGAGATAGGGCGGCCGAACGGCCACCCCACGGTCGGGACAAAGTGGCAACTCAGGCCGAATAGCAGCCGGCCCCACTGCCTAAAAAAATAGAGACGGAAGAGTTCGGGGTCACACGTATGACCTCTGGCAAATCCTGGACAGTAGGGCAGGACATACAAGATCGATCTATGGATCGCGAGGGCGTGCCTCGAGGCACGACGACGACAGCTACCTATTCGGACATGACAAACCTAACCACGCCCGGGCTGAATGCCGCAGACGGACTCTATCAGAGCTACGCCGCGATGTGGCCCGATATAGAGGTGCCGCACACCCTCTCTGCTTCACAGATGAAGTACTGGATCACGAATTCCCCGAGGGTTTTAGGCCCGTCAATATATATACGACGGGACAACTGATCCAGCAGTGCGGATCGAAGATTTTATTCTCCACATCCACATGGCCCGAGGAGATGACCTCCACGCCATCAAATACCTCCCATTAAAACTCAAAGGACCAGCTCGGCACTAGTTAAACAGCCTGCCTGAAAGCTCCATTGGCAGCTGGGAGGACTTGGAAGAAGCCTTCCTCGACAACTTCCAAGGTACATATGTCCAGCCACCCGATGCCGATGTCCTAAGCCACATAGTTCAACAACCTGGAGAATCAGCCAGAAAATTCTGGACTAGTTTCCTAACCAAAAAGAACCAGATCGTTGACTGTCTGGATGCCGAGGCTCTAGCAGCCTTCAAACACAGCATCCATGACGAATGGCTAGCATGCCACCTCGGCCAAGAAAAGATGAAGTCTATGGCAGCCCTTACGGCACTCATGACCCGCTATTGCGCGGGTGAGGACAGCTGGCTGGCTCGTAGCAAAAACACAGCCGGTGAGGCAGGCCCCACCATGGCCAAGAATAGCACCAGCAAGCTCCGGCGCAATAGACACAAACGCCAAAGCAATGGCGACAACACCGATGACACCACAGTCAATGCCGGATTCAGTGGCTCCAAGTCCGGCCAGCGGAAGAAACCCTACAAAAGAAACAATGAAGGACCTTCCAGCCTGGACCGCATACTCGATCATCCGTGCCAAATTCACGGCACCCCGGATAAATAAGCAAGCCAATCATACCAACAGAGATTGTTGGGTCTTCAAGCAGGCCGGCAAGTTAAATGCCGAAAACAAAGAAAAGGGATCACAAAGTGAGGACGAGGATGAGGAGCCCCGACAGCCGAACACCGGGGGGCAGAAGAAATCCCCCCCCCCCCCAAGTCAAAACGGTGAATATGATATACGCCACGCACATCCCCAGAAAGGAACGCAAACGGGCACTCAGGGACGTCTATGCGGTAGAGCCAGTCGCCCCAAAGTTCAATCTGTGGTCGTCATTTCCGATCACCTTCAATCGTCGAGATCATCCGACTAGTATCCTCCATGGCGGTTCGGCCGCACTGGTCCTGGACCCAATCATCGACGGATTCCTCCTAACACGAGTCCTGATGGATGGTGGAAGCAGCCTCAACCTGCTGTACCAGGATACAGTACGGAAGATGGGCATTAATCCCTCACGAATCAAACCAACAAAGTCCACCTTTAAAGGAGTCATATCAGGCGTAGAGGCCCGCTGCACAGGCTCCATCACGCTGGAGGTGGTCTTCGGTTCTCCGAACAACTTCCAAAGTGAAGAATTAATCTTTGATATCGTCCCCTTCCGCAGTGGCTAACACGCACTGCTCGGATGAACTGCGTTTGCTAGGTTCAACGTAGTGCCACACTATGCTTATCTCAAGCTCAAGATGCCCGGTCCACGCGGCGTCATAACAGTCAATGGCAATACGGAACGCTCCCTCCGAACAGAGGAGCACACCGCCGCCCCTAGCAGAAGAAGTACAAAGCGGCCTTCTCAAGCAGCATCATAATCCAGCAGCCGAGCCCCTGGACACCATCAAGAGGGTTCAGACTACACTGCAACAGGACAACACCGCTCGTCAAGAGCTCAACTAGCAATTCGGCCTCCGTCCCAGCCCCAACGAGGTAGTGGCATTTGTACCATGCGTACACAATTACGCACTCAAAATTCCATGGACGTCGATGGAGGCACAAGATAACCCAAGGTCTACAGTTCGATCAGACCGACCCCAGACACAAATACCTTCACTTCATTTTCTTGTTTCAGGCACCTTTTTCTGCGGGCTTGATCGCAGGTCCTTTAGGAGGATTGGCATACAACGGAGGCAATCAGCACAGGTGTGTAGGGTAACCTTTATACGTCCTTCTTGACGATATTCATACTTATTTCTTAAGACCCGCACGTTGCACCCTATTGATTCCGGCATGTTAAATAGCCGGATACTTCTCGCACCATCTGTATAAGATACGCCTTGACGTATCCATCCAGTTATAATAAAAATGGTTTTTGGCCCAGTTCCTGTGGTTTTCGCTTCTTACTTCGTTTTATTTCGATCTGCTTATTTGCTGCATCGACACTCCTTTGCGTTCTTCGCCAGGGGCTACCTGCCGCCCCATAATACGGTAGTACAGTCTGAACACTTCTTATATATAAGTTTGGCACCCCGAATTCAGCATTATATGCATTGGCTCCGAATCATGTCTTTGGTCAATAGTTGGGTTGCCCGGCTCCTATGCTTGCTACCCTACGTTCCGCTCTATTGGCTAGGGTAGTAAAGGGAGAACTATTGCGATTGTGCCCTGGCCTTGACCGGATGAGCACCTCAGTAGAGAAAGCCGAAAACTGACTGTCATGATACGGCGAGAGCCGGTCAGCTGCTCGAGGGTCACAAAATCGTTGGAGATTTTTTCCGCGTCATGCGAAGGATCGGCACTTCCCGATCAGACGCTGACAGCACCCTGGATTGGACCAGGGGCTGTGCACTTGCTTAATTATAAAACTCCTATGGCTAAGTGAGGGCGTTTAAGCAAATGCGATCCGATTGCCTTGTTCGTTGTGCTAAACAACTCCTCCAAAGGACAATATAATTGGATCAAGATTGTTTAGAACCCATCCCGAACACCTCCGTACCATCTACGCGAGGGCAGAAGCCAACGACTGGCCAACCCTCAGATTACAGATAACAAGGCCGCACAGGAGGAAACAATTCAAAGCATAATCAAATTATTTTACAAACATCAGCTTTGTTCCCAAAGGCAACATGAATACATTTATTCAAATACAATGTCCTGCGAACATTGCCCCGCCACGAGTTGAGACCCCTCTATGACATCCGCGAAATATCGCTCGGGCGTGCGGTGCTCCTTGCCCTCTGGCGGCCCGCGGGCAACCTTAACAGCGTTCATCTTCACCCACCACATCTTGCAGCGAGCGGAGGCCATACGGGCACCTTCAATACAGGCGGAGCGCTTGAGGACGTCCAGCCGCGGACAGGCCTCCACCAGACGCCTCATGAGTCCAAAGTAGCTGCCGGGCATAGCTTCGGCTGGCCATAGCCGGATTGTCAAATCCTTCACGACTAGTTCGGCCACCCTGTGCAGCTCCACCAGCTGCTTCAGCTGATTGGTGAAGGACACGGGATGCTCTGGCATCGCGTACTGCGACCAGAATAGCTTTTCCATAGAACCTCCTCCTTCGGCTCGGTAGAACTCTGCAGCGTCTAATACACTGCATGGTAGATCTGCAAAAGCCCCTGGGGAACTCCGAACCCGGGTTAGTAAAAGGTATTGCGTCTCCGCATACTTGCTTTGCATCTTAAATGCCATATCCGCCGTGATCTTCTTGGCCTCCTGAATCTCCTGGAGGGCGGCCTGGTGTAGCATTGGAAGTATGTCTAGAGGGGGGTGATTAGACTACTTGACCAAATAAAAATCTAGCCTTTCCCAATTTTAGTTCTTGGCTGATTTTAGCAACTTAGCACAAGTCAAGCAATCAACCTACACATGCAATTCTAAGACTATAGCAGCGGAATGTAAAACAATATTATATGAAGGTAAAGGGATGAGTTCAAGGAGCAAACGCAATGTTGACACGGAGATTTTTTATCCGTGGTTCCGATAGGTGGTGCTATCATACATCCACGTTGATGGAGACTTCAACCCACGAAGGGTAACAGCTATGCCGTGAGTCCACGGAGGGCTCCACCCACGAAGGGTCCACGAAGAAGCAACCTTGTCTATCCCACCATGGCCGTCGCCCACGAAGGACTTGCCTCACTCGGGTAGCTCTTCACGAAGTAGGCGATCTCCTTGCACTTACAAACTCCTTGGTTCAACTCCACAATCTTGTCAGAGTCTCCCAAGTGACACCTAGCCAATCTAGGAGACACCACTCTCCAAGAAGTAACAAATGGTGTGTTGATGATGAACTCCTTGCTCTTGTGCTTCAAATGATAGTCTCCCCAACACTCAACTCTCTCTCATAGGATTGGATTTGGTGGAAAAAAGATTTGAGTGGAAAGCAACTTGGGGAAGGCTAGAGATCAAGATTTATGTGGTTGGAATGGAATATCTTGACCTCAACACAAGTGTAGGTGGTTCTCTCTCAGAAAATATTTATTGGAAGTGTAGGCATGTTCTGATGGCTCTCTCCATGAATGAAGAGTGGGTGGAGGTGTATATATAGCCTCCACACAAAATCTAACCGTTACACACAAATCACCAAACTTGGTGGGACCGAATCATGAAACTCGGTCGGACCGATTTAGTTCAAAATGTGAACATTAGGATTCTCGGTGGGACCGACTGGATCAACTCGGTGGGACCGATGTCATTAGGGTTAGGGAATAACATAATCTCGATGAGACCGATTACACAAACTCGGTGAGACCGATTTTGGTAATAGTCAAACAGAGAGTTGGTCAGGCAAACTCGGTGGGACCGATTTGCTCATCTCGGTTGGACCAAAACGTTACGAAAGGGAAACAGAGAGTTTGCATTGCAATCTCGGTGGGACTGATCACTCATCTCGGTTTGACCGAAACATTACGAAAGGGAAACAGAGAGATTACAACCCCATCTCGGTGTCACCGAGATCCCTATCGGTGAGACCGAATTGATTAGGGTTTCTGGCAGTGGCTATGACAACTGAACTCGGTGGCTCCGGATATGAAATTTCGGTGGGGCCAAGATGGACTTTTTGGATTAGGACATATGTGGATATTAGAAAGTAGTGGAGGGTTTTTGAGCATATCACTAAGCATTTTGAGCAAGAGCCTCATTAAGCAACACCTCATCCCTTCTTAATAGTATTGGCTTTTCCTATAGACTCAATGTGATATTGGATCACTAAAATAGAAAATGTAGAGTCTTGTGCTTTGAGCTTGAGCCAATCCTTTGTCCTTAGCATTTTGAAGGGTCCACTTTCTAATCCATGCCATGCCAATCATTGAGCTTTCCTGAAATATTCATCTTGGAATAGCATTAGCTCAATGAGCTATATGTTTTTAGGAATTACCAAAACCACCTGTGGATAGTTGCACTTTCAATCTCCCCCTTTTTGGTAATTGATGACAACATATGGATCAAAGCTTCGACAAATGATAAATAGTATTGAAAAACATCGTCGCTTTGAGAAGTATGTGATAAGCAAGAGATCCCCTAAATTTGTGCATTATTTAAGATTTGCTTTTGAGTGCAAATGCACAATCAATTAGGATCATGGGTTACTCTTCCATGTCACATACATCTTGGTGGAGCGCTCAAAATGATAGAGATTAAAAACATGCACTCATCACCAAGCAAAGTGAATGATCATAATAGGATATGAAAGATAGCATTATCCAATAAGCATTAAGGGTAGCATATGATCAAAACACAAGCATCTAATAAAGTTTCAAACCAAACCAAATAAGTGCAAAGAGAGATAAAAAACCAACACACACTCTCTCTCTCTCTCGAAGCCTATGATCTATACATTTTTCTCCCCCTTTGGCAACAAGTTACCAAAATGTTTGAAAATGCATAGTGCTAAACAACTCTCAGGCTTGATCTTCGGGAGGTGGTGTTGAGAGAACTCCAAGGATGAAGGCTTCTGATGAAGTAGCTGGAACTGGTGGAGTAGCTGCTGGAGTTGGAACTAGAGCTGTAGCTGCTGGTGCTGAAGCTGTAGCTCTAGTGTCAGTCACTGGCACTGCAGCAGATCTCTGTCCTTTGGTCACTCTAGCAAATGCATCTGTGGTAGACTTGCCCTTCTGCTCTTCTGCTTCCTCCTGAAGTTGCTCAACTGCAGTTTGGATTTCAGTTACCTTGACATCAAGGTCATAGAATTTTGTCTCAATAATCCTTTCCAAGCTCTCCTGGTTCTTGGTCAGGGTGGCCAAGCCCTGCTCAATCCTCAGAGTGGATTGGAGCAGATATCCAAGCTGGTCTTGCTTGCTCTTCTAGAATACCTGAGATGCCTCTTCCACAGTTGGCCTCTTTGCAGCTTTCTCAGCTTTAGCCTTCTCTCTTTTTCTTGTGCTTGCACAGATGATGGTTCATTCTCAGTCATGAAAACTGTGTTGTCCTCAAATTCAGGGTAGATTGGCAGGTGCTCCTTATCCAAAATGTACTTGCCTTTGCCCATCTTTGAGTTGATTAGCTCCTGAATTTGTGGGGCATATCCACAACTTCTCTTCTGATCAGCTGTAGTCCTCTTGATTGTTTCCACAATAAGGCTCATAAGCTTGAACTTTTGTGGGACATCAAATATATGCAACAGGTTTATGGCATGTCCTCTGATCATCTTGTGATCCCCTGACTTGGGTAGCAGTGTGTGCCTTAGAATCCAATTGATAGTTGGCAGACCAGACAACAAATAGTGTACAGATGCAAACTTATGTGTATCCAAACAGCATCTGGGATCTCTTTGTACATGTTGTCCATAGAGTTGTGGTACTTCTTATTCTTTTCATAGATATCCAAGTCATCCTCATGTTCTTCAGGAGCATTGATCAATTGAGCCCATTCTTCAACTGTAGACTGGTACCTAGTACCCTCAGACATCCACACAATCCTTCCATCTGGATAGAAGTGTGCAGTGGAGTAAAATTGCATAATGAGCTCATCATTCCACTTGGTGAACTTCTGAGCCACAAACTTATCAACTCCACATGCCTTGAAGCTGTCATATACACCAGGGAAGTGATCCACATTCTCCTTGATGAACTCCCAGTCAACCCATCTCATGTCACACACTATGGGCTTCTTGTCAAGCAGAATTGTCTCATAGAAGTCCTGTTGTTCCTTAGTGTGGAATCTGTAGTCCACAGCAATCCTTCTCCAGGTAGCATATGGATCAGACTCTCTCCATAGTCTCCATCCTGAATCCGTCCCGATTTTCATATTCTCTGCAACTGGGTGTGCATCATTGTGATCAGGGATCTTGGGCTTCAGCTTTCTCAAAACAACAGAATCATCTTCTTCTTTAGCAGCTTGAGGCACTGGGGCCTTGTTTTTATCCTCAGCAGGTATGTTCCTAGTGCTCCTCTTGGGTTTTGGCTTTGGAGCTGGAGCAGCAGCCTTATGAGCAGATTTGGGCTTAGATGGGGTAGCCCCTGATCTGATTGCATCTCCCATAAGATTTTGAGCTTTGGGTGCTGGTGCAGCATCCTCTTCCTCTTCCTCTTCTTCAGAATCTCTCATCATAGATGGCTTTCCAATAACTCTGGCAATGGTCTTCTTGACCCTTTCTTTTCTCTTCTTCCCATCTCCAGTTTTCTTGGGTTCAAGAGTGAACTCCATTGTTTCTCCTGTGGCAACTTTTCTTGGCTTAGACATGGGCTGTCTTCTTGCTGGCATCTTTGTTTTCAGACCTGGCTTAGTTGCAGCAGCTGAGCCATACTCTTTCTTCAGCACTTTCTTCTTTGAAGTGGCTTCATCTTCAACAGCCACATAATCTTCATCTTCAGAGTCAGAAGTTCTCTTCTTTTTGTCCTGGTGGCAGCCTTTGGCAGATTGCTTGGAGTGCTCCTGTTGCCTTCATCATAGCTGCTAGAGGGACTAGTGCCCTCACTCAACTGAACCTGTTCCTCTGACTTGTTCTGGCTATCACTTTGGTCAGACATCTTGCAGGCAAACTGTCAGTAGTCCCTGTGAATAGGTTATAGATGAGGTAGAGTAGATGAGCATCACAAAGTACAAGAGTTTTTGCAAAACTGATGACTTAAAAACTTAGTTTTAGTTCTTCACAGAAAGCATTTCGGATCTACTGATTTGTAAACTCGGTGATACCAAAGAAGCTTTTGGAACCTGAACAAGTGAAGTCAGACCGAGTCACAGTTCGGTGGTACCGAGACTGCTAGGGTTTCACAGAGAATCGAACTCGGTCACACCAAACTACAATTTTCGGTCGGACCGAAAATGCGTGTGCTCTGGCCTAAGCCAAAACCGGTGAGACCGATTTCTACAACTCGGTAGGTCCGAGATAAGTTCGGCGGAGACCTAACCCTAAATTTTCAAATCAAAACTAATCTACGGGATGATTTTGCTGGACAGGATGATTTCAATCATGGCAAGAATCATGGCAAAGCAATGTGCTAAGAATCGGAGTTAAGGATTAGCACAATGATCAAGTTCATACCCTAGTTCGGCGAAGAACTTGCTACGGCGGCAACGGCGGTGAATATTTCCGTTGACGGCGGCGGAGACCAGCGGCGGGAGGTCGCTGGCGACAAGAGGATGATCCGGAGACCAAAGGAGGTAGAGTAGGTTACGCGCGGGCGAAGCGGTTCGGAGAAATTTCCAAAATTTGACCCGGCGGTATATATAACCTGACCCTGTCGATGTGACCGAGTGGAACAACTCGGTGGCACCGAGATTCAAAACTGCAAGCAGTTACTACAACTCGGTGTGACCGAAAAGTTCTAATCGGTTGCACCGAGATTGAAAACCCTAGATCAACTTGGTGACTCGGTAGGACCGAAAAGGATGAATCGGCCAGACCGAGATGCACAATGAGGTTTTGGAGGTTTAAGTCTATGATGAATCGGGATCTCCGAGTGCTCCTCACACAGAGTGGTTCGAATTTGACTTGATGAAACTTTGTGATGTAGCATGAATAGAGTTTGAGACGAGGAAACCATAGATAGCTAGAGGGTGTTCTTAGGCATTCTTTTCCATCCATTTGGCAAAAAGAGAAAAAAATCAAACAATCAAAGCAACAAATGGATGTCCTCGAATGAGTAAAATATGCAACCAACATGCTCACACAATAAAATGGCAAATGAAATATGTGACAAAGCATGCACAAATATTCTAGCATCTATCAAGCAATTGGCGATGACTAGGTCATCTATATATGAGTATATTGACATAGGAGTCAAATCAAAACACTTGATCATTGGTCATACTCATTGTTTAAGCACAAGTGGGGTTACCACTTTTACATAAAGCATTGTTGTGATCACACCATTAGAGTTGCTTTAGCTCATTGATTTTAGTAAAGCTCCCCCTAGATGTGATATCCCCCCTAAGAGGGATGAACTAGCCTTGGGTTTTGTCGATGATGACTTCATGTAGGTGTTGAAGATGTAGATGCTCAATGTTGATGTAGATCATTCGGAGCAATCCTTTGGAGTGCGTTGCACTTTCAATACCTACACGGGTTAGTCCCACAAGGAACAAACAAGGATATCCATAGACATAGAGTGATGCATACACAAGATGATGTCCATGCAAGCACTAGGTTACCTTGTCCCTTGTCTTACCAACAAGAGGGTTTCTGACTCCTTGAACTAGTGCAAGATATGGAAGTTGTTTGCACTTGTCCTAGCCAAAATGATGAGAGTGAAGTACGTTGGCGGAGTCACCCACAAGAACTCTCTAGTTCTTCTTCTTCGGGATCATCTTGATGGGAATCCTTGGATTCGTAGTTGTGCTTGATGAACTAGAACTTGATGTAGTCTTGGGAACCCACTTGACCAAGACCTTAGGTGCTTCTTCAAATGCATCAATTTTCTCTTGAAGCTTGTCCTTGCCTTTTTGCTTGTGGTCTTGTGGTGGAAGATCATCTTGAGCTTGTGTTCCTTTGAAAGAAGTAGGATCATACTACTCTTGTTGAGGAACAAACTTCGTCTTGGGGTATTGATCTTCTACCCACTCAACTCCATTGTCATTGAACTTTCATTCAAAACCAACACCTTGATTCTTCCGGTGGCTTCCTTGCTTGCGCACAATTTCCTCAAATTGCTTACTTCCGGCAAGAATTCTTGTAAACACCTTTCTCTATGATTCCCTTCAATAAGCTATTTTCTTGCTCAAGTGTAACTTGGCTAAACGAATCATTAGTGGAATCAAGAGAACTACTAGAAGCAACAACATTGGATTTAGCATCATTGTTGTTACTACTAGATAAGAAATCTTTCTTGTTCTTGTTGCTAGATTTAACTTGTGGCATGTAAGTAGACAAGAGTAAACGCTTGGCAATGTAAGAAGAACTTTTCTTGCGAAGATCATCACTGATTGCCTTTAAAAACTCATGCTCTTGCTCAAGGTTGAGCTTTTCAAAGCGTAGCTTGTCATGAGTCTTTAAAAGTTCTCGATGATTTTCCAAGGTAGTTTCATGAGCTAACTTAAGAGTGTTTAGTTCTTTAGTTAGACGCTCAATATTCTTCTTGTCATCATCATTCGTTTTATCTTGATTAGCATGATTAATTGACGTTTCATCATAGTTTTCATCACTAGAGTTGTCAACAAGTAAATCATTATCACCTAGCAAATCATCTTCATCACTATTGAAATCAACATACTCGGGATGTGTTACCTTTGGACCTTTGGCCATGAAGCATCTTCCAATTCCTTCATTTGGTGAGTCAAATATGTTGGGGAACGTAGTAATAATTCAAAATTTTCCTACGTGTCACCAAGGTCAATCTAGAAGATGCTAGCAACGAAAGAGAGAGGGAGTGCATCTTCATAACCTTGAAGATCGCTAAGCGGAAGCGTTACAAGAATGCAGTTGATGGAGTCGTACTCGCGGCGATTCAAATCGCGGAAGATCCGATCTAGCCCCGAACGGACGGCGTCTCCGCGTTCAACACACGTACAGCCCAGGGACGTCAACTCCTTCTTGATCCAGCAAGGGGAGAAGAGAAGTTGAGGGAGAACTCCGGCATCACGATGGCGTGGTGGTGGAGCTTGTGGTATTCCTGCAGGACTTCGCCAAGCTCTACGGAGGAGAAGGAAGAGTTGGAGGAGGGAGGGGCTGCCCCAGAGAAGGGGGTGCGGCTGCCCTCTCTCTCCCTCACTATATATAGGGGGAAGGGGGTGGAGGAGGCGCCCTAAGGTTCCCTAGGGGAGGGGTGGCAGCCACAGGGGAAACCCTAGATAGGTTTGGGCGCCCGCACCCCTAGGAAACTTGCCCCCCAAGCCGGGAGGGGCGGCTGCCCTAGGGGAGGCGCCCCCACCTCTCCAGGTTACGTGAGAGGGGTTGGGAGTAGGAGGGGCGCACAGCCCCTTAGTGGGCTGGTGTGCCCCCTCCCCTTGGCCCATAAGGCCCCCCAACGCTTGCTGGGGCCTCCGAAACACCTTTCGGTCACGTTGGTCGTCACTCGGTACTCCCAGAACAATTTCGGACTCCAATACCCTTCGTCCAATGTATCGATATTCACCTCCGGACCATTCCGGAGTTCCTTGTCACGTCCGGGATCTCATCCGGGACTCCGAACAACCTTCGGTAACCACATACTATTTCCCATAACAACTCTAGCGTCACCGAACCTTAAGTGTGTAGACCCTACGGGTTCGGGAACCATGCAGACATGACCGAGACAACCTCCGGCCAATAACCAATAGCGGAATCTGGATACCCATATTGGCTCCCCCATGTTCTGATGATCTCATCGGATGAACCATGATGTCGGGGATTCAATCAATCCCGTATACAATTCCATTTGTCTATCGGTATGTTACTTGCCCGAGATTCGATCGTCGGTATCCCCATACCTCGTTCAATCTCATTACCGGCAAGTCTCTTTACTCGTTCCGTAATGCATGATCCCGTGACTAACTCCTTAGTCACACTGAGCTCATTATGATGATGCATTACCGAGTGGGCCCAGAGATACCTCTCCGTCATACGGAGTGACAAATCCCAGTCTCGATTCATGCCAACTCAACAGATACTTTCGGAGCTACCTGTAGTGCACCTTTATAGTCACCCAGTTACGTTCTGACGTCTGACACGCCCAAAGCATTCCTACGGTATCTGGGAGTTGCACAATCTCATGGTCTAAGGAAACGATACTTGACATTAGAAAAGCCCTAGCAAAACGAACTACACGATCTTGTGCTATGCTTAGGATTGGGTCTTGTCCATCACATCATTCTCCTAATGATGTGATCCCGTTATCAATGACATCCAATGTCCATGGTCGTGAAACCATAACCATCTATTGATCGATTTAGCTAGTCAACTAGAGGCTTACTAGGGACATGTTGTGGTCTATGTATTCACACATGTATTACGGTTTCCAGTTAATACAATTATAGCATGAACAATAGACAATTATCATGAACAAGGAAATACAATAATAACCATTTTATTATTGCCTCTAGGGCATATTCCCAACTGTCTCCCACTTGCACTAGACTCAATAATCTAGTTCACATCACTATGTGATTGTAATGAATCCAACACCCATGGGGTTTGTTCATATCTCGCTTGTGAGAGAGGTTATTAGTCAACGGGTCTGAACCTTTCAGATCTGTGTGTGCTTTACAAATCTCTATGTCATCTTGTAGATGAAGCTACCACGCTCTACTTGGAGCTATTCCAAATAATTGCTCTACTATATGAACCCGGTTTAGTACTCAGAGTCATCCGAATTAGTGTCAAAGTTTGCATTGACGTAACCCTTTACGACGAACTCTTTTACCACCTCCATAATCGAGAAAATTCCTTAGTCCACTAGTTACTAAGGATAAGTTCGTCCGCTGTCATGTAATCCATTCCTGGATCACTCTTGTACCCCTTGACTGACTCATGGCAAGGCACACTTCAGGTGCGGTACACAACATAGCATACTGTAGAGCCTATGTCTAAAGCATAGGGTACGACCTTCGTCCTTTCTCTCTCTTCTGCCGTGGTCAGGTCTTGAGTCTTACTCAATACTCACACCTTGTAACACAGCCAAGAACTCCTTCTTTGCTGATCTATTTTGAACTCCTTCAAAATCTTGTCACGGTATGTATTCATTTGAAAGTACTATTAAGCGTTTTTTATCTACCCTTATAGATCTTGATGCTCAATGTTCAAGTAGCTTAATCCAGGTTTTCCATTGAAAAACACTTTTCAAATAACCCTATATGCTTTCCACAAATTCTACATCATTTTTGATCAACAATATGTTAACAACATATACTCATCAAAAATTCTATAGTGCTCCCACTCACTCCTTTGGAAATACAAGTTGCTCATAAACTTTGTATAAACCCAAAATCTTTGATCATCTCATCAAAGCATACATTCCAACTCCGAGATTGTTACTCCAGTCCTTAGAAGGATTGCTGGAGCTTTGCATACTTGTTAGCATCTTTCAGGATTGACAAAATCTTCTGGTTGTATCACATACAACCTTTCCTCAAGAATATCGTCGAGGAGACAATGTTTTGACATCCTATCCGCAAGATTTCATAAATAATGCAGAATCGCTAATATAATTCCAACAGACTCTTAGCATCGCTACGAGTGAGAAAGTCTCATCGTAGTCAACTCCTTGAACTTGTCGGAAAACATCTTAACGACAAGTCGAGCTTTCTTAATGATGACACTTACCATCATCGTCCGTCTTCCTTTTAAAATCCATCTGCACGCAACAGCCTTACGACCATCAAGTAGTTCTTCCAAAGTCTATACTTTGTTTTTATACATGGATCCTCTCTTGGATTTTATGGCCTCGAGCCATTCGTCGTAATCCAGGCCCACCATCGCTTCTCCATAGCTCGTAGGTTCATTTTTGTCTAGCAACATGACTTCCAAGACAGGATTACGTACCACTCTGAAGTAGTACGCATCCTTGTCGACCTACGAGGTTTGGTAGTGACTTGATCCGAAGTTTCATGATCACTATCATAAGCTTCCACTTCAATTGGTGTAGGTGCCACAGGAACAACTTCATGTGCCTTGCTACACACTAGTTGAAGTGACGGTTCAATAACCTCATCAAGTCTCCACCATCCTCCCACTCAATTCTTTCGAGAGAAACTTTTCCTCGAGAAAGGACCCGTTTCTAGAAACAATAACTTTTGCTTCCGGATCTGAAATAGGAGGTATACCCAACTATTTTGGGTATTCTATGAAGATGCATTTATCCGCTTTGGGTTCGAGCTTATCAGCCTGAAACTTCTTCACATAAGCGCCACAGCTCCAAACTTTTAAGAAACGACAGCTTAGGTTTCTCTAAACCATAGTTCATACGGCGTCATCTCAACGGAATTGCGTGGTGCCCTATTTAAAGTGAATGTGGTTGTCTCTAATGCCTAACCCATAAACGATAGTGGTAATTCGATAAGAGACATCATGGTATGCACCATATCCAATAGGGTGCAGCTATGTTGTTCGGACACACCATCACACTATGGTGTTCCAAGAGGTATTAGTTGTGAAACAATTTCCACAATGTCTTAATTGTGTGCCAAACTCGTAACTCAGATATTCGTCTCTATGATCATATCATAGACATTTTATTCTCTTGTCACGATGATCTTCAACTTCACTCTGAAATTACTTAAACCTTTCAATAATTCAAACTTGTGTTTCATCAAGTAAATATACTTAGCATCTACTCAAATCATCTGTGAAGTAAGAACATAACGATATCCATCATGGCGCCAAAGACTCATTGGACTGCACACATCAAAATGTATTGCTTCCAACAAGTTGCTTTCTTATTCCATCTTCTCGAAAACGAGGCCTTTCAGTCATCTTGCCCATGTGGTATGATTTGCATGTCTCAAGTGATTCAAAATCAAGTGAGTCCAAATGATCAATCTGTATGGAGTTTCTTCATGCATATATACCAATAGACATGGTTCGCATGTCTCAATCTTTTCAAAAACGAGTGAGTCCAAAGATCCATCAACATGGAGCTTCTTCGTGCGTTTTATACCAATATGACTCAAATGGCAGTGCCACAAGTATGTGGTACTATCATTACTATCTTATATCTTTTGGCATGAACATGTGTATCACTACGATCGAGATTCAATGAACCATTCATTTTAGGTGCAAGACCATTATTATTCAAATAAACAAAGTAACCATTATTCTCCTTAAATGAATAACCATATTGCGATAAACATAATCCAATCATGTCTATGCTCAACGCAAACACCAAATAACAATTATTTAGGTTTAACACCAATCTCGATGGTAGAGGGAGCATGCGATGTCTGATCACATCAACCTTGGAAACACTTCCAACACATATTGTCATCTCACCTTTAACTAGTCTCCGTATCCTTTTATTTCGAGTTACTAACACTTAGCAACCGAACCGGTATTTATTACCCTGGTGCTACTAGGAGTACTAGTAAAGTACACAATAATATAACGTATATTCAAAATACTTCTGTCGACCTTGCCAGCCTTCTCATCTACCAAGTATCTAGGGAGGTTCTGCTTCAGTGACCGTTCCCCTCATTACAGAAGCACTTAGTCTCGGGTTTGGGTTCAACCTTGGGTTTCTTCACTAGAACAGCATCTGATTTGCCGTTTCATGAAGTGTCCCTTCTTTCCCTTGCCCTTCTTTAAACTAGTGGTTTTACTAACCATCAACAATTGATGCTCCTACTTGATTTCTACTTTCGCGGTGTCAAACATCGCGAATTGCTCAAGGATCATCATGTCCATCCCTGATATGTTATAGTTCATCACGAAGCTCTAATAGCTTGGTGGCAGTGTCTATGGAGAACCATCACTATCTCATCTGGAAGATTAACTCCCACTCAATTCAAGCGATTGTAGTACCCAGACAATCTGAGCACATGCTCAACGATTGAGCTTTTCTCCCTTAGTTTGCAGGTTTAAGAAACTTGTCAGAGGTAGGGATGGCAACGGGGCCCCATACCCGCCAAACCCATGGGGATTTCATGTATTTGGGGGTGGGGATGGGCGAAAAACATCCCCATGGGGATATTTACCAAACTAATTTATTCCCCATAGGGTACAATGGGGATGGGAACGATATCCTATTCCCCAGACCCAATACCCATCGGGGACCCGGTTAGTAGCTGTGACACTGTGGTCAACCTTAAAATATTCACAAACAAACTTGCGAAAACAAAAAAAGCTCTAAAAAAACCTTAAACCTATCTCACGTCCTCATCTCAGCTGCCACCATGACCAAGAAGTCAGTACGACCTAGATATGAATTAGCAGGACAAGGACAACACCATTTATGTAGTTGATTATAGGGTGTCATATTATGTATATGAGTATTTTTTATGGGGATGGGGACCCTAATGGAGCCCCGTTCCCCAGTGGGGCATGGGTGTGGGGAAATTTCATCCCCAGTCATGTAAACGGGGATGGGGATGGGATGATAGGGAATAGATGGGGATGAGGATGTTGTAGGTATCCCCATAGGGGATTGTCCCCATTGCCATCCCTAGTCAGAGGTCTCATACCTCTTGACGTGGGCACTAGTCTGAAATCCCAATTTAAGTCTTTGGAACATCTCATATGTTCTGCGATGTTTCAAAAACGTCTTTGGTGCCACAATTCTAAACCGTTAGCATTAGCACAGAACTATCACGCAGTCATCAAAACGTGTATGTCAGATGTTTCGCAACATCCACAGCCGGTGCTCGAGGTTCAGCACACCAAGCGGTGCATTCAGAACATAGGCCTTCTGCGCAGCAATGACGATAATCCTCAGTTTTGCGGACCCAGTCCGCATAATTTCTAATATCAACTTTCAACTAAATTTTCTCTAGGAAAATATCTTAAACAGTAGAACTAAAGCGTAAGCTACGACATAATTTGCAAAGAACTTTTGACTATGTTCATGATAATTAAGTTCATCTGATTATTTAATGAACTCCCACTTAGATAGACATCCCTCTAGTAATCTAAGTGATACATGATCCGAGTCAACTAGGTCGTGTCCGATCATCACGTGAAACAGACTAGTCATCATCGGTGAACATCTTCATGTTGATCGTATCTACTATACGACTCATGTTCGACCTTTCGGTCTCTTGTGTTCCGAGGCCATGTCTGTACATGCTAGGCTCATCAAGTCAACCTAAGTGTTTCGCATGTGTAAATCTGGCTTACACCCATTGTATGCGAATGTTAGAATCTATCACACCCGATCATCACGTGGTGCTTCGAAACAACGAACCTTCGCAACGGTGCACAGTTAGGGGGAACACATCTCTTGAAATTTTAGTGAGGGATCATCTTATTTATGCTACCATCGTTCTAAGAAAATAAGATGTAAATATGATAAACATCACATGCAAATTATAAAGTGACATGATATGGCCAATATCATCTTGCGCCTTTGATCTCCATCTTCGAGGCACAGCATGATCACCTTCGTCACCGGCTTGACACCATGATCTCCATCATCATGATCTCCATCATGGTGTCTTCATGAAGTTGTCTCGCCAACTATTACTTCTACTACTATGGCTAACGGTTAGCAATAAAGTAAAGTAATTACATGGCGTTTTTCATTGACACGCAGGTCATACCATAAATTAAGACAACTCCTATGGCTCCTGCCGGTTGTCATACTCATCGACATGCAAGTCGTGATTCCTATTACAAGAACATGATCAATCTCATACATCACATATATATATATATATATATATATATATATATATATATATATATATATATATCATTCATCACATCCTTTTGGCCATATCACATCACATAGCATACCCTGCAAAAACAAGTTAGACGTCCTCTAATTGTTGTTGCATGTTTTACGTGGCTGCTATCGGTTTCTAGCAAGAACGTTTCTTACCTAGGCAAAAGCCACAACGGTGATATGCCAATTGCTATTTACCCTTCATAAGGACCCTCTTCATCGAATCTGATCCGACTAAAGTGGGAGAGACAGACACCCGCTAGCCACCTTATGCATCAAGTGCATGTCAGTCGGTGGAACCTGTCTCACGTAAGAGTACGTGTAAGGTCGGTCCGGGCCGCTTCATCCCACAATCCCGCCGAATCAAGATAAGACTAGCAACGGTAATAAAATTGAACAAATCATCGCCCACAACTACTTTGTGTTCTACTCGTGCATAGAATCTACGCATAGAGCTAGCTCATGATGCCACTGTTGGGGAACGTAGTAATAATTCAAAATTTTCCTACGTGTCACAAAGATCAATCTAGGAGATGCTAGCAACGAGAGAGAGAGAGGGAGTGCATCTTCATACCCTTAAAGATCGCTAAGCGGAAGCGTTACAAGAACGCGGTTGATGGAGTTGTACTCGCGGCGTTTCAAATCGCGGAAGATCCGATATAGCGCCGAACGAACGGCGCCTCCGTGTTCAACACACGTACAGCCCGGGGAAGTCTCCTCCTTCTTGATCCAGCAAGGGGAGAGGAGAAGTTGAGGGAGAACTCCGGCATCACAACTGCGTGGTGGTGGAGCTTGTGGTATTCCTGCAGGGCTTCACCAAGCTCTACGGAGGAGAAGGAAGAGTTGGAGGAGGGAGGGGCTGCGCCAGAGAAGGGGGTACGGCTGCCCTCTCTTTCCCTCACTATACATAGGGGGAAGGGGGGTGGAGGAGGCGCCCTAGGGTTCCCTAGGGGAGGGGTGGCGGCCACAGGGGAAACCCTAGATGGGTTTCGGCGCCCCCACCCCTAGGAAACTTGCCCCCCAAGCCGGGAGGGGAGGCTTCCCTAGGGGAGGCTCCCCCACCTCTCCAGGTTACATGAGAGGGCTTGGGAGGGGCGCACAGCCCCTTAGTGGGCTGGTGTGCCCCCTCCCCTTGGCCCATAAGGCCCCCCAACGCTTGTTGGGGCCTCCGAAACACCTTTCGGTCATGTTGGTCATCACCCGGTACTCCCAGAACAATTCCGGACTCCAATACCCTTCGTCCAATATATCGATCTTCACCTCCGGACCATTCCGGAGTTCCTCGTCACGTCCGGGATCTCATCCGGGACTTCGAACAACCTTCGGTAACCACATACTATTTCCCATAACAACTCTAGCGTCACCGAACCTTAAGTGTGTAGACCGTACGGGTTCGGGAACCATGCAGACATGACCGAGACAACCTCCGGCCAATAACCAATAGCGGGATCTGGATACCCATATTGGCTCCCCCATGTTCTGATGATCTCATCGGATGAACCATGATGTCGGGGATTCAATCAATCCCGTATACAATTCCATTTGTCTATCGGTACGTTACTTGCCCGAGATTCGATCGTCGGTATCCCCATACCTCGTTCAATCTCGTTACCGGCAAGTCTCTTTACTCGTTCCGTAATGCATGATCCCGTGACTAACTCCTTAGTCACACTGAGCTCATTATGATGATGCATTACCGAGTGGGCCCAGAGATACCTCTCCGTCATACGGAGTGACAAATCCCAGTATTGATTCGTGCCAACTCAACAGATACTTTCGGAGCTACCTGTAGTGCACCTTTATAGTCACCCAGTTACGTTGTGACGTTTGACACACCCAAAGCATTCCTACGGTATCCGGGAGTTGCACAATCTCAAGGTCGAAGGAAACGATACTTGACATTAGAAAAGTCCTAGCAAAACGAACTACACAATCTTGTGCCATGCTTAGGATTGGGTCTTGTCCATCACATCATTCTCCTAATGATGTGATCCCGTTATCAATGACATCCAGTGTCCATGGTCAGGAAACCATAACCATCTATTGATCGACGAGCTAGTCAACTAGAGGCTTACTAGGGACATGTTGTGGTCTATGTATTCACACATATATTACGGTTTCCAGTTAATACAATTATAGCATGAACAATAGACAATTATCATGAACAAGGAAATACAATAATAACCATTTTATTATTGCCTCTAGGGCATATTTCCAACAAAATATGTCATAGGAGTTGGTTGACACAAGTGCTAGACCGGCAACACCTTCATCTTGAGTATATTCGGAGTCGGAGTGATAACTTCTTTCATAGTTATTTTTGGAGTCGGAGCCGGATACCCATTCATCAACATGAGCTTGATATCTTCTTTTTGTGTAGCTCCTTGATGACTTTTCCCTCCTTTCCAAATCCTTGCTTCTCCGAGGGGGTCTTCGTTCATAACGATCATCTCTACTCCTCCTTTCTCTTGGTGGTGATTCTTCTCTTTTACTTCTTCTTTTGTGAGAATCTTCTCTTCTTTTGTAGGGGGCCGTACACTCATTTGAGTAGTGTCCGGGTCTTCCACAATTGTAACAATTTCGCTCACGACTAGAAGATCTTTTGTCATTGTAGGACCTTGACTTGGAGCTTCTTTCTTTGCTTCTACTCTTGTAGAACTTGTTGAAGTTCTTCACCATTAAGCTCAATTCTTAATTGAAGGTTTGCTTCTCACTTGATGATGTGGGAGCATCACACAAGGCTTTGTAAGCACCACTTGACTTGCTGTGAAGCTCTTCCTTATCCTTGAGTGACATCTCATGAGCAACAATTCTTCCAATGACTTCTGTTGGCTTGAGATCTTTGAAATTGGGCATCATTTGGATCAATGTGCACACGGTATCATATTTTCCATCCATGGCTCTTAGGATCTTCTTGATGATGAATCTATCGGTCATCTCTTCACTTCCTAAGCCGGCAATCTCATTTGTGATGAGAGCAAGCCTAGAATACATTTCAGCGACACCTTCACCATCCTTCATTTTGAACTTGTCAAGTTGAGTTTGAAGCACATCCAATTTGGATTCCTTGACGGAGTCGGTACCTTCGTGCATATCAATCAAAGTATCCCGAATTTCCTTTGCATTCTCAAGACGGCTAATTTTGTTGAATTCTTCGGGGCACAATCCATTGAAGAGAATATAACAAGCTTGAGCATTGTATTGTATCATCTTCAACTCTTCCGCGGTAGCTTCACAGTTCGGTTCTCTCCCATCAAAGAATTTGCCTTGCAAGCCAATACACACAATAGCCCAAACGGCGGGGTTGTGTCCAAGAATATGCATTTTCATCTTATGCTTCAAACTAGCAAAATTAGTACCATCAATGTAAGGACCTCTACGGTGGTAATTTCCCTCGCTAGACGACATACTCTCCTAGGTTTTGAAACCAAGGCTATGACCACCAAAAGCTATAAAAATCAAAGCAAATGGAGACCAAAGCTCTGATACCACTTGTAGGATCGGAAGTATGTCTAGAGGGGGTGATTAGACTACTTGACCAGATAAAAATCTAGCCTTTTCCAAATTTTAGTTCTTGGCTGATTTTAGCAACTTAGTACAAGTCAAGCAATCAACCTATACATGCAATTCTAAGATTATAGCAGCGGAATGTAAAACAATTGCATATGAAGGTAAAGGGATGAGTTTCAAGGAGCAAACGCAATGTTTACACGGAGATTTTTTATCCGTGGTTCTGATAGGTGGAGCTATCGTACATCCACGTTGATGGAGACTTCAACCCACGAAGGGTAGCAGTTCTTGTGAGTCCACGGAGGGCTCCGCCCATGAAGCGTCCACGAAGAAGCAACCTTGTCTATCCCACCATGGCCGTCGCCCACGAAGGACTTGCCTCACTCGGGTAGAACTTCACGAAGTAGGCGATCTCCTTGCCCTTACAAACTCCTTGGTTCAATTCCACAATCTTGTCGGAGGCTCCCAAGTGACACCTAGCCAATCTAGGAGACACCACTCTCCAAGAAGTAACAAATGGTGTGTTGATGATGAACTCCTTGCTCTTGTCCTTCGAATGATAGTATCCCCAACACTCAACTCTCTCTCATAGGATTGGATTTGGTGGAAAGAAGATTTGAGTGGAAAGCAACTTGGGGAAATCTAGAGATCAAGATTTATGTGGTTGGAATGGAATATCTTGACCTCAACACAAGTGTAGGTGGTTCTCTCTCAAAAAATATGTATTGGAAGTGTAGGTTTGTTCTGATAACTCTCTCCACAAATGAAGAGGAGGTGGAGGGGTATATATAGCCTCCACACAAAATCTAACCGTTACACACAAATCACCAAACTCGGTGGGACCGAATCATGAAACTCGGTCGGACCGATTTAGTTCAAAATGTGAACGTTAGGATTCTCGGTGGGACCGACTGGATCAACTACGTGGGACTGATGTCATTAGGGTTAAGGCATAACGTAATCTCGGTGAGACCGATTACAAAAACTCGGTGAGACCGATTTTGGTAATAGTCAAACAGAGAGTTGGTCAAGCAAACTCGGTGGGACCGATTCGCTCATCTCGGTTGGACCGAAACGTTACGAAAGGGAAACAGAGAGTTTGCATTGCAATCTCGGTGGGACCGATCACTCATCTCGGTTTGACCGAAATGTTACGAAAGGGAAACAGGGAGATTACAACCCCATCTCAGTGGGACCGAGATCCCTATCAGTGAGACCGAATTGATTAGGGTTTCTGGCAGTGGCTATGACAACAGAACTCGGTGGCTCCGGATATGAAATTTTGGTGGGGCCGAGTTGGACTTTTTGGATTAGGACATATGTGGATATGAGAAAGTAGTGGAGGGTTTTGGAGCATATCACTAAGCATTCTGAGCAAGAGCCTCATTAGGAAACACCTCATCCCTTCTTAATAGTATTGTCTTTTCCTATAGACTCAATGTGATCTTGGATCACTAAAATAGAAAATGTAGAGTCTTGTGCTTTGAGCTTGAGCCAATCCTTTGTCCTTAGAATTTTGATGGGTCCACTTTCTAATCCATGCCATGCCAATCATTGAGCTTTCCTGAAATATTCATCTTGGAATAGCATTAGCTCAATGAGCTATATGTTGTTAGGAATTACCAAAACCACCCAGGGATAGTTGCACTTTCACCTGGGCCTCATTCCGTGCGGTCTCTGCGCTCTGATGAGCCTTGGTGAGTTCGACCTCTTTAGCCGACACATCATTCTCCAAGGTCTCACATTTTTCACCGCATGTTGAAGCTCCTGCTGGACTTCTTTGACCCGGGCCTTGAGCTTCTTACGGGCGGCCTGCTGCTGGACAGCTTTTTCCTCGCCTCGCCTAAGGCCTTCCTCAGGGCCTCGACCTCGGTCGTGGCTCCTACACATATTACAACACTACAGTCAATACACATCGCCTACGCTTTTTGAACATACAGCAAGTCGTTATTCACCTTGCTTCTCCTGGAGCCGAACGCTAACCTCGCCAAGCTCGTTCTCGGTCCGCTCCAGCCTCTGCCTCAATTCAGAGACTTCGACAGCATGCGAGGTTGTGGCCAACAGTGACGCCTGCTTGTGCATACATGCTACGTTAGTCTCCTGCAATAGATCCTCTGTCCGGTTCTTCTAGCCGAACACCGGACAGTGTCTCAGGGGCTACTGACTACTGGGAGTTTTTCCTTTCTACGACACTCACCTCGAAACCTGTCAACAGGTTGCTGCAGGCGTCATTTAGTCCACTCTTGGCGGACTAAAACTTCTCAATCACCGCGCCCATAAGGGCGCGGTGTTCGTCCATAACGGAGGCGCCTCATAGCGCCTCCATCAGGTTGTCCGGCGCCCCTAGATGGACAGGGACCGCCGGCGGAAGCGGCGTACCCCCCTCCTTCAAAGGGGGCTGCTCGCCCGACTTCGGAGCCATATGGGTCTCCGGAATCGTATTCGGCTGAGGGCCAAACTGGATGCGGCCCTCTTCGCCAGTGTAGGAGCTTGAAGTATGTCTAGAGGGGGGGTGATTAGACTACTTGACCAATTAAAAACTTAGCCTTGTCCCAGTTTTAGAGTTTGGCAGATTTTAGCTATTTTAGGACAAGTCAAGCAATCATCACACAATTCAAGCAAGCATGCAAAGAGTATATGAGCAGCGGAAATTAAAGCATGCAACTTGCAAGAAAGTAAAGGGAAGGGTTTGGAGGATTCAAACACAATTGGAGACACGGATGTTTTTGGCGTGGTTCCGATAGGTGGTGCTATCGTACCTCCACGTTGATGGAGACTTCAACACACGAAGGGTAACGGTTGCGCGAGTCCACGGAGGGCTCCACCCACGAAGGGTCCACGAAGTAGCAACCTTGTCTATCCCACCATGGTCGTCGCCCATGAATGACTTGTCTCACTAGCGGTAGATCTTCACGAAGTAGGCGATCTCCTTGCCCTTACAAACTCCTTGGTTCAACTCCACAATCTTGTTGGAGGCTCCCAAGTGACACCTAGCCAATCTAGGAGACACCACTCTCCAAGAAGTAACAAATGGTGTGTTGATGATGAACTCCTTGCTCTTGTGCTTCAAATGATAGTCTCCCCAACACTCAACTCTCTCTCTCAGGATTTGGATTTGGTGGAAAGAAGATTTGAGTGGAAAGCAACTTGGGGAAGGCTAGAGATCAAGATTCATATGGTAGGAATGGAATATGTTGGCCTCAACACATGAGTAGGTGGTTCTCTCTCAGAAATAGTAAGTTGGAAGTGTAGGTTTAGTCTGATGGCTCTCTTCTCGAATGAAGAGGAGGTGGAGGGGTATATATAGCCTCCACACAACATCTAACCGTTACACACAATTTACCAATCTCGGTGGGACCGAATCAACAAACTCGGTCAGGCCGATTTTAGTAAACCTAGTGACCGTTAGGGTTTTCGGTGGGACTGACATGCATCTCGGTAGGACCGCTATGGTTAGGGTTAGGGCATAACGTAATCTCGGTGAGACCGATTACACAAACTCGGTGAGACTGATTATTGTAATTAGCTAACCAGAGAGTTGGTCAGGTAAACTCGGTGGGACCGATTTGCTCTTTTCGGTGAGACCAAAATGTTACAAAAGGGAAACAGAGAGTTTACATTGCAATCTCGGTGGGACCGATCCGCTCTTTCGGTGAGACCGATCCGCTCTTTCGGTGAGACCGAAAAGTTACGAAAAGGAAACAGAGAGATTACAATCCCATCTCGGTGAGACCGAGATCCCTATCGGTAGAACCGATTTGCCTAGGGTTTGTGGCAGTGGCTATGACATATGAAATCGGTGGCGACGGATAGGAAGAATCGGTGAGACCGATTTTGGCTTTAGGTTTAGGTCATATGTGGATGTGAGAAAGTAGCTGAGGGTTTTGGAGCATATCACTAAGCACATGAAGCAAGAGGCTCATTAAGCAACACATCATCCCTCCTTGATAGTATTGGCTTTTCCTATAGACTCAATGTGATCATGAATCACTAAAATATAAAATGAAGAGTCTTGATCTTTTGAGCTTGAGCCAATCCTTTGTCATTAGCAGTTTGAGGGATCCACTTTCATCATCCATGCCATGCCATTCATTGAGCTTTCCTGAAATGTTCATGTTGAATAGCATTATCTCAAAGAGCTATATGTTGTTATGAATTACCAAAACCACCTAGGGATAGTTGCACTTTCAATCTCCCCCTTTTCGGTAATTGATGACAACATATAGATCAAAGCTTCGACAAATGATAATAAGATTAAAAAACATCGTCGCTTTGAGAAGTATGTGATAAGCAAGAGCTCCCCCTAAATTTGTGCATAGTTTAAGATTTGCTTTGGACTGCAAATGCACAAGGAATTAGGCTCATGGGTTACTCTTCCATGTTACATACATCTTGGTGGAGCGCTCAAAATGATATGAATTGAGTACATGCACTCATCACCAAGCACAGTGAATGATCACATAGGATAGATAAGATAATATCATCAAACATGCATAAGTGTAGCTTATGATCAAACACATGATCATCAATGTCTCACAAACATACTATATCAAGCAACCAAAAGCAAAAAAAGTTTAAAAAACCACCAAATCAAGAGAGAACAAAAGCAACACACTCTCTCTCTCTCGAAGCCTACGATCTATACATTTGTCTCCCCCTTTGGCAACAAGTTACCAAAAAGTTCATAGTAAATGCATAGTGCTAGATCGACTCTCACGCTTGATCTTCAGGTGGTGGAGTCCGGATAGCGCCGAGGGGCAAGCTTCAGTTGAAGTAGATGGAGCTGGAGCTGATGTAGGTGCTGGAGCTGGTGGCACTGAGGTTGTAGCTGGTGCAGACGAAGTGGCTCTGGTGTCAGGAACTGGCACAGCAGATGACCTCTGGGCTCTAGGCACTCTGGAAAAATGCATCAGTTGTTGTTTTGCCCTTCCTCTCCTGCATGTCATCTTGTAGTTGCTCCACTGTAGACTGAATCTCAGTTACTTTCACATCTAAGTCATAGAACTTTTGTTCTATGATTCTCTCCAAGCTCTCCTGATTTTGAGTGAGGGTGGCCAATCCCTTCTCAATCCTCAGAGTTGATGCTATTAAGTATCCGAGCTGCTCCTGCTTGTTCTTCAAGAAATACTCAGATGCCTCCTCTTGAGTTGGCATCCTGGCAGCCTTCTCCTTCCTTGCCTTCTCCTTCTTCTCTTGTGCTTGAACTGACGATGGATCATTCTCATTCATGACAACCTCATTGTCCTCAAAGTCTGGATAAATTGGAAAATGCTCTTTATCCAATACATATTTTCCTGTGCCCATCTTTGAGTTAATCAACTCCTGGATCTGAGGGGCATATCCACAACTTCTTTTCTGATCAGCTGCAGTCCTCTTAATGGTTTCAACCATAAGGCTCATTACTTTGAATTTTTGTGGCACATCAAACAAATGCAACATGTTGATTGCATGCCCTCTGATCATGTTGTGGTCACCAGACTTTGGCAGTAGGGTATGCCTTAAGATGCAGTTAATTGTTGGCAGCCCTGACAGAAGGAAGTGGACTGATCCAAACTTATGTGTCTCAATGGCTGTATGCAGGATCTCCTTGTACATGTGTGCCATGGAATTGTGGTCCATTTTCTTCTTGGCATATACATCAAGATCATCTTCATTCTCCTTTGGGGCATTTATTAGCTTTGCCCACTCCTCAACAGTTGACTGGTACCTTGTACCTTCAGACATCCACACTATCCTGCCATCTGGATAAAAGTGTCTTTGTGGAGTAGAAGCGCATGATAAGTTCATCGTTCCAGTTGGTGAGCTTTTGCCCAAAAAAGTTTGCAACTCAACAGCAAAAAAATGTCTTGCACTCAGGATAGTGCTCTACATTTTCTTTCATGTAGGTCGATCGACCCACCTCATATCACACACTATGGGCTTCTTATCCAGCAGAACAGTCTCATAAAAGTCCTGCTGTTCCTTGGTGTGGAATCTGTAGTCCACAGCAGTTCTTCTCCTTGAGGCATATGGATCTGTCATCCTCCATAGCCTCAACCCATTGTCTCTTCTGATCTTCATATCCTCAGCCACAGGATGGGCATCATTGTGGTCTGGTATCTTTGCCTTGAGCTTCCTCAGAACTTGTCCTTCTTCATCTTCTTCTTCTGCAACCTCAGGCACTAGGGCCTTGTTCTTCTCAGAAGCTGGAATACTCCTGGTATTCCTCTTTGGTGCAGTCTTGGCCTTGGGGGCAGCTTTGGGTGCTTCCTTGGGCTTAGATGTGGCAGCCCCTGATCTTATAGCATCACCCATAAGCTATGGTGCCTTTGGTGCTGGTGCAGCAATCTCTTCTTCTTCTTCCGTCATGGAAGGCTTCCCAATAACTCTGACTGTGGTCTTCTTGACCCTCTCTTTCCTTTTCTTTCCTTCAGCAGCAGCTGGCTCTTTGGGATCAGGCTTATCATGAATTTGAGTTGATTCTCTGACTTTTGGCATAGGTGTCCTCTTGGCAGGAACCTTCTTATTGAGTCCAGGCTTTGAGCTATGAGCTGAGGCATACTCCTTGTTGAGCACTGCCTTCTTGGATGTTGCTTCATCCTCTTCTGCCCTATAATCCTCATCTTCAGAATCTGAGGTTTTCTTCTTCCTTTGCCTGGTGGCAGCTTTAGGCAAATTGCTTGGGGTGGTCCTGCTGCCTTCATCTGAAGAGCTGGAGGAACTAGTGCCCTCACTCATGTTCACATGTTCCTCTGACCTGTTCTGACTGTCACTCTGGTCTGACATGCTGACTGCTGACCCTGTGAAGAGTTATAGATGAGATAGAGTGGATGAGCATCACAAAATGCAGAGATTTTTGCAAAAGAATGACTCAAAAATTCAGTTTTAGTTTTCCACAGAAAGCATTTCGGATCAACCGATTTTCAAACTCGGTGATACCGAAGCAGTTTTGGAACCTAAATCGATGAACTCGGTTGGACCGAGTCATAGTTTAGTGGCACCGAGACTGCTAGGGTTTCTAAAGTCCTAAAATCGGTCTCACCGATTAGCAATTCTCGGTCAGACCGAGTCTCACTAGTGCAATGGCATAAGCCAAATCGGTGGGACCGAGTTTTTCAACTCGGTGGGTCCGAGATGGTTTCGGCAGAAACCTAACCCTAAATTTTCGAATCAAAACTATTCTAAGGATCGCATTGACTGGATAGGAGTGTTTCAATCGTGGCAAGAATCAATAAGAACACAATGTGCTTAGAATTGGACGAGGAAAGCACAGTGATCGAGTCCATGCCCTAGTTCGGCGGAGACTCGCTACGGCGGCAACGGCAGGGTTGATTTCTGTTGACGGCGGCGGATACCAGAGATAGGGGGCGGCTGGCGGCGAGGGGACAATCCGGAGACCACGGAGGCAGAGCGAGCTATTTCGCGGGCGAAGAGGTTCAGAGAAATTTCCAAATTTTTGCCCGTGACTATATATAGCCCGACCCTGTCGGTGTGACCGAGTGGAACAACTCGGTGGCACCGAGATGCAAAATCGTGCAGTTATTGCAACTCGGTGTGACCGAAGAGTTCAAATCGGTTGCACCGAGATTGAAAACCTAGATCGACTAAGTGATCTCGGTAAGACCGAAATGGAGGAATCGGTCAGACCAAAAATCACAAAGAAGGTTTGGAAGTTTAAGTCTATGACGAATCGGGGACTCGAAAGTGCTCCTCACACAGTGGTTCGAATCGACTTGATCAAATTTTGTGATGTAGCATGAATAGAGTTTGAGACGAGAAAAGCATAGATAGCTAGAGAAGGTTCTTAGGCATTCTTGTCCATCCACTTAGCCAAAAAAAAGAAGCCAATCAATCAAAACAACAAGTGGATGTCCTCGAATGAGTAAAGTATGCAACCAACATGCTCACACAACAAGATGGCAAATGAAATATGTGACAAAGCATGCACAACCAGTTCTAGCATCTATCAAACAATTGGCGATGACTAGGTCATCTATATATGAGTATATTGACTTAGGAGTCAAATGACAGACATTTGATCATAGGTCATACTCATCATTTAAGCTCAAGTGGGGTTACCACTTTTACATAAAGCATTTATGTGTTCACATCATTAGAGTTGCTTTGACTCAATTCTTAGAGTTAAGCTCCCCCTAGATGTGAGATCCCTCCTAAGAGGGATGAACTAACCTTGGGTTTTGTCGATGATGACTTCATGCAGGTGTTGAAGATGTGGATGCTCAATGTTGATGTAGATCTTTTGGAGCAATCCTTTGGAGTGAGTTGCACTTTCAATACCTACATGGGTTAGTCCCACAAGGAACAAACAAGTATATCCATAGACATAGAGTGATGCACACACAAAATGATGTCCATGAAATCATTAGGTTACCTTGTCCCTTGCTTTACCAACATGAGGATTTGTGACTCCTTGAACTAGTGCAAGATATGGAAGTTGATTGCACTTGTCCTTGCCATAATGATATGAGTGAAATATGTTGGCGGAGTCAACTTCAAGAACTCTCTAGTTCTTCTTCTTCTGGATCCACATCATCTTGATGGGAATCCTTGGAGTTGTAGTTGTACTTGATGAGGTAGAACTTGACGTAGTCTTGGGAATCCACTTGACCGAGACCTTAGGTGCTTCTCCAAATGCATCAATCTCTTCTTGAAGCTTGTCCTTGCCCTTGTGGTCTTGTGGTGGAAGATCATCTTGTTCTTGTGTTCCCTTGAAGGAAGTAGGATCATACTTCTCTTGTTGAGGAACAAACTTCGTCTTGGTGTATTGATCTTCTTCCCACTCAACTCCATTGGCATTGAACTTTCGTTCAAAACCAACACCTTGATTCTTCCGGTGCCTTCCTTGCTTGCGTACAATTTCCTCGAATTGCTTACTCCCGGCAAGGCTCTTGTATACACCTTTCTCTATAATTCCCTTCAATAAGCTATTTTATTGCTCAAGAGTAACTTGGCTAAGAGAATCATTAGTGGAATCAAGAGAACTACTAGAAGCAACAATATTGGATTTATCATTGTTATTGTTACTACTAGAAGAAGAATCTTTCTTGTTCTTGTTACTAGACTTGACTTGAGGCATGTAAGTAGATAAGAGTAAACGCTTGGCAATGTAAGAAGAACTTTTCTTACGGAGATCATCATTGATTGCTTTTAAGAACTCATGCTCTTGCTCAAGATTGAGCTTTTCAAAGCGTAACTTCTCATGAGCCCTTAAAAGTTCTCGATGATCTTCAAAGATAGTTTCATGAGCTAACTTAAGAGTGTTTAGTTCTTTAGTTAGACGCTCAATTTTCTCCTTATCATTGTGATTCGTTTCAACTTGATTAGCATGATTAATTGACGTTTCATCATAGTATTCATCACTAGAGTTGTCAACAAGTAAATCATCATCACCTAGCAAATCATCTTCATCACTATTGAAATCAACATACTCGGGATGTGTTACCTTAGGACCTTTGGCCATGAAGCATCTACCAATTCCTTCATTTGGTGATTCAAATATGTCGTAGGAGTTGGTTGACACAAGTGCTAGACCGGCAACACCTTCATCTTGAGTATATTCGGAGTCGGAGTGATAGCTTCTCCCGGAGTGATGGTCGGAGTCGGAGTCGGAGCCGGATACCCATTCACCAACATGAGCTTGATGTCTTTGTTTTGTATAGCTCTTTGATGACTTGTCCTTCCTTTCCGAATCCTTGCTTCTCCGTGAGGGTCTTCGTTCATAACGATCATCTCTACTCCTCCTCTCTCTTGGTGGTGATTCTTCTCTTCTACTTCTTCTTTTTGGAGAGTCTTCTCTTCTCTTGTAGGGTGTCGTACACTCATTGGAATAGTGTCCGGGTCTCCCACAATTGTAGCAATTTCGCTCTCGACTAGAAGATCCTTTGTCATTGTAAGACCTTGACTTGGAGCTTCTTTCTTTGCTTCTACTCTTGTAGAATTTGTTGAAGTTCTTCACCATTAAGCTCAATTCTTCATTGAAGGTTTGTTTATCACTTGATGATGTGGGGGCTTCACTTGAGGCTTTGTAAGCACCACTTGACTTGTTGTGAAGTTCCTCCTTATCCTTAAGTGACATCTCATGAGCAACAATTCTTCAAATGACTTCCGTTGGCTTGAGATCTTTGTAGTTTGGCATCATTTGAATCAATGTGCACACGGTATCATACTTTCCATCCAATGCTCTTAGGATCTTCTTGATGATGAATCTGTCGGTCATCTCTTCACTCCCTAAGCAGGCAATTCCATTTGTGATAAGTGCAAGCCTAGAGTACATTTCAGCGACAGCTTCACCATCCTTCATTTTGAACTTGTCAAGCTGACTTTGGAGCACATCCAACTTGGATTCCTTGACGGATTCGGTACTTTCATGCATATCAATCAAAGTATCCCAAAATTTCCTTTGCATTCTCAAGGCGGCTGATTTTGTTGAATTCTTGAGGCACAATCCGTTGAAGATGATATCACAAGCTTGAGCGTTGTATTGCAACATCTTCAATTCTTCCGCACTAGCTTCACGGTTCGGCTCTCTCCCATCAAAGAATTCACCTTGCAAGCCAATAGAAATAATTGCCCAAACGGCGGGGTTATGTCCGAGAATATGCATTTTCATCTTACGCTTCCAACTAGCAAAATTAGTACCATCAAAGTAAGGACCTCTACGGTGATAATTTCCCTCGCTAGACGCCATACTCTCCTAGGTTGTGAAACCAAGGCTATGACCACCAAAAGCTATGGAAATGAAAGCAAATGGAGACCAAGGCTCGATACCACTTGTAGGACCTTGAAGTATGTCTAGAGGGGCGGTGATTAGACTACTTGACCAATTAAAAACTTAGCCTTTTCCTAGTTTTAGAGTTTGGCAGATTTTAGCTATCTTAGGACAAGTCAAGCAATCATCACACAATTCAAGCAAGCATGCAAAGAGTATATGAGCAGCGGAAATTAAAGCATGCAACTTGCAAGAAAGTAAAGGGAAGGGTTTGGAGGATTCAAACGCAATTGGAGACTCGGATGTTTATGGCGTGGTTCCGATAGGTGGTGCTATCGTACCTCCACGTTGATGGAGACTTCAACCCACGAAGGGTAACGGTTGCGCGAGTCCACGGAGGGCTCCACCCATGAAGGGTCCATGAAGTAGCAACCTTGTCTATCCCACCATGGCCGTCTCCCACGAAGGACTTGCCTCACTAGCGGTAGATCTTCACGAAGTAGGCGATCTCCTTGCCCTTACAAACTCCTTGGTTCCACTCCACAATCTTGTCGGAGGCTCCCAAGTGACACCTAGCCAATCTAGGAGACACCACTCTCCAAGAAGTAACAAATGGTGTGTTGATGATGAACTCCTTGCTCTTGTGCTTCAAATGATAGTCTCCCCAACACTCAACTCTCTCTCATAGGATTTGGATCTGGTGGAAAGAAGATTTGAGTGGAAAGCAACTTGGGAAGGCTAGAGATCAAGATTCATATGGTAGGAATGGAATATCTTGGCCTCAACACATGAGTAGGTGGTTCTCTCTCAGAAATAGTAAGTTAGAAGTGTAGGTTTAGTCTGATGGCTCTCTTCTCGAATGAAGAGGAGGTGGAGGGGTATATATAGCCTCCACACAAAATCTAACCGTTACACACAATTTACCAATCTCGGTGGGACCGAATCAACAAACTCGGTCGGACCGATTTTAGTAAACCTAGTGACCGTTAGGGTTTTCGGTGGGACTGACATGCATCTCGGTAGGACCGATATGGTTAGGGTTAGGGAATAACGTAATCTCGTTGAGACCGATTACACAAACTCGGTGATACCGATTTTGGTAATTAGCTAACCAGAGAGTTGGTCAGGTAAACTCGGTGGGACCGATTTGCTCTTTTCGGTGAGATCGAAATGTTACAAAAGGGAAACAGAGAGTTTACATTGCAATCTCGGTGGGACCGATCCGCTCTTTTCGGTGAGACCGAAAAGTTACGAAAAGGAAACAGAGATTATAATCCCATCTCGGTGACACCGAGATCCCTATCGGTAGAACCGATTTGCCTAGGGTTTGTGGCAGTGGCTATGACATATGAAATCGGTGGCGCGGATAGGAAGAATCGGTGAGACCGATTTTGGCTTTAGGTTTAGGTCATATGTGGATGTGAGAAAGTAGCTGAGGGTTTTGGAGCATATCACTAAGCACATGAAGCAAGAGGCTCATTAAGCAACACCTCATCCCTCCTTGATAGTATTGGCTTTTCCTATAGACTCAATGTGATCATGAATCACTAAAATATAAAATGAAGAGTCTTGAGCTTTTGAGCTTGAGCCAATCCTTTGTCATTAGCATTTTGAGGATCCACTTTCATCATCCATGCCATGCCATTCATTGAGCTTTCCTAAAATGTTCATCTTGGAATAGCATTAGCTCAAAGAGCTATATGTTGTTATGAATTACCAAAACCACCTAGGGATAGTTGCACTTTCAGCCAGTCTCCATGGGGATCATCCCCTCCATTTGTCTGGCAGGGGAGGCTACGCCTCATGGCGCCTCCCGGACAGCGTCCTGGGCTCCTCCCCGGTTCGGATCGGCTCTCCGGGACATCACTTCGGTGTCGTCCCTGGGCCCGGGGGAGTAAGCAGGCGGTGGCGACTGGCTCGCCATCTACGACGGAGCCAATGAACCTTCAGATGAGGATCGCTGGACAAGGTCATGGGCCGGACTGCAATATTGTAGTTAACCATGTTAAATAAAGAGAAAGGGCTGGATGTGCGCACAAATAAATCACGTCACTTACGATGCGGCCTGGGGCTTAGCGCGGGGGCGTCGTTCCGGACTAGTATACTGCCAATGTCCCACGCGGTATTAACCGCTGGGGCGCCCTTCCCCTTCTTGGGCGCCTCCGCCTTCGGATGTGCCGAGGCCGCCCTCTTCTTCTTCTCCTGGGGAGGAGGGTTGTTTTCTTCCTCATCTCCCTCTTCCTCGTCATTTTCCTCGGGGAAAGAGGAACGGGCCTCGTCGTCTTCGAACGTCGCATCAAAGTGCCCTTGCGACTGGGGCTGCTTTTGGTCCCCTTGGCTTTCTTCTTGGCCTTCTTCTCCGGCGCCATATACGGCGCCAGGACCAGCATCTTCGCCAGGCGCGGGATGACTGGTTCTTTGGGCAGTGGAGCCGGACACTGGATTCGCTTCGCCCTCTCCACCCAGTCCTGAGAGAGCAATACTAAAATCTCAGACGTCATCCCCAAAAACATTTATGCCGGGAATACGCCAAAAGTAACATACCTCGTTGGCGGGGTGTTTGCAACTATGACCATGGTCTGAGTCCGTGGCCGGTGGCTTCTCGTTGCCCTTAAATAGAAACTTCCAGGCCCCTTCGTGGGAAGTCTCGAAGAGCCTCTTCAAGGTCTAGTGCTTCTTCGAATTGAACTCCCACAAAGGGCGGCTTCGGCGCTGGCACGGAAGAATCCGACGGACTATCATCACCTGGATGACGTCAACGAGCTTGACGTTCTTGGTCACCATGTTGTGGATGCGCGTCTGCAGCGCTATCAGCTCGTCAGGAGAGCACCAGTTCGGGCTCTTCTCAACCCAGGAGGTGAGTCGCATGGGAGCCCCGGAGCGGAATTCGGCATGCTGCGGCCCAGGTAGTGCCGTGAGGTTCTGTGATATAGAACCACTGCTTCTGCCACTCCTTTACTGTCTCCACAAAGGTGCCTTTGGGCCAGGAGACGTTGGACAGCTTGCTCACCATGGATCTTCCGCACTCCGCGTGCTGGCCATCCACCACTTTCGGCTTCACATTGAAGACTTTGGGCCACAGCCCGAAGTGGGGATGGATGTGGAGGAAGGCCTCACACACGACGATAAACGCCGAGATGTTGAGGAAGGAATTCGGGGACATATCATGGAAATCTATCCGTAATAGTACATCAGCCCGCGAACGAAAGGGTGGAGTGGAAACCCTAGCCTGCGGAAGAAATGTGGGCTCCGGCGTGGGGGCAACTTGTCCCTCGGCCGGCAGACGATGGACGATCTCCTTCGCCAAATATCCGGCTGCCCGGAGCTCAGTAATGTCCTCCTCCTTGACGGAGGAGACCATCCACTTGCCCTGACCACCGGATCCGGACATCGTTGCTTGAGTGGAAAGGAGATGAGAACTTGGGCGCTGGAGCTTGAGATCGAAAAGGCGGAGGCAGAGAGAAAGCGTGAGGAGAGGAAGGAATCCTTATCCCCTTATAAAGGCAGCAAATATTAAACGCCTCCTCACTCGCCTTAGGATTCGCCTGTTCCCAAGGGCTATGTAAAAGACACGGTTGGGTTACCCATGCCCGCATTTGATGGGAATCCTGCAATAAGGGGACACGACCTCTATCTCGACAAGACGTGCCAACAACAACTGCTTCTCGAAACGTGGGATGGCAGAAAAACTGTTCGAAATTATGACAGGACGGACATGATGTCGTGTTGAAAAGGAGCTGTCAACAGATTAGATTCGTACAAATATTATATTCTCTCTGCGGTTGTGTATGGTGTGACACAGATCCGGATACAGTCATCGCATCCGAAGACTATCTTGGAGTTCGGGAAAAAGGGAACCCGCCTTGCAATGTCGAAGACAAATCTGCGCGCCGGACTCCTCGTCATTGAAGCCAGGTTCAGGGGCTATTGAGGGAGTCCTGGACTAAGGGGTCCTTGGGTATCCGACATGTTATCTATGGGCCAGACTGATGGGCTGTGAAGACATGAAGACCGAAGATCATACCCGTGTCCGGATTGGACTCTACTTGGCGTGGAAGGCAAGCTTGGCGACCAATTATGAAGATTCCTTCTTATGTAACCGACTCTATGTAAACCCTAGATACCTTCGGTGTCTATATAAACCAAAGGGGTAGTCCGGAAAGGACACCGCATATACTCATTACCATAGTCATAGGCTAGACTTCTAGGGTTGAGCCATTACGATCTCGTGGTAGATCAACTCTTGTAATACTTATATTCATCAAGATCAATCAAGAAGGAAGTAGGGTATTACCTCCATAGAGAGGGCCCGAACCTGGGTAAACATCGTGTCCCCCGTCTCCTGTTACCATCGATCCTAGATGCAAAGTTCGGGACCCCCTACCAGAGATCCGCCGGTTTTGACACCGACACCCGTGGCAATCATCTGATTGAACTTGCCCATGGCATCGGTCAATCTAGCCATTCTGGAAAGTGCGACTATTACAGTGGAATAGGTGACTACATCGGGACTTACACCTTTTTCCCACATTTCTGTAAATATGATCATAGCTTCATCCATCATTCCATGTTTAGCATATGCATCAATTAATATGTTGAAAACATAGCAGTCCTGTAACATCCCAATTTTCAATTTGGATGTTATACGTAGGTCATCATATGCATATCATATTTTATTTGCATTTTGGTTGTGATCCTAGAAATCTTAAGCAACTCAAGGACCCAAGGAGAGAGTTGGGGATTTCATTTATTTTCATATTTGATTTTTTTTTCAAATTTGAAAAGAGGATCAATTTGGTTTAATATTTTTCTCTCCAAATATTTCTACTATTAAATAAATGAGATAAGATAATATGACTTCTTCAAAAAGAGAGGAATATTGGAGGAAAAAATTTAAAACCAAAATATATTTTATTTGGATTTTATTTGAATCAGAAAAATATGCATTTTTAGGCCAGAAAAATGTTCACTTTGTTCTAAATATTTTATTTAGACGGTGAAAATTGTTTTTGGCAATTTTAGAAATTTTTAAATTCTATTAGGATTTTTATTCGGGCGAAATCTTATTTAAAAAAATGTTTCCGCCCGACTGGGCCAAAGGCCCAGCCGAGCCGGGCCAAAGCCGCGTCACCGCCACCTTCCTTCCGCCGTGCGCCGCATGGACGTCGAGGAGAGTCCGAGCCAGACTCTCGCTCGCGCCGCCCCTCCTCCAAGCCGCGACGCCCCCCCGGCCCCTTTAAATCCTGCCCGACCCCGCCGCCTCCTCCCCACCTCACCCCGCCGCCCGCAACCACCGCCACCGCCGCAAGCCCAGCGCCGCCGCCGCTTCTGCTGCCGCCGCCGCACGCTGCTGCATCGCCGCCCTGACCCGCCGTTGCCCGCCGCCGTCGGATCTCGACGGATCTCGCTGCCACCAGTTTTTTTGTTGAACCGGTAAAACCGACAAAACCGTCGCCCATGTTTTTTTCGTTAGATCGGTTTAGTTTGGTTTTTCGGTTTCGCTAATTAGCGAAGGTTCACCGGAACGTCTCTGCTAGCGAACATGTTCGCCCGTTTGTCCCTGATAGCGAACATTCATTCGATAGTCTTTTTCTTTTATTTTATTTTCTGCCAGGGACCTATCCGCGATTATTTTTATCGTAGGTTAGCCCCTGATCTTCAAACGCTCGCAACTTTTTGCTCGCTCGGTTAAATCCAGTGAAACCAACGCCAAAATCTTCGTCTCGAACCACTCTTTCCAGTTAATCAAGTTGAACATGGTTTTGAAAAATTAAAATTTGGTTGCAAGCAGATTTGAATTCAAACTTCTTTTGAGCATAGTTTGAGTTTCATAGCTCGGATTTGATAGATTTCTTTTTGCAAATTTGAAGCTCTTCAGTTGTGTTTTCGATTAGGATCTTCTCATCTGAGTTTTACCCTTGCATCTTATGCTTGAGTGCTTATGTATGCTATTGTTTGTTTGCGATAGAGTTTCCGGAGTGCGAAGCATGCTACTACGAGTCACTAGGGTTTTCAGATCGTCAGCAAGGCAGGTAACACTTTGATCATGCCCCTTTATTACCCAGTTTTTATGCATTAGTTATACCCCTCAAACACTGCATGAGTAGGATTTGTTAACATGTGGGTATTGGGAAGTAGCTGATGAGGTAGAACATATTGTCTTTTACTCAAACCTTGGGAGTTACTTCTACATTATGCTATTACTGCTATGCTGTGCTCGTAGACGTGGATTGGTTGAGTGTATCCATGACAGATGTGAGAGTTGTTAATTAATGATTAACTTAAGGTGGCTACTTTAATACACATCTGGGTGGATTGGTTGTGGACACCTGGGGAATCCAGTGTTGTCCAAGGAGATCCCGGGGAATCCGTGTGGTCATCCTATGGAATGCCACCCAGGCTCAAAGGGATCATAAGATTATTCATGCTAGAAACTTCTGTGTGCAGCCACAAGCCATTATGGACTCTGGCATAGCTGAGTAAGTTGTGGGAAACCTTTCCATGATGGGCTAGCAGATGTAGGGGATTGTAGGTGTACCGGCCTATCTATCGGTTAAGGAGATCGGACCTCTTCGGAAAGACTATGTCTCGGTCATCCATTTTTCAAACACCATGCAGTGCGAGAAATACAACGGAGGAGATTGAGTCTTGTGGGGAAAAGTGCGCAAAACTCTACAGACTATACAAACTAAGCATGGTTAGCCGTGTCCCCGGTTATGGACATCTTGAGTATCTGGTTCTTGAATTATTGATTTGATCTCATCACTCTTAATTTAATTTGTTGGATTGTTAATTCCTGCTTAATTGGGATTGAGATGGGGTTTCCATTCTCAATGTTTATCAACCAACTTGTTAGTTAAATAAAATATATTCCTTTGCAGTAGGGAAAAATTGGCTTTACGCAAAGGTGATAACCATAGAGCCTCCACCAGCCATATATGCATGTAGTGTTAGCTATTACATTGTTCATTGCTCTGTAGTGTTATTTTGCTAGCATATTCCATGTGCTGACCCGTTTCGGGCTGCAACGTATTATGTTGCAGAATTTTCAGATAAGGAGTAAGGTGCGCTAGGTCGTTGTCATGCACTCAGCTATGCCGTTGGAGTTGATGGACTCATTTACCTTCAAAGCTTCCGCGGTTATCGTATTTAGTTGGCCTTAAGCCATATTTTTTTTACTATAAATAGTAGGGTAAACACCCCACTGCAACTTTTATTAATTAAAAGAGATAGAACAACAATTGTCTGGTGGGCTTGAGATAAGCCCAAGAAGAGAAAACAAGAAGAACAAAAGAGAAACTACCAAAAAAGAACTAAGCTAAACTACAGTTGAGAACCACAAAAAACAAAAAAACAACAAGGAATACTATACATGATTACAACAATGAATCCAACCAAACAGAGAACTGCACTTCATATTTCTTCTTGATCCTGTATTTGAGAAGCTTTAGCTCTTCAGTGAATATGAATTTCCAGCCAACAAATGAAGGAGTTATATTATCAAAAAAATTGTTGTTTCTAGAAATCTAGATGGCCCGTGATCCCAATATGATAATCTCCATAAAGAAAATGTGTGATTGAACTCTGTTATAAATCCTTCAAGTACTGTGTGTGTCAGCATTGCTGATCCAGGGATGACACTGATGCACAGAGATTTGACCGCTTGAGGTCGGATCGCTACAAGTCGGCTGCAATACCGCTGCTTTCCATTGAATTACAGAGATCAATCATATCAGCAAAGCATCCTTCAGTAGCATACCCATGAAGCAAAATACGGTATGAGACGATATCCGGTTTGTGGCCCTTGGCAGTCATGGATTCAAAAAATTCTGCAGCTTCTTTGCTTCTTCCAAGCTTGCAAAGGGAGGCCAGGAACGAGCTGCAAGTAACAATATCTGGTATAGGATTTCTCTGAACAATTTAGTGGCCTCATTCAACCGCCCAGATGTGGAATATCCATTGATCATGCAATTATATGTCAATGTATTGGGTTGAGCACCATTGGCAACCATCTGCCGAAGGACTAGCTCTGCCTTGTCCATTGCGCTGGCCTTGCACAGCGCGTCAATAATCAAGCTATATGTCACCACACTGTGCACAACACATTGCCACACCATTTCATGGAATAGATTGCATGCCTTGCCTGTTTCGCCCTTCTTAAAGAGGCCATGGATGACCATGTTATATGCCACCACATCAGGGAAGCATCCATCTCCTTCTTTCGCCATCGTTTGGAGCAGTTCGAGCCCCCGCTGGCTCATGCCTTTGTCGCAGAAGCTCTTCAGAACAATGGTGTATGAGAAGGCGTCAGGCACACAGTCCAGCTCGGAATCCTATGAAGCAGCACTGAGGGAGTTCCGGATTAAGGGGTGTCCGGATAGCCGAACTATCATCATCGGCCGGACTCCAAGACTATGAAGATTGAAGACTTCGTCCCGTGTCCGGATGGGACTTTCCTTGGCGTGGAAGGCAAGCTTGGCGATCTGGATATGTAGATCTCCTACCATTGTAACCGACTACATGTAACCCTAACCCTATCCGGTGTCTATATAAACCGGAGGGTTTTAGTCCGTGGGGACGAACAAAAATCATACCATAGGCTAGCTTCTAGGGTTTAGCCTCTTTGATCTCGTGGTAGATCCACTCTTGTAACACACATCATCAATATTAATCTAGTAGGGCGAGGGTTTTACCTCCATCAAGAGGGCTGAACCTGGGTAAAACATCATGTCCCTTGTCTCCTGTTACCATCCTCCTAGACGCACAGTTCGGGACCCCCTACCCGAGATCCGCCGGTTTTGACACCGACATTGGTGCTTTCATTGAGAGTTCCGGTCATCAACAACGACGCGGTCCAGGGTGAGACTTTTCTCCCCGGACAGATCTTTGTGTTCGGCGGCTTTGCACTGCGGGCCAATTCAGTTGGCTATTTGGAGCAGATCGAAAGCTACGCCCCTGGCCATCAGGTCAGATTTGGAAGTTTAAACAATACGGCAGATATCCGCGGAGACTTGATCTTCGACGGATTCGAGCCACAGCCAAGCGTGCCGCACTGTCTCGATTGGCATGATCTAGCTCTACAGCCGAACAATGCCCTGGAGGCCGCACCAGTATCCGCTCCGGCCATTAATCCGGAGCCGGATTCCCCGACCGAGGACGAGTGGTTGGACACCGCCTCGGGGGCTACAATCTCTACGGCGATCGAGCCGAACTCCATCCCTGTCCTTTGCAAAGACTCCGACTCCGGGGCACCGGACTCCTATCCGGACTCCGAACCCTCTGCGCCCTTGCCGATCGAATCCGATTGGGCGCCCGTTATGGAGTTCACGGCCGCAGACATCTTTCAGCACTCGCCTTTTGGCGACATCCTGAATTCACTAAAGTCTCTCTCTTGATCCGGAGAGTCCTGGCCGGACTACGGTCAGGAAGGTTGGGATCTGTCGACGAAGAAATTCGACGCCCACCCACCACCCACTTAGTAGCAGCTGTCGGCGACCTAACCGACATGCTAGACTACGACTCAAGACATCGACGGTATGGGCGGCGATGCGAGGCGACCAAGACCCGGCGCCTACAGGGCACGCTGGAAGGCCACCTCGTCATACGACATATACATGGTGGACATCCCAAAAGATGGGAACGGCGATGGAACAACGGAGGATGACCCCTCAAGAAGCAGCCCAAGCGCGGCGTCGTGGCGCCGCTCTAAATCCCGCCACAGCAAGAATGAAGATTCCGGCACGGAGATAACAATACACCGGACAACGCCGAAGACAATCCACTCCTGCAAGATCCATCGCAGAGGATGAAGACGCCAGCCCTCAAGAGAGAGCGGCGAGAAGAAGAGGTAGAGGATTATATACCTCCCTCCGAAGACGAAGCAAGCCTCGGCGACAATGAATTCGTCGTGCCTGAGAATCCCGTCGAACAAGAGCGTTTTAGACGCAGGCTTATGGCCACGGCGAACAGCGTAAAGAAAAAGCAGCAACAGCTTAGAGCTTATCAGGATCTGCTAGCCGACAGATGGACCGAAGTCCTCGCGGCTGAAGAGCATGAGCTCGAACGCCCCTCCAAAAGCTACCCTAAACGCAAGCTGCTCCCCCGATTATAGGAGGAGGCTTACGAACCCGCATCACCAGGAGACAATACGGCTGACCGACCACCCCGTGGCGCGGCGAGAGAGGCCTCTAGGCCCTTCACTAGAACTGCACCCCAGCATCGCTCAAAAGCACACGGCCAAAGGGGAACGCTCCGGACTGCGAGATATATTGGAGGACAAGGCAAGACAACCAAGATCGATCTATGGATCGGCGTGGGCGCACGATGCGTGGCGACAACCATCGCACGGACACGATGAAATACGGCGGGCAGAACAAAAAATACCAATCTCTTTTGAGCTCCGTCGTGATATCGCCCAGTACAGAGGCGCCGCACACCCACTATGCTTCACAGACGAAGTAATGGATCATCAAATCCCCGAAGGGTTTAAACCCGTCAATATTTAATCCTATGATGGCACAACAGACCCCGCGGTTTGGATCGAAGACTATCTCCTTCACATCCACATGGCCCGCGGTGACGATCTTCATGCCATCAAATACCTCCCCTCAAGCTTAAAGGACCAGCCCGGCATTGGCTCAACAGCTTGCCGGCAGAGTCAATTGGGAGCTGGGAGGACTTGGAAGCCGCAATCCTCGATAACTTCCGGGGCACTTGTAATGCGACCACGAGACGCCGATGACCTAAGCCACATAATTCAGCAGCCAGACGAATCGGCGGACAATTACGGACACGGTTCTTAACCAAGAAAAACCAAATAAATCGACTGTCCGGATGTGGAGGCCCTCATGACCTTCAAGCATAACATCATGACGAGTGGCTTGCCCGGCGCCTAGGACAGGAAAAGCGAAATCCATGGCAGCCCTCACATCACTCATGACCCGCTTCTGGCGGGTGAGGACAAGTAGCTAGCACGCGAAACAACCTCGGCCAAAAATTCTGGCAGTCCGGACTTCAAGGACCAAAGCGGCAGGCAGCGTCGTAAGAAAAACAAACGCCTCACTAACGGCGACAATATTGAGGATACGGCAGTCGATTGCGGATTCAACGGCTCTAAACCGGTCAGCGGAAAAAGCCATTCAAACGAACTACTCGGGTCCGTCCAATTTGGACCGAATACTCGACCGCTCGTGCCAGATACACGGCACCCCCGAAAAGCCAGCTAACCACACCAACAGGGACTATTGGGTATTCAAGCAGGCAGGCAAGTTAATTGCCGAGAACAATGACAAGGGGCTGCATAGCGATGACGAGGACGAGACCCAACCGCCAAACAATAGAGGATAGAAGGGTTTCCCCGCAGTGCGGACGGTGAACATGATATCATAGCGCACATACCCAAAAGGGGCGGGCGTGCACTCGAGGATGTCTACACGATGGAGCCAGTTGCCCGAAGTTCAATCCATGGTCCTCCTGCCCGAGCACTTTTTACCGAAGGACCACCCCACCAAAGATCCGCCACGGCAGATTCGCCAGACCGGTCCTAGACCCAATCGTCGATGGATTTCACCTAACGAGTCCCGATGGATGGCGGCAAGAGCCTGAACCTGCTTTACCGGGATACGGCGCAAAATGGGCATAGACCCCTCAAGGATTAAACCTACCAAAACGGCCTTTAAAGGCGTCATACCAGTGTAGAAGCCAATTGTACGAGCTCAATTACTGGAAGTGGTCTTCGGATCCCCGGATAACTTCCGAAGCGAGGAGTTAATCTTCGACATAGTCTCGTTCCGCAGCGGCTATCATGCCTTGCTCGGACGTACCGCATTTGCAAAGTTCAATGCGGTGACGCACTACGCATACCTCAAGCTCAAAATGCCAGGCCCTCGAGGAGTCATTACGGTCAACGGAAACACTGAACGTTCTCTCCGCACGGAGGAACATACAGCGGCTCTCGCGGCAGAAGTGCAATGCAGCCTCTTAAGGAAATTATCAAATCTGGCCGTTAAGCGGCCGGACACAGCCAAGCGCGCCCGGAGTAACTTACAACAAGACCACCTGGCACGTTCCGAGCACGCAGTGCGGCTCCAACCCCAGCTCCTACGAAACGTCAAAGCAAGTCCTTCGCGTACACCATTATGCTCTGAAGATACCATGGGCATGGGGAGGGGGGCACGACCACAATACACCCAGACTGTGGCTCAACCACACAAGGGGCTCTCAAGTGTCGTTCCTTTTTATTTTTTTTCCTTTTACTTTTTAACCACAGGACTCCGTTTATCAGAAGCCCTGTCCGGCAGTAGACCTGCCGAACTCACGATGCAACATCCAGGGAAGGATAAAGGCTACAACGAATATACAAGTGGTCTCCATTACGAGCATTTTCATACACCAATCTGCAGCCTACCCCTGGAGGGGGACATGTTTAACAGTCTCCTACCTCGCTTGTCACACTATTTGTATCGCTCTGCATTCGTAGCAGCACTTACTGAATAAAACAATGCAGCACCTTTTTGCTTATAATTGCATTTCTTTTTCATACATATGTTCATTCACGACATGTTGCATCCATTACACTTTAGTACGGCTAATATACACCAGGGGCTTATGTTTCTGCGTTATGGTGTGATGAGTCCGAACACTTTCACAAGTGCGGCACCCGAACTTATAGCACTATATGCATCGGCTCGAATCATGTCTTGGGTCAATAGTTGGGTTTGCCCGGCTCCCGTGTTTTGGTACCTTACGTTCCGTTATATCGGCTAAGGTAGCACCGGAGAACCATTGCGATTCCGCCCAAGTTAATTTGAGTTAACGCCTCGATGGAGAAAGCTAAAACTGAGCGTCATGATGAGGCGAGACCGGTCGCTGTTCGAGAGGTTTTCTGCGAGTCCTTAAAGACTTATGCCGCTTAGGCGAAGCGGATACTTGTCCGGCCAAGGCGTGAATAGCGCCCCAAATTGACCTTCCGAAGACTAGGGGCTTCGCCGAAATTTAAAATTATAGAATTCTATGGCTAAGTGAGAGTGTTCAAGCATTATAAGTCCGGTTGCCTTGTTCGTTGTGTTGAGCGCCTCCCTAGATGGACCCAAAAATGGGAACAAGAGCGCTCAAGTTTATCCCGAACACCCCAGCACTCGTGGCATGGGGGCTGAAGCCAACGACTTGCCATCTCTCAGATTTGATAAACAGCCACACAGAAGGTAATATTTTAAATTAACAAGCATTGCTTAGTGCATATGAACTAAGTTTCAGCGCACAGGATAACAAAATGCGAGTCTACTCAAATATTACATCTTTGGAGCACTCACCATAATAGTCTTTGGCGCCCTTGACACACTCTTATAATACATCTCGGGCGTGCGATGCTCCTTGCCCTCTGGTGGCGGGTCCGTCCACGAGCTTACAGGCATCCATCTTGCCCCAATGCACCTTTGCGTGGGCAAGGGCCGACGGGCACCCTCGATACAAGCGGAATGCTTGATAACTTCAACCCACGGGCACGCATCCACCAGCCCGCCGCAGGGCCAGTAGCTCCAGGCATGGCCTCCTTAGGCCAAAGCCGAACTATGAGGCCCTTCATGGCATGTTCGGCCGCCTTGTGGAGCTCGACCAGCTGCTTCAAATGGTCGCTAAAACATCGGATGGCCGGCCTCGGCATCTTGAGACCAGAAGACCTTCTCCGTTGAGCTCCCTCCTCGGCCCGGTAGAATCTGGCTGACATCGGACACGCTGCGAGGAAGCTCTGCGAACGCCTGGAGAGCTCAATTCGGGGTAAGCAACAGGTAATTAACACTCACATGCTTACTCTGCATGAAAAATGCCTTACCTGCTGCTATTTTCTTCACCGCCTCAATCTCCTGGAGGGCCTTGTAGGCTTCGGCCTTAGCGGTTTTGGCACTCTCAAGAACTATTGCAAGCTCAGACTCTCGAGTCTTCGAGTCACGCTCCAAGTTCTCATGTTTTTTCACGAGATCCTGGAGCTCTTGCTGTACCTCCGCCACCCGTGCCTCCTGCTTCTCTCGCTCAGTGCGTTCCGCGGCCGCATTACGCTCGGCCGCGGTCACCGCCTCCTTCAGGGTCGCCACCTCGTTAACGTCCCCTACAATACCCACGTTATCCTTGTCATTTTTCTTGCAACCAAATCCTTTTCTGTAAGGTAAAATTTTCATAAGGTATTACTCACCTTCTTTTTCCTCGAGCTGCTTCTTGGCATGGCCGAGCTCGTTCTCGGACCGCTTTCGAGGTTTTCTTCAAAGTATTGACCTCACTTGATCGGTGCGGCGAAGGTCAGCAGCACAACCTGCAATCCCATATTGACATATTTTTATGACTCCTGCGGTTATCTTTCTAAAGATCCTCAGTCCGGCTTTTCTTTCCGAACACCGAACCGAGCATCAGGGGCTACTGTCTATGCGGTACCATTTTACATATATTGAAATTTCTTACCTCAAAGCCTGATAGTAGACTGGTACAGGCTTCGGTCAGCCAGCTCTTGGCGGACTGAACTGTCCGGATCACCGTACTCATAACAGTGCGGTGCTCCTCCTCGATGGAGGCGCCGTTGAGCGCCTCCAGTAAGCTATCCGATGCCTCCGGTTGGACGAAGGACACCGGCGTCTTACCCTTCTTGCGAAGGGATCGCTTACCGGACTCCGGAACCACTGAAGGTTCCGACATGAAGCCCGGACAAGGGTCGGGCTTAGAGCCCCTGGGGGTCTTGCTCCCCACGCGCCTGGAGTCCGGGAGGTTGCCTTGTGGCACCTCCTGCGCCACCTCCTCGTGACCAAGCCCCCTTTGGAGCCCCGCCGCGGCGTTGTCCACAGCATGAGGCGAGGAGGCGGTCGGAAGCGAAGTACTCTCCATTTCCGACGAGCCCAGGGACCCGCTCGATGAATCGATTTAACTCGCCTTTGGGCGGGCTGCACGATTGTTCGACATTAGAGAACACTCTGCGATAATAAAAAGCCACGGGTATCTGGACACTTACGATCTCGCCAGGGGCTTGGCCCTCGTAGGCCGATCCCCCTCGTCGTCGTCGACATTGGTGGAGAAGTCCGGAGGAAGGGTTCTTCCCGTCTTGGACCCTCCGGCCTCCCCAGTTGGGGCGGCCTTCCTTTTCCTCTCCTCCCCCGCTGGGGGAGAAGCTTCTTCTTCTTCCTCCTCGTTTTTAGGACAAGATTCTGCTTTAGAATCTGACAGCACCTGGCGTCGGGTGCTCCTTCGAGTTCCCGTAGCCTCCTTCTTGGCCTTCTTTTCCGGCACTACATGGGGTGCCGGAGCCAGCAGCATTAATCCAAGGCGTCCGCTAGGTCTTCGGCAAAGGAGCCGGACAGTTAATCTGTCCGGACGTCTTCAACCAGACTCGTCGAAGAATAGGGAGTTTTCAGATCCCACGAGAGTCAATCTATGGAAAAGGAGTCCCGTAAAGGGTAAAATAACTTACCTCGCTGGCTTGGCGCGCGAGCTGTATCCGCGATCTTTGTTAGTGGATGCGGGGGCTTCGGCGCCCTTGAACAGCACCTTCCAGGCATCTTCGTACGTGGTATCGAAGAGCCGGCTCAAGGTTCGGTGCTGTGCCGGATCGAACTCCCACAAATTGAAGTCCCGTTGTTGGCATGGGAGAATCCGGCGGATGAGCATCACCTGGATTACGTCGACAAGCCTGCGATTCTTGTCCACCAGGTTCCGGACGCGTGTTTGGAGTCCGGATAGCTCGTTCGAATCCCCCCACTTCAGGCCCGTCTCTTTCCATGACGAGAGCCGTGTGGGGAATCCAGATCTGAATTCGGGGGCCGCCACCCATTCAGGGTCGCGTGGCTCGGTGATGTAGAACCACCCGATTGCCACCCCTTTATTGTCTCCACAAAGGAGCCCTCGAGCCATAGGACTTTGGCCATCTTGCCGACCATGGCGCCTCCAAGACTCCGCTTGGCTTCCCTTCACAACCTTCGCTTGACACTTTGAAGGTCTTGAGCCACAAGCGAAGTGGGGTTGGATGCAGAGGAAGGCCTCAGACACGCATTTATAAACGCCAAGACGTTGAGGATGAAATTCGGGGCCAGGTCATGGAAGTCCAGGCCGTAGTAGAACATGAGCCCCCGGACAAATGGGTGAAGTGGAAAACCTAGTCCGCTGAGGAAATGGGGGAGAAATACCACCCTCTCATGGGGACTGGGGGTTGGAATAAGCTGCCCCGCGTCGGGCAGCTGTCTTGTGATATCGCCGGACAAGTATCCGGCCTCCCAGATCTTGTGATGTGCCCCTCCATGACGGAGGAGGCCATCCATCTGCCTCCCGCCTCGACATGGTTGGAGAAGGTTGAGGAGGAAAGTGCGGACTTGGGCGCTAGAGCTCGAGTGCACGGGAATAGATGAGCAAAGGAGGAAGAAGGCGTAGGTGAAAGGATGGATCCTTATCCCCTTATATGGGAGGAAAAAAACATGTGTCCCCACTGGCCTGGTAAAACTCGCTTATCTCCCAAGCGCCACAATCAATGGCGCGGTTGGGTTACCCACGTCCGTATTGATGGGAATCCCGGAATAAGGGGAACACGGTCTCTGCCTCGACAAGACGTGCCAAGGAAACCGCTTCGCTAAACGTGCTGAGGTGGAATAGTAAAAACAATTTGAATAAAGGCTTGGTAGTGGTGCGACGTCACGCCACAAAATATGTCAGCAGATTGATCTTGTGTAATATTATTCTCTCCATGGTGGTATGTGGAATTTATTTTTGCAGAGCCGGACACTATCCTGGTGTTCACAATCTTCTATAAACTATTCGGAGGAAGAACCCGCCTTGCAATGCTGAAGACAATATGCGCGCCGGACCCATCGTCATTGAAGCCCGGTGCAGGGGCTACTGAGGGAGTTCCGGATTAAGGGGTGTCCGGATAGCCGAACTATCATCATCGGCCGGACTCCAAGACTATGAAGATTGAAGACTTCGTCCGGTGTCCGGATGGGACTTTCCTTGGCGTGGAAGGCAAGCTTGGCGATACGGATATGTAGATCTCCTACCATTGTAACCGACTCTGTGTAACCCTAACCCTATCCAGTGTCTATATAAACCGGAGGGTTTTAGTCCGTGGGGACGAACAACAATCATACCATAGGCTAGCTTCTAGGGTTTAGCCTCTTTGATCTCGTGGTAGATCCACTCTTGTAACACACATCATCAATATTAATCTAGCAGGACGTAGGGTTTTACCTCCATCAAGAGGGCCTGAACCTGGGTAAAACATGGTGTCCCTTGTCTCCTGTTACCATCCGCCTAGACGCACAGTTCGGGACCCCCTACCCGAGATCCGCCGGTTTTGACACCGACAAGCACATTCATAGCCTCACCCGTCCTTTTCGTGTAGCAGAGGAACTTGAGGAAGGTGTTGGCGATGATCTGGTTTGTCTTCAGGCCCTTCCTGAGGAAGCGGCCGAGTAAGGCAAGCCCCAGCTCCGGGCGACGCGCACGACAGCAGCAATCCATGAGGATGATGTAGGTGCAAAATGTGAGCTCTGCCACCTGCGGGCCGGCTTCCTCTCTGCACATACTGTTGAAGAGAGACACTGCAAGGGCGGGGCCATCTCTGATGCAGGCGCCGGAGGCGGGTGCACGGGCGAGGGCGGCAAGAAAGTCGTTCAGGGGGCGGTGGTGGATCAAGGTGGCCTTCCATAGCAATTCATCAAACAGGTTGTGTGCGTCTTCCAGCATGAGCGTCCCGGCGCGGACACGCTCCATGGCCGTGGCAAAGGCCGCATGGTGGGGCCAGGAGCGTGAAGGGAGCGACTTGGGGGTGGAGGTGGAGGTGGAGGAGGAGTTTCAGTGGAGGAGGCAGAGGCAGGACATCGGCGTGAAGAGGTAGATGAGGATGAGCGGCGGAGAGGTAGATGAGGACGAGCGACGGAGGCGGAGGCCAGACATCGGCTAGGACGAGGATGAGTAGCAGCGGCGGCCGATGCGGGTGTGAGGCATTGGGATTGCTCTGGGAGCCAGGCGCGGCTGCGGGACATTCGGGGATGGCCTTCGTGTTCGTGATGAGTATGACTCTTGGGTGGGTCCCATCTATCAGTGACACAACTTCTATGCTCCCTTCTCTCTCAAGCTTTATGTGTAAATCATGCTTGATTGGGAGTGTTTTTTTAGGGAAATACCATCATGGCGGTTTATATGTCATGTGCAAACATCGATACATCGTTTGTCAATACATCTATTAGAAAATCCGGAGGTTCCAATTTCCAGACAATGGTTCGAGAGACCTCCGAATTTCTAGCCGACAAATCTGCCGCCATATTGGCCTCCTTAGGACAATGAGAAAAATCTATTGAAATAAAATTACGAACTAAAAACGAGCAATCTTCATAAATTGCCACTGCCGGACCAAGTGAGTTTCCTCCATTTTGCATGATCTCAATAACTTCCATGCAATCACCTTCTACGCAAATTTTGTTACATCCCATTTCATTGGCAAGGAGGAGTCCATCTCGTAATCCCCGTGCTTCTGCCGTTGCCGCTTCTTGTATGAATGGGATGTTGCTGCATGATGCTGCCACAAAGAAGCCCGTATGGTCCCGCAGAATCGCACATGTAGCCCTGGTGCCGCTGTCACTATCAAAACCAGCATCAAAATTCAGTTTAAGCATGTCCTACAATGGTTCTCCCAGCCATGTCTCTTTATTCTGCCCTTCTTTGAATTTGCTCTTGAGAAATTTTTCGCAAGTGCTGAAATTGCTTGCGCCGATCTAGTGGGTTCATATAGTTGCTCACCATGGGTATACCTACGCTGCTCCCACCATAAATACCACACCGTTGTGGCAACAAGGTCATTGCGCTGGACATCACCGACTAATGCCTTCGTTGGGTTCTTGGACATAAGCAGATCAGCCATAACTGAGCCGCCCTCCCTTTCCATCATGCAAACCTCGTTAACCACTGATGCCAAACCAAGCAGGCGCCAAACTTGTTGAACACGCGGGCACATGAAGAGAGCATGTCGAATGCTCTCACAATCTGAGTTACACAAAGGGCATTGAGAACTAGTTATAATTTGTCTATTTGCAAGAACTCCTTGACATGGGATCGCTCCAAGCAAAGTTTTCCATACGTGGATTTTTACTTTTGATGGCACATTCAATTTCCAAATGGTCCTCCAAACTGGACTAGTACTTGAGGCTTGTATTGAGTTAGTCATCCTCAACTTTCGTCCATGTTGGTGTTCCCATTCTTCATGATAGGCCGAGTTCAACGTAAATGACCCACTCCTATGTAAATGCCAAGAAACAAAGTCCTCCATCACCCCTACAGCCAATGGGATATTCAGAATACGTTGTGCATCAATTGGCCAAAACAACTCATGAATCAACTATGCATCCCACACTCTGTTATCCGCATCAATTAATTCAGACACCTTGGTGATCACAATGTTAGCTCTAGGTGTCATAACCTTTCGAGTGGGGCTGCTTGGTATCCATGTGTCCTCCCATATATTTATCTGTAACCCATCTCCTACTCGCCATATATTCCCTCTCTTGAAAGTTTGAATGCCATACCAAAGACTTTGCCAAGTGTAAGAGCTACCTTTCTTAAGACTGCAATTAAGTAGATCACCCTCAGGAAAATATTTTGCTCTCAAGACTGTGGCACATAAAGAGTGCAGTTCACGCAGAAGCCTCCAACATTGTTTTGCAAGGAGAGCCAAATTAAAGCAGTGTAAATCTCTGAATCCCATACCACCTCTCTCCTTCGGTACAGACATCTTCCACCAGGCAAACCAATGCATATGCTTTTTCAAGTCATCATCACCCCACCAGTATTTAGACATGGCAGAAGTTCTAGCATTGCATATTTGTTTAGGTAATTTAAACACTGACATAGCGTAAGATGGAACTGCCTGGATGATTGACTTCAATAAAACCTCTCTTCCTCCATAAGATAGTAACTTATCTTTCCACCCTCTAATTATGCTGAGTACTCTATCAATGAGATGTTGGAAGCAATCATAACGGTCCACACCCACAATCGGGGGTAGCCCCAAGTATTTGTCAGTGATCGCCTCTGCCATTATGTTTAGGGTGGTACAAACCTCCACCCTAGTCTCAACGGGTGTACATGGACTGAAAAAGATGGTAGACTTGGCCTCACTCACCATCTGACCTGAAGTTGTACAGTAATCATCTAGAGCTCTTCGAAGACTAGTTGCATTTGTAGCGTTTGCTCGCATCAAGATTAATGAATCATCAGCAAAAAGAAGGTGTGACACCGAGGGAGCGTCTCTGCACACCTTAAATCCCAATAAATTCCCACAATCCTCCTCATGCAATAACACACTTGAAAGGCCCTCCGCACAGAGCAAAAACAAGTAAGGGGAGAGGGGTCCCCTTGTCAGAGCCCCCGGAAGGAATAAAATAATCAGTAAGCACGTTATTCACCCGTACCTGGTATGTCACCGACCTGACACACTCCATGATCAGGTCCACCCAATTTGCCGTGAAGCCCAAGCGTAGAAGAATCATTTGCAAGAAACTCCATTCCACCCTATCATATGCCTTATGCATGTCAAGCTTCACTGCACATGTGCCATATTTTCTCGTAGTTTTCTTCTTTATCGCATGGTAAGATTCAAACGCGACCAGAAAATTATCCATAATGGGGCGTCCCGGAATAAATGCACTTTGGTTTGGTGAGATGATCTCAGACAAAATATATTTCAGCTGGTTAGCCAGAAGTTTGGAAATCACCTTGTATACGACGTTACATAAACTTATAGGCCGAAATTGGGTTATAAACGTAGGATTTTCAACCTTTGGGATAAGAACAATAGTGGTATTATTCCATCCTTCAAGGATCTTCCTCGAGTTAACAGCAATGAGCACTTCATCAATCAAATCCTCACCAATGATATGCCAAAACCTCTTATAAAAGATTGCATGGAGACCGTCCAGACTTGGGGCTTTTAGGTCGCCTATGTTGAACATGTCCTTCTTCACCTCCTCTCGGGTGCATGCTTTGTTTAGTTCATCATTCATTGCATCTGTTACTCTTGGCTTGACTTTGTAAATTACATTCGTGTCCGGGGCTTGCTGAACTGTAGTAAATAAAGAGGAGAAGTAATCTGCAGCATGAGTACGAATATCATCCTGGTCCTCTATCCAGTCACCATTTTCTCATTGGAGACGCTTGATAAAATTTCTTTTCTGCCGGCCATTAGCCGCCCTATGGAAGTGTTGGGAAACGTAGCATGCAATTCAAAAAAAATTCCTACGATCACACAAGATCTATCTAGTAGATGCATAGCAACGAGAGGGGAGAGTGTGTCCACGTACCCTCGTAGACCGAAAGCGGAAGCATTAGCTTAACGCAGTTGATGTAGTCGAACGTCTTCGCGATCCAACCGATCAAGCACCGAACATATGGCACCTCTGAGTTCTGCACACGTTCAGCTCAATGACGTCCCTCGAACTCTTGATCCAGCAAAGTGTCGAGGGAGAGTTTCATCAGCACGACGGCATAGTGACGATAATGGTGATGTGATCCGCGCAGGGCTTCGCCTAAGCACTATGACAAAATGACAGGAGGAGTAAACTATGGAGAGGGCACCGCACACGGCTAAGAGAACAATTGATGTGCTTTGGGTTGCCCCCTGCCCCCGTATATAAAGGGGGAGAGGGGAGGAGGCCGGCCCTAGGGGGCGCACCAAGTGGGGGGGAACCCACTAGGACTCCTAGTCCTAGTCGGTTTCCCCCTTCCTTCTCATGGAGGGGGAAAGGGGGAAGGAGAGGGAGAGGGGGAAGGAAAGGGGAGCCGCGCCCCCTCCCCTTGAACAATTCGGACTGCCCATGGGGGGAGGGGTGTGCCACCCCTTGTGGGCTGCCTCTCTCTCCCCTATGGCCCATAGTGGCCCATTACTTTCCCAGGGAGGTTCTAGTAACACCTCGGTACTCCGATAAATATCTGAATCACTCTGAAACCATTCCGGTGTCCGAATACTATCGTCCAATATATCAATCTTTACCTCTCGACCATTTCGAGACTCCTCGTGATGTCCGTGATCTCATCCGGAACTCTGAACAATCTTCGGTCACCAAAACACATAACTTATAATACAAATTGTCATCGAACATTAAGCCTGCGGACCCTACGGGTTCGAGAACTATGTAGACATGATCGAGACACATCTCCGATCAATAACCAAAAGCAGAACCTGGATGCTCATATTGGTTCCTACATATTCTACGAAAATCTTTATCGGTCAAACCGCAGTGACAACATACGTTATTCCCTTTGTCACTGGTATGTTACTTGCCCGAGATTCGATCGTCGGTATCCTCATACCTAGTTCAATCTCATTACCGGCAAGTCTCTTTACTCGTTCCATAGTGCATCATCCCGCAGCTATCACATTGCTTGCAAGGCTAATCATGATGTGCATTACCGAGAGGGCCTAGAGATACCTCTCCGATATTCAGAGTGACAAATCCTAATCTCGATCTATGCCAACCCAACAAACACCTTTGGAGACATCTGTATAGCATATTTATAATCACCCAGTTATATTGTGACGTTTGATAGCACACAAGGTGTTCCTCCGGTATTCGGAAGTTGCATAAGCTCATAGTCAAAGGAATATGTATAAGTCATGAAGAAAGCAATATCAATAAAACTTAACGATCATTATGCTAAGCTAATGGATGGGTCTTGTCCATCACATCATTCTCCTAATGATGTGATCCCATTCATCAAATGACAACACATGTCTATGGTCAGGAAAATTAACCATCTTTGATTAACGAGCTAGTCAAGTAGAGGCATACTAGGGACACTTTGTTTTGTCTATGTATTCACACATGTATCAAGTTTCCGGTTAATACAATTCTAGCTTGAATAATTAATAAAAATTTATCATGATATGAGGAAATATAAATAACTACTTTATTATTGCCTCCAGGGCATATTTCCTTCAGTCTCCCACTTGCACTAGAGTCAGTAATCTAGATTACATTGTAATGATTCTAACACCCATGGAGTCTTGGTGCTGATCATGTTTTGCTCGTGGAAGAGGCTTAGTCAACGGGTCTGCAACATTCAGATCCTTATGTATTTTGCAAATCTATATGTCTCCCTCCTTGAATTGATCGCGGATGGAGTTGAAGCGTCTCTTGATGTGTTTGGTTCTCTTGTGAAATCTGGATTCCTTCGCTAAGGCAATTGCTCCAATATTGTCACAAAAGATTTTCATTGGACCCGATGCACTAGGTATTACACCTAGATCAGATATGAACTCCTTCATCCAGACTCCTTCATTTGCTGCTTTCGAAGCAGCTATGTACTCCGCGTCACACGTAGATCCCGCCACGACACTCTGCTTGGAACTGCACCAACTGACAGCTCAACCATTCAATATAAATACGTATCCGGTTTGCGACTTAGAGTCATCCGGGTCAGTGTCAAAGCTAGCATCGATGTAACCAATTACGACAAGCTCTTTGTCATCTCCATAAACGATAAACATATCCTTAGTACTTTTTAGGTATTTCAGGATGTTCTTGACCGCTGTCCAGTGATCCAATCCTGGATTACTTTGGTACCTCCCTGCTAAACTTATAGCAAGGCACACATCAGGTTTGGTACACATCATTTCATACATGATAGAACCTATGGTTGAAGCATACGGAATGACTTTGATTTTCTCTCTATCTTCTGCAGTGATCGGGCATTGAGTCTGACCCAACTTCACACCTTGTAACACAGGCAAGAACCCTTTCTTTGACTGATCCATTTTGAACTTCTTCAAAAATTTATCAAGGTATGTGCTTTGTGAAAGTCCAATTAAGTGTCTTGATCTATCTCTATAGATCTTGATGCCCAATATATAAGCAGCTTCACCGAGGTCTTTCATTGAAAAATTCTTATTCAAGTATCCTTTTATGCTATCCAGAAATTCTATATCATTTCGAATCAACAATATGTCATCCACATATAATATTAGAAATGCTACAGAGCTCCCACTCACTTTCTTTTGAATATAGGCTTCTCTGAAAGTTTGTATAAAACCATATGCTTTGATCATATTATCAAAGCGTATATTCCAACTGCGAGATGCATGCACCAGTCCATAAATGGATCGTTGGAGTTTACACACTTTCTTAGAACCTTTAGGATCGAAAAAACCTTCTGGTTGCATCATATACAACTCTTCTTTAAGAAATCCATTAAGGAATGCAGTTTTGACGTCCATTTGCCAAATTTCATAATCATAAAATGCGGCAATTGCTAACATGAATCAGACAGGCTTAAGCATCGCTACGGGTGAGGAGGTCTCATCGTAGTCAACCCCTTGAACTTGTCAAAAACCTTTCCCAACAAGTCGAGCTTCATAGGTAGTAACATTACCATCAGCGTCAGTCTTCTTCTTGAAGATCCATTTATTATCTGTGGCTTGCCGATCATCGGGCAAGTCAACCAAAGTCCATACTTTGTTCTCATACATGGATCCCATCTCAGATTTCATGGCCTCAAGCCATTTCACGGAATCTGGGCTCATCATCGCTTCCTCATAGTTCGTAGGGTCGTCATGGTCTAGTAACATGACTTCCAAAACATGATTACTGTACCACTCTGGTGCCAAACGTACTCTGGTTGACCTACGAGGTTCGGTAGTAACTTGATCTGAAGTTTCATGATCATCATTATTAACCTCCTCACTAATTGGTGTATACATCACTGGAACTGATTTCTGTGATGGACTAATTTCCAACTCGAGAGAAGGTATAATTACCTCATCAAGTTCTACTTTCCTCCCACTCACTTCTTTCGAGAGAAACTCCTTCTCTAGAAAGGATCCATTCTTAGCAACAAATATTTTGCCTTCGAATCTATGATAGAAGGTGTAGCCAACAGTTTCTTTTGGGTATCCTATGAAGACGCACTTCTCCGATTTGGGTTTGAGCTTATCAGGCTGAAGCTTTTACACATAAGCATCGCAACCCCAAACTTTAAGAAACGACAGCTTAGGTTTCTTGCCAAACCACAATTCATATGGTATCGTCTCAACGGATTTAGATGGTGCCCTATTTAACGTGAATGCAGTTGTCTCAAATGCATAACCCCGGAACGATAGTGGTAAATCGGTAAGAGACATCATAGATCGCACCATATCTAATAAAGTACGGTTACAACGTTCGGACACACCATTACGCTATGGTGTTCCAGGTGGCGTGAGTTGCGAAACTATTCCACTTGTTTTAAATGAAGACCAAACTCGTAACTCAAATATTCGCCTCCATGATCATATCGTCGAAACTTTATTTTCTTGTTATTGTGATTTTCCACTTCACTCTGAAATTCTTTGAACTTTTCAAATGTTTCAGCCTTATGTTTCATTAAGTAGATATACCCATATCTGCTCAAATCATCTGTGAAGGTCAGAAAATAACGATACCCGCCGCGAGCCTCAACCCTCATTGGACCACATACATCAGTATGTATTATTTCCAATAAGTCAGTGGCTCGCTCCATTGTTCCGGACAACGGAGTCTTAGTCATCTTGCCCATGAGGCATGGTTCGTAAGCATCAAATGATTCATAATCAAGTGATTCCAAAAGCCCATCTGCATGGAGTTTCTTCATGCGCTTTACACCAATATGACCTAAATGGCAGTGCCACAAATAAGTTGCACTATCATTATTAACTTTGCATCTTTTGGCATCAATATTATGAATATGTGTATCACCACAATCGAGATTCAACAAAAACAGACCACTCATCAAGGGTGCATGACCATAAAATGTATTACTCATATAAATAGAAGAACCATTATTCTCTGATTTAAATGATAATAGTCTCGCATCAAACAAGATCCATATATAATGTTCATGCTTAACGCTGGCACCAAATAACAATTATTCAGGTCTAAAACTAATCCCGAAGGTAGATGTAGATGTTGGGGAACGCAGTATTTCAAAATTTGTACCTACGATCACGCAAGAACTATCTAGGAGATGCATATCAATGAGCGGGGAGAGTGTGTCCATGTACCCTTGTAGACCGAAAGCGGAAGCGTTTAGTAACGCGGTTGACGTAGTCGAACGTCTTCGCGATCCAACCGATCCAAGCACCGATCGTACAGCACCTCCGCGTTCAGCACATGTTCAGCTCGATGACGTCCCTCGAGCTCTTGATCCAGTTGATGCCGAGGGAGTGTTCCGTCAGCACGACGGCGTGGTGACGATGATGATGAAGTTACCGGCGCAGGGCTTCGCCTAAGCACTACGACGATATGACCGAGGTGTGTAACTGTGGAGGGGGGCACCGCACACGGTTAAGCGGAAACATGTGTGTCTTTGGGGTGCCCCTTCCCACGTATATAAAGTGGGGAGGAGAGGAGGCCGAACATAGGGGGCGCACCATAGGGAGGAGTCCTACTTGGACTCCCGGTCCAAGTAGGATTCCCGCTGCTTCCTATTCCAACTAGGAGAAGGAGGGAAGGGGAAGGAGGGGGGCGCCGCCCCCTCCTAGTCCAATTCGGACCAGCCCATGTGGGGGCATGCGGCCACCCCTTGAGGCCCCTCTCTCCTTTCCCCTAAAGCCCATTGAGGTTCCGGTAACCTCCTTGTACTCCGGAAAATACCTGAAACACTTCGGAACCATTCTAGTGTCCGAATATAACCTTCCAATATATCGATCTTTATGTCTCGACCATTTCAAGACTCCTCGTCATGTCCGTGATCTCATCCGGGACTCCGAACAAACTTCAGTTCATCAAATCACAAAACTCATAATACAAATCGTCATCGAATGTTAAGCGTGCAGACCCTACGGGTTCGAGAACTATGTAGACATGACCGAGACACATCTCCGGTCAATGACCAATAGCGGAACCTAGATGCTCATATTGGCTCCTACATATTCTACGAAGAAATTTATCGGTCAAACCGCAGAACAACATACGTTGTTCCCTTTGTCATCGGTATGTTACTTGCCCGAGATTCGATCGTCGGTATCATCATACCTAGTTCAATCTCGTTACCGGAAAGTCTCTTTACTCTTTCTGTAATGCATCATCCCGCGACAACCTCATTAGTCACATTGCTTGCAAGGCTTATAGTGATGAGCATTACCGAGAGGGCCCAGAGATACCTCTTCGATACACGGAGTGACAAATCCTAATCTCGATCTATGCCAACTCAACAAGCACCATCGGAGACACCTATAGAGCATCTTTATAATCACCCATTTACGTTGTGACATTTTATAACACACAAGGTGTTTCTCCGGTATTCGGGAGTTGCATAATCTCATAGTTAGAGGAACATGTATAAGTCATGATGAAAGCAATAGCAATAAAACTAAACGATCATTAATGCAAAGCTAACGGATGGGTCTTGTCCATCACATCATTCTCTAATGATGTGATCCCATTCATCAAATGACAACACATGTCTATGGTTAGGAAAGTTAACCATCTTTGATTAACGAGCTAGTCAAGTAGAGGCATACTAGGGACACTCTGTTTGTCGATGTATTCACACATGTACTAAGTTTCCAGTTAATACAATTCTAGCATGAATAATAAACATTTATCACGATATAAGGAAATATAAATAACAACTTTCTTATTGCCTCTAGGGCATATTTCCTTCAATCTCCCACTTGCACTACAGTCAATAATCTAGATTACATAGTAATGATTCTAACACCCATGGAGTCTTGGTGTTGATCATGCTTTGCTCGTGGAAGAGGCTTAGTCAACGGGTCTGCAACATTCATATCTGTATGTATTTTGCAAACTTCTATGCCTCCCTCCTTGACAAGATCGCGGATGGAATTGAAGCGTCTCTTGATGTGCTTGGTTCTCTTGTGAAATCTGGATTCCTTCGTCAAGGCAATTGCTCTAGTATTGTTAGAAAATATTTTCATTTGAACTGATGCACTAGGTATTACACCTAGATCGGATATGAACTCCTTCATCCGGACTCCTTCATTTGCTGCTTCCGAAGCAGCTATGTACTCCTCTTCACACGTAGATCCCGCCACCACGCTCTGTTTGGAACAACACCAACTGATAGCTCCACCATTCAATATAAATACGTATCCGGTTTGTGGCATAGAGTCATCCATATCAGAGTCAAAGCTTGCATTGACGTAATCGTTTACGACGAGCTCTTTGTCACCTCCATAAACAAGAAACATATCCTTAGTCCTTTTCAGGTATTTCAGCATGTGCTTGACTGCTATCCAGTGATCCACTCCTGTATTACTTTGGTACCTCCCTGCTAAATTAATAGCAAGGCACACATCAGGTCTGGTACACAGCATTGCATACATGATAGAACCTATGGCTGAGGCATAGGGAATGACTTTCATTTTCTCTCTATCTTTTGAAGTGGTCAGGCATTGAGTCTGACTCAACTTCGCACCTTGTAACACAGGCAAGAACCCTTCCTTTGACTGATCCATTTTGAACTTCTTCAAAACTTTATCAAGGTATGTGCTTTGTGAAAGTCCAATTAAGCGTCTTGATCTATCTCTATAGATCTTGATGCCCAATATATAAGCAGCTTCACTGAGGTCTTTCACTGAAAAATTCTTATTCAACTATCCTTTTATGCTATTCAAAAATTTAGTATCATTTCTGATCAACAATACGTCATCTACATATAATATCAGAAATGCTACAGAGCTCCCACTCACTTTCTTGTAAATACAGGCTTCTCCAAAAGTCTGTAAAAAACCACATGCTTTGATCACACTATCAAAGCGTATATTCCCACTCCGAGAGGCTTGCACCAGTCCATAAATGGATCACTAGAGCTTGCTCACTTTGTTAGCACCTTTTGGATCATCAAAATCTTCTGCTTGCATCATATACGACTCTTCTTTAAGGTATCCATTAAGGAATGCAGTTTTGATATCCATTTGCCAAATTTCATAATTATAAAATGCGGCAATTGCTAACATAATTCGGACAGACTTCAGCATCGCTACGGGTGAGAAGGTCTCATCGTAGTTAACTCCTTGAACTTGTCGAAAACCTTTCGCAACAAGTCGAGCTTTGTAGACAGTAACATTACCGTCAGCATCAGTCTTCTTCTTGAAGATCCATTTATTCTCTATTGCTTGCCGATCATCGGGCAAGTCAACCAAAGTCCATACTTTGTTCTCATACATGGATCCCACCTCAGATTTCATGGCCTCAAGCCATTTCGCGGAATCTGGGCTCATCATCGCTTCGTCATAGTTCATATGTTCGTCATGGTCAAGTAACATGACTTCAAGAATAGGATTACCGTACCACTGCAGTGCGGATCTTACTCTGGTTGACCCACGAGGTTCAAGAGTAACTTGATGCGAAGCTTCATGATCATCATCATTAGCTTCCTCACGATTGGTGTAGGAATCACTGGAACTGATTTCTATGATGAACTACTTTCCAATAAGGGAGCAGGTACAATTACCTCATCAAGTTCTACTTTCCTCCCACTCACTTCTTTCGAGAGAAACTCCTTCTCTAGAAAGGATCCATTCTTAGCAACGAATATCTTGCCTTCGGATCTGTGATAGAAGGTGTACCCAATAGTCTCCTTTGGGTATCCTATGAAGACACATTTCTCTGATTTGGGTTCGAGCTTATCAGGTTGAGGCTTTTTCACATAAGCATCGCAGCCCCAAACTTTAAGAAATGACAACTTTGGTTTCTTGCCAAACCACATATCATATGGTGTCGTCTCAACGGATTTAGTTGGTGCCCATTTAACATGAATGCAGCCATCTCTAAAGCATAACCCCAAAACGATAGTGGTAAATTAGTAAGAGACATCATAGATCGCACCATATCTAATAAAGTACGGTTACGATGTTCGGACACACCATTTCGCTGTGCTGTTCCAGGTGGCGTGAGCTGCGAAACTATTCAGCACTATTTCAAATGAAGACCAAACTCATAAATAAAATATTCACCTCCATGATCAGATCGTAGAAACTTTATTTTCTTGTTACGATGATTTTCCACTTCACTCTGAAATTCTTTGAACTTTTCAAATGTTTCAGACTTTTGTTTCATCAAGTAGATATACCTAAATCATCTGTGAAGGCCAGAAAATAACGATACCCGCCGCGAGCCTCAACACTCATCGGACCGCATACATCAGTATGTATTATTTCCAACAAGTCTGTTGCTCACTCCATTGTTCCGGAGAACGGAGTCTTAGTCATCTTGCCCATGAGGCATGGTTGAAAGCACAAGTGCTCCCTAGGTGGTTTTGGTAATTAATGTCAACATATCTCTTGTTGGACTAACACTTTTATCTAGTATGTTTCAGATAAGTTCAACAATGGAGTGGCATGGACTAAAGGATGTGGGAACTCCTTCAAGATGCTAAGGACAAAGTATTGGCTCAATCTTCAAGCTCAAGACTCTTCATTTTATATTTTAGTGATCCAAGATCACATTGAGTCTATAGGAAAAGCCAATACTATCAAGAAGGGATGAGGTGTTTCTTAATGAGTTTCTTGCTCCACAGTGCTTAGTGATATGGTCCAAAACCCTCAACTACTTTCCCACTTCCACACATATGACCTAAAGTCAAAATCGGCCCCACCGATTTTTTCTATCCGGCGCCACCGAGTTCAGTTGTCATAGCCACTACCACAAACCCTAGGCAAATCGGTCTCACCGATAGGGATCTCGGTATCACCGAGATGGGATTGTAATCTCTCTGTGTATGTCCATTACCAAAATCGGTCTCACCGAGTTTGTGTAATCGGTCTCACCGAGTTTGTGTAATCGGTCTCACCGAGATTACGTTATGCCCTAACCCTAACCATATCGGTCCTACCGAGTTGGTTGTCGGTCCCACCGAAAACCCTAACGGTCACTACGTTTACTGAATCAGTCCGAGCGAGTTTGTTGATTCGGTCCAACGGAGTTTGGTAAATTGTGTGTAACGCTTAGATTTTGTGTGGAGGCTATATATACCCCTCCACCTCCTCTTCATTTGTGGAGAGAGTTATCAGAACAAACCTACACTCCCAACTTGCCAGTTCTAAGAGAGAACCACCTACTCATGTGTTGAGGCCGAGATATTCCATTCCTACCACATGAATCTTGATCTCTAGCCTTCCCCAAGTTGCTTTCCACTCAAATATTCTTTCCACCAAATCCAAATCCTGTGAGAGAGAGTTGAGTGTTGGGGAGACTATCATTTGAAGCACAAGAGCAAGGAGTTCATCATCAACACACCATTTGTTACTTCTTGGAGAGTGGGGTCTCCTAGATTGGCTAGGTGTCACTTGGGAGCCTCCGACAAGATTGTGGAGTTGAACCAAGGAGTTTGTAAGGGCAAGGAGATCGCCTACTTCGTGAAGATCTACCGCTAATGAGTCAAGTTCTTCGTGGGCGTTGGCCATGGTGGGATAGACAAGGTTGCTTCTTCGTGGACCCTTCCTGGGTGGAGCCCTCCGTGGACTCGCACAACCGTTACCCTTCGTGGGTTGAAGTCCCCATCAACGTGGATGTATGATAGCACCACCTATCGGAACCACGACAAAAACATCCATGTCTCCAATTGCGTTTGAATCCTCCAAAACCTTTCCATTTACATTCTTGCAAGTTGCATGCTTTACTTTCCGCTGCTCATATACTCCTTGCATGCTTGCTTGTTATGTATTGTGAATGTTAAACTTGTGCCTAAACTCCACTTAAACCTAAAGAAGTTAAAAACTGCAACTTTGGTACTTAGTGTCTAATCACCCCCCCCCCCTCTAGACACCTCTTCTCAAGATCCTACAATGGTTCGCAAGCATCAAGTGATTCCAAAAGCCCATCAGCATGGAGTTTCTTCATGCTCTTTACACAAATATGACCTAAGCGCCAGTGCCACAAATAAATTGCACTATCATTATTAAACTTATATCTTTTGGCTTCAATATTATGAATATGTGTATCACCACTATCGAGATTCAACAAAAATAGACCACTCATCAAGGGTGCATGACCATAAAAGATATTACTCATATCATTATTCTCTATTTTAAATGAATAACCGTCTCGCATCAAACAAGATCCAGATATAATGTTCATGCTTAACGCTGGAACCAAATAACGATTATTCAGGTCTAAAACTAATCCCGAAGGTAGATGTAGAGGTAGCGTGCCGACGGCGATCACATCGACTTTGGAACCCTTTCCCACGCGCATCGTCACCTCGTCCTTAGCCAATCTTCGTTTAATCCGTAGCCCCTGTTTCGAGTTGCAAATGTGAGCAACAGAACCAGTATGAAATACCCAGGCGTTACTACGAGTATTAGTAAGGTACACATCAATAACATGTATATCAAATATACCTTTCACTTTGCCATCCTTATCCGCCAAATACTTGGGGCAGTTCCGCTTCCAGTCACCAGTCCCTTTGTAGTAGAAGCACTCAGTCTCAGGCTTAAGTCCAGACTTGGGCTTCTTCACTTGAGCAGCAACTTGCTTGTCGTTCTTCTTGAAGTTCCCCTTCTTCCCTTTGCCCTTTTTCTTGAAACTAGTGGTCTTGTTAACCATCAACACTTGATGCTCCTTCTTGATTTCTACCTCCATGACCTTTAGCATTGCGAAGATCTCGGAATTGTCTTATCCGTCCCTTGCATATTATAGTTCATCACGAAGCTTTTGTAGCTTGGTGGCGGTGATTGAAGAACTACATCAATGACACTATCAACGGAAGATTAACTCGGTTGAGTCAAGTGGTTGTGCTACCCAGACATTCTGAGTATATGTTCACTGACAGAACTATTCTCCTCCATTTTGCAGCTGTAGAACTTATTGGAGACTTCATATCTCTCAATCCGGGAATTTGCTTGAAATATTAACTTCAACTCCTGGATCATCTCCTATGCTCCATGACATTCAAAACGCCGTTGAAGTCCCGGTTCTAAGCCGTAAAGCATGGCACACTGAACTATCGAGTAGTCATCAGCTTTGCTCTGCCAGACGTTCATAACATATGGTGTTGCTCCTGCAGCGGGTCTTGCACCTAGCGGTGCTTCCAGGACGTAATTCTTTTGTGTAGCAATGAGGATACACTACAAAAAAATACACTTCCGTGATGATACATGTTTCTCACAGTAGGTCACGTTTTCTGTCATGCATGTACATCCATGACAAATTTATGACAGAATCAAGATAGTCATACTGTACGTCAGAGAAGTGTTCCATGACATTACCAAAATTATCATCACGGAAGTGTCCACTTCCATGACGATAAATCGCGCGTCAGGAAAGTGCTTTCGTCAAGGGTGACCGACACGTGGCATCCACCGTAACGGAATGCCGTTAAGTTATCGGGTCCAATTTTGGATCTGATAACCCATTAACAACCCTGACCAATGGGGATTTTCCACGTGTAAAATCTTCATTGGCTGGAGGAAACACGTGTCGGCTCACTGTTGGGACAGATGTCATCCACTCATTGGAACCAAAGCGCCTATGATACGTCGACATGTGGCACAGCCCAACAGAGGCCCATTCTTGTGAAAAGGCCGGCCCATTTGACTTGGTCAAAAGGTGGCGGGCCGGCCCACGGCAAGCCTGTTAACGTCCTGTTCACATATAGCCCATTTACAGCCCGCTATCCCAGGGCCCGTCTACGGCCTATATGAATTAGGCCCAGTAGCGTCATCTGGGCCGTCCAATATAATTCCAGCCTGTTTTAACTTCCGGCCCATGTATGGCCCATGACGTCTTTCGGCCCAAATGAGGCCCTTAGTAACCCTCGGCCCCTTAACGGCCCGTGGTAAAACTGGCCCATAATGAACAGTGTATCACTTTATAGCCATTAACGGCCATTATTCCGTTGGGCCGTTTCCAACCCATGTTATCTTTCGGCCTTCTCAGGGCCCATTTATTCTTGGGCTCATTTCCAGCATTCGGTTACTTACGGCCCGTTACTGTCATTTTCTGCTTGTGGGCCAAATTCAGCCCGTGGTTACAGTTGGCCCGTTTGTGGCCCGTTAATACGTTGGGCCGTTTTCATGTCGAAAACCCGTTGAGCTGTTTACATAGAGTTATCAAATACGGCCTATAAACGGCCCGTTATTGTCCACAAATAGTACAGCCCATGATTGGCAAAATGATGATATGCCCCGTAGAAGGCCCATGGATCCTACGGCCCATAAAAGGCCCATGGATCGTACGGTCCATAGAAGGCCCATGGATCCTACGGCCCGTATAGAAGGCCAATGGATCCTACGGCCCGTAGAAGGCCCATGGATCATACGGTCTGCAGGAGGCCCATGGTTACAACAGTTTGTGTGTCGGGTGGTAGGTGCGACATATGCCAACGGATGGCTTATGATTGTGGGAGCCAATAAGACATCGCCGGTGCCTGGAAACGGGATAAGGCGAAGACATGCACGCCGGCTGATCTTACCCAGCTTCGGAGCTCCCCAGAGAGATAATACTCCTACTGCTGCTCTGTGGGGTCTCCGCATGATCACTAGATCAACAAGTAGCTACAAGAGGCTCCTTGAGTTGTTTGGTGAGAAGAAGAAGAAGAAGGGCAAGGCTAGCTCTCTTCTTCCCTCAATGTGGTGTCTAAAACTATCTGAGATCAACCCTTGCATGGGTGCCCTGGGGGGTTTATATAGGCCTACCCCCCAGGGGTACAATGGTAATCCTGTTGGGCGTGGGCCCTAGCCGTCAGTGTCTATGTTCGTCGGCTTCTACGCCGGCCGCTGGGGCCCGCCAACTGGTGGGTCCTGCCGGCTGCAGGCCCCCTGGTCGACAAGCTGGCCCCACCGCTTGGCGGTCTTGTTGGGGGCTGGTTACTGTTGCCTCACTCTTGATGATGAGGGCTTTGTCGAGGTAAGCATGGCTACAAAGGCCGCTGGCTGTGCTCTCACTGTAGCCTTACCTCGTCTTGTCTCCTTAATGGGGCGCCTCCTTCAAGGGAGGGAGCAAGCCAGCTGTTGGGAGCCGGCCACATCCCGGGCCGACTGGGGGAGGCCTGGCCGCCTTCGGGCGTCTCTCTGACTGAAGGGACCCGCCGCCTGCGGGCCGTATTGACAGCTTGTCGTGGATGACGTCATGGTCAACATGGCGAAAGGTTGCGCCAGACGGGTGATGGCTGCCCGTGCACGGCAGACCGTGGGGGCGCGTGCTCAGGATTCAGGGGTGGCATGCTTCACTGTAGCCACGCCCCGTCTCATCGTTGTTATGTGGGTGCAGAGTTTGAGGGTACGATCTTGGCCGCCTGCTGGGGGGCGGCTTCTTGGAGTCGGCCTTCTCGTGGCCGGCTTCTTGGAGTCGGCCCTCTTGCGGCTTTCTCCATGAGGGTTTAGGGTCGGGCCGCCTCCCGGTAGTCGGCCTGTGAGACAGCCGGCCAGGGGAAGGCGACCCCATGCCTTGGGTGCTTGAAGGCTCGATCAACCTGTTACTTTTTGAAGAGCCAGGGGGAGCCGGCTAGGCTACCCGTGGTCATTTACTCCGGTAGTAGTCCAAGAAGCTGGTTGGGCTTCGAGGTTAAAGGGAGGACGAGAAGCTCGATCAGCTTCCTATCTTGAAGAGCCGGCAGGTAGGAGCCGGCTTTGATTAGGTGTGCCGTCTTTGGGAGGCTTCGAAGTTTGAAGGCGGGAACCAGCTTGCGCGCGAGCCAGGCGGCAGGTTGACCGCTTGCCGCCTGAGCGCCACATGGCACCCCTCGGCTGGAAGGGCCTGCCAGCCCACGCGCGCGACGGGACGTCGCTGCAGACCGGGGCCCGCCACTCCCTGGCCTTGGCCCAAGTGTGGATCTTCTGTGGCCCGAGCGGGCCGCTCGCCTTCCGACGGCAGTTTCCGCACGCCGTTAGGGCGCAATAATCGCGGGACGTGGGGGAGTGGGCGCAGTTAATCCCACGTCCCCCCACGCCTCGCCTCCTCGGTTTAGGGGGAGGAGGGGGAGCGGCAGACGCTCGCACGCTCGCCTTCGCTCCGCCATTTTCTTCTTCTTCTCTCCTCTCTGTCGCCGCAGCTCCTCGCCGCCGCGCTGCCCTTCTGCCAATCTTCTTGGTGCGTCGTAGCTTTGCTGCAGCTGAATCGCGCGCCCTCCGCCGCCGCGCTTTTCCCGTTGCCTCTCCATCCTTATGGCGCTGTCCAGCTCCTGGGATGGCTCCAACGTTCACGAGGACCACGTCGATTTCCTCCGCAAGACGCGGCGGTTGCCGGGCACGGATTATGTGCGGGTCCGTCTCGCGCCGGAGAAGGAGATCTCGCCGGTGCCGGAGGAGGACGAGCGGGTAATATTTCGCTCGCACTGCCTGCACGGTGTCGGCCTGCCGGCGAGCGGATTCTTCCGCGCCTTTCTTGAGTTCTACCATCTCCAGCCGCACCACCTTACTCCAAACACGGTGATGCTGCTGTCGGCCTTCGTCACTCTGTGTGAAGGCTTCCTTGGCGTCCTCCCCACCCTCGAATTCTGGGGGGAATTCTTCCAGTCCAAGCTCGGCACCGTCGTTGCGAGCGTGCCCGCCCCATGCGGTGCCTTCATCGTCGTGCGGAGATCGAGCGACGACAATCCGTTTCCGCCCATCGCATTCATCTAGTTGGTGAAGCTCTGGCAAAAATCTTACTTCTACGTGAAGAACGTCGCTCCGCAAGGCGACTTCGTCAATCTGCCGGCTTACATAGTCGGCCTGCCTGCTGGGAGGCAGCCTACATGGTCCTACCGAGCCAGGTCGTTGTCTCCGGCTGGGGCTGCTGCCGTCGCACGGCTCCGGGTGATGGTCCAATCGGAAGGCCTGACTGGGGCCGACCTGATAGCCGCCTTCGTGGAGCGCCGGGTGCTCCCACTCCAAGGCCGACCTCACATATTTGCCAGATGAGCGGTCGTTTCAACCCAAGTCGGCTAAGTACCAAGGAGATGCCACATGACGAGGTATCTTACATGGTGAATTATATCGCCAACTGCAAGCTCATCGAGGACTGGCGGTTCGGCAAGGAGCCGTACTCTCGCGACAATCCTCCGCCTTCGGTAAGCTTCCCTTCTTTTCTTCTTCTCTTGTTGCCGAGTTCATAATGGTCGACTCTTGATCAGTCGACTTGTTTTTAGCACAGCCCCCTCCTTCAACCGGCGGCCGGAGCCGCGGGGGTGGAGCGCCGGTTCGTCCCCGACCGTGCGATGGACGACTTGGACGATCCCGACTTGGGGGCGGCTGCTCTAGACGACGATGTCGTAGGGGGAGGCGGTGAGGCAGGCGGCCCCGGGCTCGGGGTCGTCTTCGAGGACTGGCCGGATGACGACGAGGCCGAAGTTATTCCACGCCGTCAGCCGGCGTCTGATCATCAAGGCGTGGGCTCATCTGCCGCGCCGGCTGCTCGTGGTGGCGCGTAGAAACGTCGGGCCGCGCCGGCCCTCTGTGGCAGTTAGCCGAAGAGGCCCAAGGGTTCTACGGCGGCGACCAAGCGGGACGAGGCGGCCTCGAAGGTAGCCCGCTTCCGCAAGGTGGTGAAGCAGCCGCAGGCGGTTTCGGTGTAACTGTCAATTTTCTCACGCCTTTCTTTTTTCTCTTCGGTTGATATTCTTCTAAGCCTTTTCCTTGACTTATCAACTAGGGCTCCGCTTTCTCTCGAGCAGGCCCCTGCCGCCTCCATAGTTGGAGCGGCGGGAGGGTCGACGAGCACCCGCCGCGTGGACCCCCGTGCCGATCTCCTAGCGGCGACGGAGCGGAACGCGCAGGAGGCGCGGGAGGCGGAGGAGCAGAGGGCGGCTCAGGAGACGACAAAGAAGTCAGCGGAGGCGCAAGCCGACGCATCGGACAAGGCTCAAGCGGAGGCAGCGGCCGCGGAGAAGGCGGCGGAGGCCATGCGTAACCAGCCTCCGCAGCTCATCGTCCCCCTTCGCACCGTGGCCCCCGATATGCCGGTGCCCCCGCCGGAGGAAACCGGCCGCGACCGGCCGACGATGGAGAGGGAGGAGGGCGACGCAGTCGTCCTTGAAGGGGAGGCGACACCGTCATCGGCGACTGGACCGGCCAAGGCGGCCAGCCCGACGTGCCGCCTGAGCAGCCGGCTGGAGGCGAGCCGACTGTGAGGGCGGATCTTGTGGTCCTGTCGCCGTCTCGTCGGCGTGCGGGGAAGGCGACCTTAGCACCGGAGCCGCAGAAAGCCGCGGGCTTCTACTCGTCGGCCCAGGATCTGGAGGCGGCCAGCGCCAGCTTCGTGCAGGTGGACGCCGGTGATGGGGACGTCCGTCTTTGAACGTGGCGGCGCGAGATGTCCGGAGCCGCGATCCCGAACCGCCGCTGAAGCAGTATACTCAAGAGTTTCTTGCGACGCGGATGACCATTCGGGTGAGTCCTCCCGCTTTTCGTAGATTGCTCTTGATTTCTTCCATGGGGGAGCGTCAGCGCACCCACTGGGTGTATTCCCCGAGTTCCGAGTCGGCTGCTGAGCAGGCGGCTTGGAACTTCTTAGGAGACTTCGATTGTTTTCTTGTTCTTATTCGCACCTCCGTCCTATTTGCAGGAATATCACAACCTCCGCGCGGCTGCTTTCAACTCCTGTGCCAGGAGATGAACCAAGACCGCTGATCTGACCGAGTCGGAGTAAGTGCTTCATTTTTATCTCATGTGGGCGGCGTCAAGACTCCTGCTGGTGTAGTCATCGAGATTCGGGCTGACTGCTGAGCAGTCGAGTCGGATCTTTCCTGACGACTTCTTCCTTGTTGCTTTTTTCTTCCTCTTCATATCTGCAGGGGCCAATGCCGACTTGAGGGAGCAGCTAGGCGGGGTCCAGACCGCCCTTCTCGCCAAGGAAACCGAGTGCAACGCCTTGCCTCAGGAACATGATCGCTTGGCCAAGAAACTGGCCGGCCAGGAGGAGAGCCATAAGGCAGCCCTGAAGACAGCGCAGGACAGCGAGGCCGCCCTCAAAGCCGAATATGTGACCAAGGCGGCGAGCTGGGCTGAGGCGAAGCAAGCGCTGAGCGAAGGCTATGGACGAATTGAAGATTTGATTGACGGTAGGCCGCCTTCTTCTTCGTCCCTTTGCTTGCCCCTTGTCATCTGATTTGTCTTCTGACTTTGTGCTACTTCTTTCTTCTTTGTGCAGATTACTTTCCTGGTTACTCCATTGCCGCCAGCCAAGCCATCGAGGCCCACCGCGATGCACGATGGCAGGCCGGGGTTGAGACCGCACCGGATGCTGGCCGGTCACTTGAGGAGCAGCTTCTGGCGATTCAAGCACGTCTGCAGCCGGCACAACGCATGCTCCACCGTCTTCAGCATGTCGGGGCGCAGGTGCTGGCCGCCCTCTGGCCCGGCGAAGTGGTTCCCCGCACCCCCACTCGGACTGCCGACTGGCTGGAGGTAGCAGTCGGCCGCTTCGAGGCCTGGAAGGCTTCTGCTGCTCGGTCCGGCCCTAGGCGGGCGCTAGAGTTCGTTCGAGCTTGGTATCCTGGGCTGAACTTGGCCCAGCTGAGCACCTGGCGGCAGGAGGCCGACGAGGAGCTGGAGGCGGTGCGGCCGGCTATCATCCAGCGCGCCTCGGAGATCGCCGATTACACCGACACCAGTGCCTTTTCCCCTAAGGTAAATGATGACAGCGTTGCTCGGCCGGAGGAGTGGTTCGGGCTGAACCAGGCAGAAGGTGAAGACTCGGCGGAGGAGATCGCTTCCAGCAACGAGGGCGAAGAGGAAGAGGGGGAGGATGGTGAAGACATCGTGCCAGACGGCGAAGCGACCAGCCAGCCTCAGCTTGATCGTGCCTCCAGCAACGAGGTGCGTGCAAGTGCGCTGCCTGCAAGAGGTGACGATCATGCCGAGACTCGCCAGTCGGCCACTCCTCCAGCCAGCACTACCGTCTCCACCAACCTGCCCGACTCGCCTGTTGCTCCCTTGGCCTGATCCGTCGTCTTTGCTTTTCTGCTCATTACTCTTCGAACATTTTTTATTAAATTTGCGCAGTTCCACCCACTGGGGTGTATTCAAACTATGTTGAATGCTGGCCTTTCGAAGGCCTTTTGTATAAATATAATCATGCATGTGTCTGGCTTACGTTCATATTTGCTTTTCATCCTGTGGCTGTTTCCTTTGCCGCCCTCCCTTGGTCGCCGCCTTCCCAGCCGGACAGCTGCTCTGCAGTCTGTGGCTGGGGAAGGGCTTGGCCGTTTGGGATTCGTGCGAGCCAGTGCCATTTCCGAGTTGTGTGGTTGGACGGCTTCACGCTGCTGAGGAACTTGCAGGGGGCATCGAGGGCTTGCTCGTAGGAGAAAGCCGGCTGCCAAGCCGGCCTGCCGCCCTTCTGCTTCTTGGGCGCGGGCCTCCCTTTGGGTTGTTCGTTTGCGTGGCCACCTGCCGATCGGTGGAAGGTGGCATAGGGGCCTTCGCGCTTGTTGTCGTCAGACGCAAGGCGATACTGGAGTCTCCACGGCGCCTTGGTGCCGGAGTGAGCACCTTCCCGGAGGCGTCTACTCGGAGCTCGTTCTTCATCAAAGAGTCGGCCGTGGCGTACTTGTCTGCTATGATCAGCAGCTCGTCGAGGGTAGTCGGCTCGTCGCAGAGGAGTCGGTGCTTGAGGAGGTGCCTTCTCGGCATCCGGCGGTGAAGTACTCTATGGCTTGAACCTCGTGCACCCCTTCGCAGGAGTTGCGGAGCTCGGCCCAACGCGTGAGGTAGTCATGAGTTGATTCATCGGGCCCTTGAACTTACAAGGAGAGTTGTCGGGGCTTGGGAGCCCGTTTGTAGGTGTTGGTGAAGTTGCGGATGAAGGCTTCTGTGAAGTCTAGCCAGCTATTGACGATGTAAGGCTTGAGGCTGTTGAGCCAGGTGCGCGCCGTGCCTTGGAGCATGAGGGGGACGTATTTCACGGCAACACACCTGTTGCCGTGTGCTATGCGAACTGCGGTGGAGTAATCGATCAACCAATCTTCCGGCTTCACGGAGCCGTTGTACTTGGGCATGTCTCTTGGGAGTGAGAACCCTTTGGGGAAGGGCTCGTCGCGGATGCGGGGGCCAAAGCAAGGCGGGCCGACATCGTCTTCTTCCTCTAGCGCCAGGGATCGCGCTAGGTGGTCGATCCGATGGCGGGCGTCATTCCCGCCGACTCCTTCGCGGCGGCCTAGTCGGCCGCTGAGAGTCGGATGCGTGACAGGCGGGGGGTGGGATATCTCTCCCCTCGAGGCGGAGGAGGTGGGTTGCCTCATCGTTCCACAGCTCGAGGGCGGCCTTCTGCGTCGCGCTCGATGGAGATTCGAGTCCGACTGCGGCTAGCAGCCGGCTCCTTTTCTTGCCTTGCGCGGGTGTTGCCCGCAGTCGGCGTCCGTGACGTCGCACCGTGCTCTCGGCGTGGGGGAGGACTTTCAGCACGGACGACGGCTTCATGCCGCTCTGCGGCTGCGTCGATCAACTGCTGGATGTGTCTGGTCATGTAGGGGAGCTCGTCGGCCCCCAGTCTGTTCAACTCGTCCACGGCCGACTGGGCGGCACGTAGGTTCTCGAGGGGCGTGGCATAGACTGGGCGGTCTGCTCCCAGCATGTTGGCGATGGCCGCGCCGCGCTTCTTGACGACGCCGGCTCGGCTCGGCCCGTCAGGAGGCGGCGTGCCAAAGGCGGCGCGGTCGACTTCGCGCTGGTGAGCCTCAGTGAGGCGTCTCATGGAGGCTATCTTCTGGCCCTCCGCAATGAGGGTGAGGCGGCGTGCCTCCAGTGTCTCGGCGTCGGCGTCGGTCGGGATGGGGACGGACAAGTCGTGCAGCGCCGCTTGCAGGGCGTCGTGGGCGTCCTCGCCAGAGGCGACGCCGTGGCTGATGACCAGTACCTCAGTGACGGCGTTGCCGCCACTGTCGGCTCAAGGAAGAGGGTCGTCGAAGATTACTACGTTGGTGGCGAAAGCGTCAAGCGATGCCGTGTCGGAGTCGACAAGCATCGGGTCGGTGGAGCCAACCAACTCCAACTGCGCAGCTGGCTCGCTGGAGACGTGGAGTTGGTCGAGGAGGCTAACGAGGCGCGGCTCTCGGTGCAGTCTGTGCCCACGTCGGATGCGGGCTAGTTGGAGATGCGGGCCTCGCCAAGAAGATCGGCGAGGCAGCTCGCCGTGCAAGCGTCGGCGACGCCTTGCAGCGCATCGAGGCAAGCGCCATCGGGCGTGTCGGGCTGGCTACGCTCGCTAGGAAGGAAAAGGGTTCCCATCCAGAGCATGTCTCCGGACGACGGTACACCTGGCCCCACGGTGGGCGCCAAATGTCGGGTGGTAGGTGCGACATATGCCAACGGATGTCTTATCATTGCGGCAACCAATAAGACATCGCCGGTGCCTGGAAACGGGATAAGGCGAAGACATGCACGCCGGCGGATCTTACCCAGCTTCGGAGCATTCTGGAGAGATAATACTCCTACTTCTACTCTGCGGGGTCTCCGCATGATCACTAGATCAACAAGTAGCTACAAGAGGCTCCTTGAGCTGTTCGGTGAGAAGAAGAAGAAGAAGGGCAAGGCTAGCTCTCTTCTTCCCTCAATGTGGTGTCTAAAACTATGTGAGATCAACCCTTTGCAAGGGTGCCCTGGGGGTTTATATAGGCCTACCCCCCATGGGTACAATGGTAATCCGGCTGGGCGTGGGCCCTAGCCGTCAGTGTCTATGTTTGCCGGCTTCTCCGCCGGCCGCTGGGGCCCGCCGACTGGTGGGTCCTGCCGGCTGCCGGCCTCCTGGTCGACGAGCTGGTCCACCGCTTGGGGGTCTTGTCGGGGGATGGTTATTGTTGCCTCACTCTTGATGACGAGGGCTTTGTCAAGGTAAGCATGGCTACAGTGCCGCTGCCTGGCGGGCTCTCATTGTAGCCTTACCTCGTCTTGTCTCCTTAATGGGGCGCCTCCTTCGAGGGAGGGAGTAAGCCAGCTGTTGGGAGCCGACCACATCCCGGGCCGACTGGGGGAGGCCTGGCCTGTCAGGACCCCGATTCCAAGTCACATCGACCTAGCCGGTAACACCTCATATCACTTTGCGGCCTCACGCACGGTATTCCCACGGGTGTCACCTTACCATGGCCAGGGACCGTTTGCGCCTTCTGGCTCACGTATATGATAGTGTCGCTAGCATCCACATGATAGAGAACCTGGGCCGACATGGCTAGTCGTGAACCCAAAGCGGCGCTAACCCATGGGGACAGGCATACATGAATCACATCGAGCATGTCGGTCATCAACGTATGAATCCGGCTGTAGCACTGGGCTAACAGGACTTGGTAACCCGGCTGTAGTGCTAGGCAGGGACTCGGATGTCACCGCGTGACATTTCCACGAAAGGACGGAACAGAGGCGAAGTGAAACACATCCCGGCCAGGTCAAGTGTCGAAGCGGTAGTCTTTGGGCTAGCAGGACTCCGGTGAACCGGGCTGTAGCGCACTACTATCGCTCAGGCAGCACTAGACTACATTTCCCCATATGAGAGGCTTCCAAGGATAAAAAACTAGATTGTCGGATCACACTCATACCAAGCATTTCAATCATACACACAATATGCCCGATATGAATACATACAACATGGCATCACAACAAAACTCTACAACTCAAAGTACTTTATTTAAGAGGCTCCGAGGAGCCATACGAAACATGTTCATACAGATAGGGGTCACATGACCCAACACTCAAGTCATACAAATATACAAGCACATGCGGAAGCGAACTAGTCTGAGTACAGACACTAAAAAGAAAGAAGGCTTGACGAAGCCCTTCTATCTACAGTGGCCCTTCACAAGCCTTGGATCACCACTTGGGTGGCTAGTCGCTCGTTGATGTCAAGGTCTACATAGAACCCATTGGAGGGGGCGGTGTTGTCGTCTGAAAACATTAATTAAGCAAACATGAGTACGGAGGTACTCAAAGAAGTCTTACAATGTAATCCTATTATACATGCGCATTCTCAAGAAGGTAGTGGAGTTATTGCAGCAAGCCAGCTTTGACTCTTGGCTAAGCTATCCTACGTGACACCACTTGAAAAGCATTTGTCGCACACGAGTCCACTAATCACCATCACAATACTCCATCGTGGATCCTCTCTCGTCAACCCACGAGAGGGCCATCCGCGGTACTCACACTTATCTTGGGGCTTTTAGTAGTATCCATTTACTTGTCTACGAACTGTATAGGTGACCAAGTTGTCCTTTACCGCAGACGCGGCTATTCGAATAGTTTCATACCCTGCAGGGGTGTACTTCTTCACACACGCTCTCACCACTTATCGCCGCTACACGACATGTACTCGGCAACCTTCAAGCGGAAGCCCAAATGAGGGTGTCGGCCACGACCGACTAAACACATGTGTCCCTAGTCCAGGTTTATCGCCTATTCGGGTTCCATCCGCAGGAGTCCGGCCGAGGTTTCCACTAACGGCCCCGAACGATGTGTGCAGGGTTCCCGAGACACCAAGCAGGCGAATCGGTACACTGGCCACGTGCCTACCGCAACACAGCCCACCCCTAAGGTCACAAGGCGGCGGCCCCAAAGATGCTACAAACACCAGAAACTACTTTGCAACTCCCGGAGAGAGGACAAGAGTGGTTAATAAGACGAGAGGGTCAATTAAGGATCCCAATGCGTGGTAGTAGCTAAGTCTTAAATCACACACACAGATCTCAGTTCTTAGGGACGGCTTCAATGAAACAACCCACCATGTACTCCTACATGGCCTCTCATCGACACCTTTACCAAATCGTGTTCAACACTTCACTCTCGTTACCGACACAACCTTTCACTCCAGTTCATCATCCCGATGAGCCAGACCTAACACAACTCTAAGCATAGCAAGCATAGCATGGTAGGAGACACAAACATGGCTCAATCAACTCCTACACATACTAGTGGGTTTCATCTAGGTACTATGGCAATGACAGGTCATGCAAAGGAAGTGGGTTCAACTACCGCAACACACAACAGTTTGAATCACGTTGTCTTAATGCAGTAAAAAAGAGCAGAAGCAAGATCATGGATTTGTATCGGAATGATCAATGGGTTTCTTGCCTGATGTAGTGGTAGTAGGATACTGCCCTTCAGACGGATATTCGGGGTTACCCTCGGAGACAGAACCTATCACGAAAGACACACCGAACATAAACAACACATGACAATATGCAACAATATGATGCATGCTATGACATGGCAATATGAATGTGTGTTGGCCTAATGCAAGCTAGAACAGAAAGGAATGAACTCATTTGAATCAAAGATTCAAATGTTAGCTCATTTAACATAGCCATATTAGTGCATTATCTTATTCTGCTTAAACAGCAAGGTTAACTGGTTTTTTCATGCATCAAACCATTACCAATGGATAGATTGAATTTTTCTGATCAAAATTCATATATAATTCTTTGCATTTGGAGTTACAGATTAATTTCTATGATTTTTTGAAGTTTGCAACAATTTCTGGAATTTCCTGAATACAAATAAATCCAGAAATTAGTTATTGCGTCAGCAGTGCGTCAGGGTGACGTCAGTGGTCAACGGGGGCGTCCAGGTCAACCTGACCAATGGGTCCCGCATGTCAGTAGTTAATTAAACTAACTAATTTTAGTTAAAACTAAACTGGGTTAATTAGAAGAGGGGGCCCACTTAGTCAACTCCGTCAACGGGGTCAAACCCGCCGACATTTAGCCGCTGGTGAAGCCAGACGCGGCGGCGAGATTGTGTTTGTGCATTCCAGCGACCAAATGGACGGCGGAGACCATCTACGGGTATCCGGAGACAAGCCGCGGCGTTTGGTGGCGGTGGTTGAGCTCAAGGTGGCCGGAAGCGTCGCCGGTGACGAGCTAGGCGGTCGCCGGAGTCGGGTGAAAGTGAACCCGAGGCTTCGGCACACGGCATGTGTGTGGAGTGGTGCTACGGGTTCCTGGGGATGTGGTGAAGTTAGTGGACAAGGTGGCATGGCCAGTAGGTGGCCGGAGACACGTCGGCGATGAGCTCGGCGGTGGCGCGTGCGGCGATGTTTCGTGCGGCAGCTACGTTGCACGGGAAGGCAAACGGAGAGGATGGGGAGGTAGCTGGGCTCATGGCGAGTACGACGAAGTAGTTGGCAAGGTCGGGGATGAGGTGATCCGGTGGCGACGGCGATGGGGATCTCCGGCGGTGATCGACGGAGACGAGGTCGGTGAAGGTGTTGCAGAGCGCATGAAGGCCGGGCTCGACCTGCTCGAAGTAGTCGACGGTGGCGGAGCGAACGGACACAGTGGCGCAGCACGGGGACGATGGAGGGCACGGGTTTCACGGTGGCGCGGGCGCGACGGCGTCGGCCATGGTGCGGGCGAGCGAGGGAGAGGAGTTGGGGAGGAGAAGGGGTGTCTGCGAGCTCGGGGAAGGAGTGGTCGACCGAACCGAGGCGGCAGGACGGTGCGGGGAGGAGGCAGGGCGGCGAGCAGCTGCGTGGCGTGCTCGGGTGCCACCGTCGAGCCCCTGGCTGCCTGCCTGGCCAAGCCAAGCAGCTCGCTGGACGGTGGCTGGGCTGGGCCGGCAGGTGGGCTTGCCAGGTGAGCGCCAGGTAAGCCGTGCTTTCTGTTTTCCTTTTTCTATTTTTTCTGTAAGTTTGTAGACTTATTAAAAATAGTTAGGCACTTCTAAAAATCCTGGAAATAATCAGGGGCTCTGCTTAGAATATCTCCAACAGCCCACACTTATTTTCAGAATTATTTAAGCATCCAAAATATTTACTAGCATTTAAATGCCCAAATGCAAATTACATATGATTTAATTCAATGACCTTCATTGACCTAGGAAATTGTGCACCTATTTTGCCAGAGAGGTTCTAACCCAAGACAAAGAGGGTGAACTTTTAGAAGGGCATTCTGTGTTCATTGAAAATATTTTTAGTAAACCCTAGTTGGATTCAGAGGGGTTCTGGGGGTTCTGTCTTCCCCATTTCAAGTTTCTGGTGAAAGGTAAACATGATGCAACACTCTAATGCATGGACTAACTAGGATGTGAAAACTCACCCCCACTCAAAAGAATCTCGTCCCGAGATTTTGGAACCGTCGGAAAGAAGGTGGGGTACTCAAGTCAAAGACGATCCTCCCTTTCCCAAGTAGCTTCTTGCTCGGAGTGGTTTGACCATTGAACCTTGAGAAACTTTATATTCTCAAGGCCGAGTGGTACGCCAGCTTGATCAAGGATACGAACGGGATATTCTCGATAGGTGAGGTTATCTTGGAGATCAAGCTGCTTGTGGTCCACCCCACGGATAGGATCCGAGAAGCAACGCCTGAGTTGAGAAACGTGGAAGACATCATGAACTCTGGAAAGATGCGGAGGTAGTTCCAATTGGTAGGCAACTTCTCCTCGTTTGGCAAGGATGCGAAAAGGTCCAATGTAACAAGGAGCCAATTTGCCTTTGATACCGAACCGATGGGTTCCTTTTAAAGGTGTAACCCGAAGGTAAGCCTTCTCGCCCACTTCATAAGCCATAGGCTTATGCTTGCGGTCATATTGGCTCTTTTGACGAGATTGGGTTGTTTTCAATTTCTCACGAATAACGCGAACTCGCTTTCTCGCTTCCTCGATCATATCCGGCCAAAGAGTTGTCTTTCCCGGTTTCACCAGTTAAGAGTATGCTCGACATTTCCGTCCCTAGAGAACTTCGGAGCTTTGCCCAAGCTAGCTTGATAGCTATTATTATAAGCGAACTCGGCGAATGGAAGGCATTTCTCCCAATTCATTGCAAAAGAGATGACACAAGGTCGAAGCATATCCTCCAGAATTTGATTGACTCGTTCTACTTGACCACTTGATTGAGGATGGAAGGCGGTGCTAAAGGAGAGACGAGTTCCTATAGCATTTTGAAAACTTTCCCAAAATCGAGAGGTGAAGAGACTTCCATGGTCTGAGTTAATCTCCAATGGAACACCATGAAGGGACACTATTCGGCAGATGTATAAATCAGCTAGCTGGCTAGCGGTTATACTCTCACGAACGGGTAGGAAGTGGGCTACTTTGGAAAGACGATCGACAACAACGAAGATAGCATTATTCCCTCTCTTGGTCCTGGGAAACCCGGTAATGAAATCCATACCGATTTTATCCCATTTCCATTCAGTGAATAGCCAAAGGTTGAAGGGTGCCAAAGAGCCGTTGATGCTCGCTTTAACTCGACGACGCACGCCGCAATTAGCAATGAATTGAGCGATTTCCTCTTCATCCTAGTCCACCAAAACCTCCGGGCGAGGTCTTGATACATTTTAGTACTACCCGGATGAATGGTGAGAGGGGATTCATGAGCTTCCTTAAGGATCAATTACCGTAGCTGTGGTTTCTTGGGAACCACCAAGCGGTTCTCAAAGAAGACAACACCTCGCTCATCTATGGAGAAACACTTAGCAACTCCGCTAGCAATGTTCTCCTTGATTCGATATATTCCTCTATCATACCGCTGAGTGGTTATGATTTGATCCATAAGGTTGGGTTTCGCCACCAGGGTGGAAAGGAATCCTCGAGGAACAATGTGGAGGTTAAGCTTACTAAATTCCTCGTGGAGAAGTGGTTGACTTTGTTGTAACATCAGGTTGTTACAATTATATTTACGACTTAGTGCATCAGCGGGCATTGGCTTTGCCTGGGGTGTAAGATATTCCTAAGTCGTAATCTGTAATCAACTCGACCCAACGTCTTTGCCTGAGATTCAAATCCGGTTGGGTGAAGATGTATTTCAGACTTTGGTGATCAGTGTAGATTTCGCAACGATTACCAAGGAGGTAATGTCGCCATGTTTTGAGTGCATGGACCACTGCTGCAAGCTCTAGATCGTGTGTGGGATAGTTATCCTCATGTGGAAGCAACTGTCGAGAAGCGTAGGCAATCACATGACGATCTTGCATGAGTATGCAACCTAGTCCTTGTCGCGAGGCCGCATAATAGATAATAAAGTCCTTAGAAAAATCTGGTGGAACAAGCACGGTGCAGATGTCAGCGCCTTTTCAGTTCTCGAAAGCTGAACTCGCACTGGGGTCCACTCGAACTTTTATCTTTCTTGAGGAGTTCATTAGAGGCTTAGCAACCTTGGAGAAATTCTCATCTAAGCGCGGCAATAGCTCGCTAAACCGAGGAAACTCCAAACTTGCTTGACCGATTCAGTGGAGTCCACCAAGGACGGCTTGAACTCGCCGGGTTGACAGCAATGCCCTTACTAGAGATTACATGGCCTAGATAGGTTACTTCGGCAACCAAAACTCACACTTAGAGAATTTGGCATAAAGGCGATGCTCTCAAGTTTCATCAACACTAGCCTTAGATGTTCGGCATGTTCTTCCTCATTCTTGGAGTAGATGAGTATGTCATCGAGGTAAACCATTTATTTAATTTATCCAAATACTCCATGAAGATCGAAGTTCATTAACCGTAGAAACCGGCCGGAGCATTGGTTAACCCGAAGGACATGACGGTGTACTCAGATTGGCCATAACGAGTAAGAAAGGCCGCTTTAGGAATGTCCCTCGTTCTTGATTTTGATTTGATGGTAGCCCAACCTCAAATCCATCTTGGAAAAGACTGAGGATCTAGCGAGCTGATCATACAGATCGTTGATCCTGGGGAGCGGATACTTGTTCTTGATAGTGACCAAATTGACAGGTCGGTAATCTACAACCATCCGATCCTTTCCATCCTTCTTCTTGACGAAGAGGACGGGGCAAGCCCACGGGGAAGAACTAGGACGGATGAAACCCTTTTGCAAGGACTCATCAAGTTGTTTCTTAAGCTCGGCTAGTTCTAAGGGTGCCATCTTATAAGGTCTCCTAGAGATTGGAACGGTTCCTGGAACAAGGTCTATCACGAACTCGACATCTCTGTCAGGTGGAACACCTGGCAGTTCTTCTGGAAAGACATCCGGGAAGTCACGGACTACCGGAATATCTTCAAGGTCTGGAAGGGGTTGGTATTTAAGGAGTAGAGCCGACGTCAGACACTCGTGTCAAGACATTGACTGCCTTGCTCAAGGATGGGTGAGTTGAACAGTTCTAGTAGAGCAATCAATCTTAGCATAATGGGTCGACATCCAGTCCATACCCAAGATGATGTTTATGTCCGAGGACTTGAGAGCTATTAGTGATGCAAAGAAGACTAATCACAACAAGGATTTCATTCCCATGACTTATTCTAGAGGTTTGCCATCTAGAACCGTGGAGTCTGAATTTCCATGGAGGTGTGCATGTCACAAAATGTGGTGTTGTGCAATCGAGCATAGCTCTCGTAAATAAATGAATGAGATGCTCCAAAGATCAAAGAGAACAGATTGCGGATGGCAATTAACAAGGGGCGCATCGAGAACGACGTTGGGATCCTCATGGGTCTCCTCACCTGAAACGTAGTTGACGTGGCCACGCAGCAAAGGGCAGCTGGTTTGTCATAGAGCACCGTCCCGCCGCTTACCACGGCCAACAGACTTTCCGTTTGACTGGGGTTGTTCTGGGACACTCACGGAAGTAGCGACTGCCTCTCCACACTTGAAACAAGTTATCACATTGGGACGTGGAGCAGCATTAGCAGCGGCCACCATAGGCCTTGGGCGGTGCAAACTGTTGGTTGGGGCGAGGCGCCTCAAAGGATGGCCTCGGAGTGAACTGGGTGGCGAGCGGTGCTTGGAATCCAGACCCGGTGCTTCTGTGATCCAGAGCCGGATGAAGATCCAAAGTCACGGGAGTGCTTGCATGAAGCTTCAAAGTCAGACTGTCCAGTTTCAGCACTGATAGCCTTGTTGACTAACTTCTGGAAGGAGGTGCACTCGTACAGACGAAGATCACGGCGAAGTTTCGGGCTAAGTCCCTTGCGGAACCTTATGTCTCGCTTCTTGGCGCCGGTGGATACCTCTTCAGGAGCATATCGTGCTAGATTTCCAAACTCGCGATCGTATGCATCCACAAATCGGTCTACCCCGGGTGAAGTTGCAGAACTCTTCCCGCTTATGCGATCCATGAGACCTTCCGAATGTGATGCTCACGGAAAGTCAAGACCGAACTCAGCCTGTGTAGTGATTTGGCCAACCGGGCGCATAGCCTCGAAATTCTCCCACCAAAGGCTAGCAGGGCCTTCGAGGTGATAGGCAGCAAAGGTAACCTTATTAGCTTCAGCCACGTTGGCAGAACGTAGCTTGTGGGTGATGCTGCGAAGCCAGTCATCCGCATTGAGAGGCTCAACGGAATGTTTTAAACTTCGGTGGATACAGCTTGACAAAGTCATTGAGTGACACCAGGTCATTCATTGGCTGGCGTGCGGTATTCTGCTCAATCCGCTCCAGCAAGCGATTGGTCTCATGCTTGTTGCGTTCTGCCTCCATCATAACTTCGGCCAAAGAAGGCAGTTGAGGAAGATTAACATTCCTAGCTGTGCTGGCTTCACCTCGCCCGAGCAGCAGGGTTGTTGCGGGTGTTGACCATCCTAGGAAACAAAACAACGGTTTAGACAAGGATGGCAAAATTTGGCAAGGAAGTGCGGAATGTAATGGATAACACGGAATGCAGAGATGTTCATCCGTATGACATGGTAATGTAGAAACTGCCATATATATACCAACGGTCATACACACCATTCATAGTTTAGTACAAGCCCGGCTAGAGTACAACTCATGAAAGGCGTTACATCTCATCGAAAGCATTCCAAACTCCTATACATTATTTTTCTACACTTTCGGAATTGATACACACTAAGTCATATTCCACAGGTCACGCAGGACGGTGGAACTACAACTATTACAATACTAGAGATACTACTACTAACTCAGACAACTCCGTAGTAGTCCTCATAGAAGTCACCTCCATAGCCTGGAATCTCAACATGATTATTCGGAAACAGACGGTCCTGAGGAGCTTGTGGACCATAGGGGCTAGGATGAGGTCTTGGACCAACAAACGGTGGCCTCATGGGGACCACAGGGTGGGGTGATGCCTCCCACATCACGCCAATCCATCATGTCTAGCAGAGCAGATCTCACAGGATACAGATCCTCAGATCCATGCATCCAGCTTGCACACCGGTGCAAACCGAGTCAAAGTGGCCCAATGAACGGCACGGGTGTTGAAAAGCTCCATTCTCAAGGCCCGGTTCTCGGTCCTTATCCTCGAGCATCTCAAAGAAGTGGTGCGGGTTAGTGAGTCCTCCTGAGTGGAATCAGCATAGATAGCCCGGAGATACCCTTGCGCCCCCGGGAGTGAAGCTGGCATATAACAGAAGTCGGTGTTCCGAAGCAGGCCAGTCCTGACTCGCATGATGGTCATCATAGAGTATGCAGCATCCTACACAACCATCTCGATAGTGACCCCGAGTCCATAGGAGTGGTGAAGGGGCTCACGATCCAGATAAGAAGGAAATATCCCGACAAAGGCAGAGGTATTGGCTTTGATTAAAGTCTCGGAATTGCTCTTCGACGGTGTACTCGGGATACCAACGGTAAACCGTCTCGATCATAACCCGGACTAACATAGCCATATGACCGGGCACATCGATGCACCTAGTCAAGCGAACCACTTGGTTTTGAGCACGAGTGGCCATCTGAAAGCACAGCCACAATGCAAAGACATTAGAATTTCTAGGGAAAATCGGACAGCATAACATCTGTAAATGCTCAAAAATAGATTTGAGACATTCAAAATCAGATTGCAAAACCACTCAACAACATCATATCAAGGTTCTGGTTCAACTGATAACATACTAGAAATAGTAGAAACTGAACTGAGGCTGGAAACCAACAATCCTATAAGTTACTACGGATTAGTAACACGTGAACCTGATAAAGAGAAGAGAGCCTAGTCCTATACCCACGTAGAATGAGAAGAGGATGACTCAGATCAGAGGGCATACGGTAAAGGAGTAAAAAGAGCCTTACGTCCCTCCCACAATCAATTCCCCTACATATAACTAAAGCATTTCTAGACTCGACATCGACCACTTTGGCTTAGCGAACCTACAGGCAGTCCGCTCGATGCCAACGCTGTCAGGACCCCGATTCCAAGTCACATCGACCTAGCCGGTAACACCTCATATCACTTTGCGGCCTCACGCACGGTATTCCCACGGGTGTCGCCTTACCATGGTCCGGGACCGTTTGCGCCTTTTGGCTCATGTATATGATAGTGTCGCTAGCATCCACATGACAGAGAACCTGGGCCGACATGGCTAGTCGTGAACCCAAAGCGGCGCTTAACCCATGGGGACAGGCATACATGAATCACATCGAGCATGTCGGTCATCAACGTATGAATCCGGGCTGTAGTATCGGGCTAATAGGACTCGCAAACCCGGCTATAGCAGGTTAGGCAGGACTCCGGATGTCACTGTGACATTTCCCGAAGGGACGAACCTGTGAAAATAGTGAAACACATGCCGGCCTACCAAGTGTCCAGAGTAAAGAGTGATGGGCTAGCAGGACTCGGTGAACCGGCTGTAGCACTACTATCGCTTAGGAAGCACTAGACTACATTTCCCATATGAGAGGCTTCCAAGGATAAACAACTAGATTGTCGGATCCCACTCATACCAAGCATTTCAATCATACACACAATATGCCCGATATGAGTACATACAACATGGCATCACAAAAAAACTCTACAACTCAAAGTACTTTATTTAAGAGGCTCTGAGGAGCCATACATAACATGTTCATACAGATAGGGGTCACATGACCCAACACTCAAGTCATACAAACATACAAGCACATGCGGAAGCGAACTAGTCTGAGTACAGACACTAAAAAGAAAGAAGGCTTGACGAAGCCCTTCTCTCTACAGTGGCCCTTCACAAGCCTTGGATCACCACCTGGGTGGCTAGTCACTCGTCGACGTCAAGGTCTACATAGAACCCATCGGAGGGGTTGGTGTTGTCGTCTGAAAACATTAATTAAGCAAACATGAGTATGGAGGTACTCAAAGAAGTCTTACAATGTAATCATATTATACATGCACATTCTCAAGAAGGTGGTGGAGTTATTGCAGCAAGCCAGCTTTGACTCTTGGCTAAGCTATCCTATGTGACACCACTTGAAAAGCATTTGTCGCACACGAGTCCACTAATCACCATCACAATACTCCACCGTGGATCCTCTCTCGTCAACCCACGAGAGGGCCATCTGCGGTACTCACACTTATCTTGAGGCTTTTAGTAGTATCCATTTACTTGTCTATGAACTGTATAGGTGACCAAGTAGTCCTTATCATGGACGCTGCTATTCGAATAGTTTCATACCCTGCAGGGGTGTACTTCTTCACACACGCTCTCACCACTTATCGCCGCTACACGACATGTACTCGGCAACCTTCAAGCGGAAGCCCAGCGAGGGTGTCGGCCATGAATTGACTAAACACACGAGTCCCTAGTCCAGGTTTATCGCCTATTCGGGTTCCATCCGCAGGGAGTCCGGCCGAGGTTTCCACTAACGGCCCCGAACGATGTGTGCAGGGTTCCCGAGACACCAAACGGGCGAATCGGTACACTGTGCCACGTGCCTACCGCAACACAGCCCACCCCTAAGGTCACACAAGTATGCGGCCCCCAGCATGCTACAAACACCAGAAACTACTTTGCAACTCCCGGAGATAGGACAAGAGTGGTTAATAAGTCGACAGGGTCAATTAAGGATCCCAATGCGTGGTAGTATCTAAGTCTTAAATCACACACACAGATCTCAGTTCTTAGGGACGGCTTCAATGAAACAACCCACCATGTACTCCTACATGGCCTCTCATCGATACCTTTACCAAATCGTGTTCAACACTTCACTCTAAATCGACACAACCTTTCACTCTAGTTCATCATCCCGATGAGCCAGACCTGACACAACTCTAAGCATAGCAAGCATAGCATGGGAGGAGACACAAACATGGCTCAATCAACTCCTACACATACTAGTGGGTTTCATCTAGGTACTATGGCAATGACAGGTCATGCAAAGGAAGTGGGTTCAACTACCGCAACACACAACAGTTTGAATCACGTTATCTTAATGCAGTAAAAAAGAGCAGAAGCGAGGTCATGGGTTTGTATCGGAATGATCAATGGGTTGCTTGCCTGATGTAGTGGTAGTAGGATACTGCCCTTCAGACGGATATTCGGGGTTATCCTCGGAGACAGAACCTATCACGAAAGACACACCGAACATAAACAACACATGACAATATGCAACAATATGATGCATGCTATGACATGGCAATATGAATGTGTGTTGGCCTAATTCAAGCTAGAACAGAAAGGAATGAACTCATTTGAATCAAAGATTCAAATGTTAGCTCATTTAACATAGCCATATTAGTGCATTATCTTATTCTGCTTAAACAGCAAGGTTAACTCGTTTTGTCATACATGAAACCATTACCAATGGATAGATTGAATTTTTCTGATCAAAATTCATATATAATTCTTTGCATTTGGAGTTATAGATTAATTTCTATGTTTTTTTGAAGTTTGCACCAATTTCTGTAATTTCATGAATACAAATAAATCCAGAAATTAGTTATTGCGTCAGCAGTGCGTCAGGGTGACGTCAGTGGTCAAGGGGGGCGTCCAGGTCAACCTGACCAATGGGTCCCGCATGTCAGTAGTTAATTAAACTAACTAATTTTAGTTAAAACTAAACTGGGTTAATTAGAAGAGGGGCCCCACTTAGTCAACTCCGTCAACGGGTCAAACTCACGACGCTTAGCCAGGCGAGTCGACGCGGGCGGCGAGAGTGTGTTTGTGCTTCCGGCGACAAAATGGACGGCGGAGACCATCTACGGTAGCCGGAGACAAGCCGCGGCGTTTGGTGGCGGTGGTTGAGCTCGGGGTGGCCGGAAACGTCGCCGGCGACGAGCTAGGCGGTCGCCGGAGTCGGGTGAAAGTGAACCCGAGGCTTCGGGACATGGCGAGGTGCGTGGAGTGGTGCTACGGGTTCCTGGGGATGTGGTGAAGTTAGTGGACAAGGTGGCGTGGCCAGTAGGTGGCTGGAGACACGTCGGCGACGAGCTCGGCGGTGGCGCGTGCGGTGATGCTTCGTGCGGCAGCTAGGATGCACGGGAAGGCAAACGGAGAGGATGGGGAGGTAGCTGGGCTCACGGCGAGTATGGCGAAGTAGTCGGCGAGGTCGGGGACGAGGTGATGCGGTGGCGATGGCGATGGGGATCTCCGGCGGTGATCGACGGAGACGAGGTCGGTGAAGGTGTTGCAGAGCGTGCGAGCGCTCGGGGCTCGACCTGCTCGAAGTAGTCGACGGTGGCGGAGCGAACGGACACGGTGGCGCAGCACGGGGACGACGGAGGGCACGGGTTTCATGGTGGCGCGGGCGCGACGGCGTCGGCCATGATGCGGGCGAGCGAGGGAGAGGAGAAGGGGTGTCTGCGAGCTCGGGGAAGGAGTGGTCGACCGAACCGAGGCGGCAGGACGGTGCGGGGAGGAGGCAGGGCGGGGAGCAGCTGCGTGGCGTGCTCGGGTGCCGCCGTCGAGCACCTGGCTGCCTGCCTGGCCAAGCCAAGCAGCTCGCTGGAGCGGTGGCTGGGCTGGGCCGGCAGGTGGGCTTGCCAGGTGAGCGCCAGGTAAGCCGTGCTATCTGTTTTCCTTTTTCTATTTTTTCTGTAAGTTTGTTAGACTTATTAAAAAATAGTTAGGCACTTCTAAAAATCCTGGAAATAATCAGGGGCTCTGCTTAGAATATCTCCAACAGCCCACACTTATTTTCAGAATTATTTAAGCATCCAAAATATTTACTAGCATTTAAATGCCCAAATGCAAATTACATATGATTTAATTCAATGACCTTCTGTTGACCTAGGAAATTGTGCACCTATTTTGCCAGAGGTTCTAACCCAAGACAAAGAGGGTGAACTTTTTAGAAGGGCATTTCAGGTTCATTGAAAAAAAAATTAGTAAACCCTAGTTAGATTCAGAGGGGTTCTGGGGGTTCTGTCTTCCCCATTTCAAGTTTCTGGTGAAAGGTAAACATGATGCAACACTCTAATGCATGGACTAACTAGGATGTGACATGGTCGCCTTCGGGCGTCTCTCTGACTGAAGGGGCCCGCCGCCTGCGGGGCGTACTGATAGCTTGTCATGGGTGACGTCATGGTCAACAAGGCGACAGTGTCGCGCCGGACGGGTGATGGCTGCCCTGTACGGTGCACTATGGCCATGCATGCTCCGGGATTCGGGGGTGGCAGGTTTCACTGTAGCCACGCCCCGTCTCATCGCTGTTATGTGGGTGCAGAGTTTGAGGGTACGATCTTGGCCGCCTGCTGGGGGCTGGCTTCTTGGAGTCGGCCTTCTCGTGGCCGGCTTCTTGGTGTCAGCCCTCTCGCGGATTTCTCCATGAGGGTTTAGGGCCGGGCCGCCTCCCGGTAGTCGGCATGTGAGACAGCCGGGCAGGGGAAGGCGGCCCCATGCCTTGGGTGCTTGAAGGCTCGATCGGCCTGTTACTTTTTGAAGAGCCAGGGGGAGCCGGCTAGGCTACCCGTGGTCATGTACTCCGACACCATGTGTTGCCATGATTATTTTGGCCTAGTTTCCAAAAATAGGTTATTGTGGCCACTAGAAAAACACAGAAAAAGAATTGTAGTAACTACAAGCAAACAACTAAACAAGACAATAAGGAAATAAATAAGCAAGCAATTAACGCTAGCCTATTACCGCTATTACACATATTACATCCACTGGGCATCAAAGTTCGCCAACAGTGCAAATATAGGGAACAAAGCAGGATATTGCATACATTGGCCGTCAAAATTGGCCACCAGTGCAAATAAACGTGGCAGCAAAACAAGAGCATAACTGAAACAACTTCAGAAGAGCTCAGGAAATGTGGTATCCACCATGCTGGCAATAAGCTTAGCAAGCTTATTAGCTTTGTCCTGTTTGGCGATAAAATCCTCCAACACTTGTTGTTGCACCAAAAAGTATGCATCTGAATGCTCCAGGGACTTCCGTAGTCCTTCCGCTTCTTTGTCGCAAAGACAAATGATCGATGTCTTTTAGCTTGTAGTTTAGACTCAAGAAACCGAACTGATTCGCATAAAGTGAGTTTGAATAGCTTGTGCAAGCGGTAGTGGCCAGTAACTCGAACACTAAACCAAGACAGAACTTTGGGGTTGTCTCACTATCTTCGAGATAGTCTTCCTTAGTTGTTTTATCAGCTTTGTTGGAGATCAACAAGGATGTGTCACTATCCTGAACCTTATCTGCATTACTTCCTTTACCATTGCTTAATAAGGCACTCTTCCCCAATATTCTCACAAGATTCTAAAAGAACAAACAAGCGGACACATAACAGGTTTAGCATGTACTAGTATATGAAACTCATTTCGTGAACCAGTTCATTAGTAAGGTGGACATGATTAAACTACCAAGTCTTCTATTGCCAAGTACTAGTACATAATAAAAGCATCAAACAAACATATATCTATGTCCTATGGTCACGGCATTGTCTTGCCAAATCAAAATAGAGACACGGTTCAAATCATATCGGTTCAAGACAAAGCATCAGTTAAAGAATACAAAGCGTGGGAAACTACACGGCACAACAAGATTTCAAATGGGTACCACGGGTCTACATGTACAACAACACTATTGGCTCTATTGTGATGCTAGTAATGTGCATGATATGAGAAGTCAACTATATACACAATTGAAATTGAAATCAACAGAGCAATTGATAAGAAAAAGCTTGTTAAAGAAACATGCGTGAACATACCTGCTGTGCCATTGGAGTTTCGATTGGATCCTTAAATTTAAAAATAAGTTTGTATGAGTAAATACAGTGATACAAGAGCAAATTAGTATGCACGATAGCAATCATAGTTAAAAAAGGCGCGCCTAAGCGAGCGCTTAAGCGTGCCTAGGCTCTAGGCATTGGCGAAACGCATTGTGCATAACTACGCTTAATCTGTGCATAACTACGCATAAGCATGCGCTTTGGTCAGTAAAGCGCAAGGCGGTGGCAAAATGCACAATTAACACCTAGCGCTTTTTTGAACTATGATAGCAATGGAATCTTAAATTGGAACAGTTGTTCTTCAGGTTTAGGCACTTGTTCTACATGAACATAGTACAGTAAGACGCAAGAATATAGTACTTAAAAAATAGAATATGAGCTCATAGACCTTACCACATTCTTGGTTCGGGACCAAGATGTAACAAGGCATGCTCCCATTCATCGTCCAGTAAATGTGTCTCAGGAGAACGTAAAGGAATCTGATGAGTTTCTTTGCCGGTGAAGTACATTTTCTTCAGGTAATTCCGATACTGCCACCAAGCATTCTTGAAGATAGAAGAGGTATTAGCACAGGTTACCTCATCCTGAGTTTCCAAATTGGTCCTTCTCTATAGAGAAAATTGGGAAAATTTGTTGTGTTGTAACCATCATGGAGGTTGGATGTATGGGACAAAGCAAAGTAATTGCAATGAATAACATTACTTGCACACAACTCCTGGACAAACACCTGCAACTGGCATTTTCCGTCATCTTCAGTATAATATTTCCAAGATGGGAAGATACGCACATACGATTTAACAACATCAAATGCGATAGATGCTAAACTATGACTAGCTGGCTGTGCTTCCTCCACAGGAATAGGCGTACTAATTAGTGGAGTTGGGGCTCGCCGTGGTAGTACTGGCCCTTTGGGCACTGGAGCTGCCTTACTAACTGCTCTTGTTTGGGAGCTCTATGGTGGAGATGGTGCTATGTCAACAGGAACTGGGTTACTATCTGCTGGGGTTGGGGTTAGATTGGGTGAAGCTGGTTCTCTGTCCATCGCAGTAGGGGTACAATCTACGAGAGTTTGCGTTATGTGTGGTAGGGCTGGTTCTCGTGCATGTACAACCGGGGTGCTATCTCCACCAAGAGGTAGCACTGTTTTATTTGAAGACTGTGTTTTTAGTCCTCTAGATGCTTGCATCACCCGCTCCAATTCAAATGGCTGATAAACAGGAAACATAGTTGAATATACAGACATTGTATGAGAGACAGATGCAATAGATAGTGTGGAAAAAATAGGGCATGAAATAGTTGACATGTATATTGTTTAACTAAAACGGATAGCATGACATAATTTCACATATATGATGTCTATCTAAACTGGATAGCATAGCATAACATAATTCAAAGATATGATGAATAACTAAACAGGATCGCATGACATAATTCACCTACATGTTATCTAAGTAATCAGGATCGCATCATTTAATTCACATATGTGATTTATATGCTAAACAAAGGGCATTAGATATGATGTCTGAACTAAGAACATGATGTTGAATATTGTGTATATGATGTCTAAACTATGCAATGCAAGACACCATATGCATGATATGCGTAGTATAACCGTGCCAAGTTAGAGCATACACCTCGATGGGGGAATAGGACTGGTCATCTGTCTCTGAATCCATCTCTGAGGAGCTACCGGGACCCAACAAGAGATCTGCTTCGACAAGTAGCACTGCTCGCTCTAAAGGCCTTGTTTTCACTCCAGATTTTTCAATCTCCCACCCAAATGGCTGATTCACAGGATGAGTAGTTTAATGTACAAACATTGTGGACAAATGGAAATGTAATGAAGAAAAGGATGGGCAAGATATCATTCAAATATATGATGCCTGGTTAAACAGGATGGCATTGCACATTTCACGTATATTATGGCTGGCTAAAAGACATGAGACTGCATAATTCCCATATATGATATAGAAACTAAGCAGGTGGCATTACGTAACATGTCTAAACTAAGCAGATGACATATATGATGTCAAAAGTAGGCAATCAGAAGGCAACATATGCATGCTATGACTAACATCATCAAGCCAAGGTAGAGCAAACACCTTGGGGGCTAAATAGGAGTGGTCACGGCGTCTGAATCCGCCTCAGAACAGATATCTTCCTCTGGATTACAATCTGGAGAGGGGTGGGGAGGGTTTTCCATTGAACCCACCATGGAGCGATGTGTGCATGACATTGTATTGCCGCGCAAAACTCTTCTATTTTCTCTACATGTTTAGCATGACTGTGTACAATATCTGACATGCATACGAAAAAAATATGGTGAGATTATGTAAGGAGAGCATGCAGAAATTTAGAGTGATGGTAAAAACCAATGGATGGATCCAAAAATAATGATAGCAGGCTGATGATTGCTTTAATTTAATAAAAAGACAGATGATGATTGCTTTACTATTTGTTTCCCACCCAAGATGAACAACATAGGCATACCCTAGGTGAACCAGATATTAGACAGAGATATTATTCATTGCTTCCTCGATATGTGCCCCACAACTAATTTAGAAATCAAGTTTGAACATTAATTTGGACCTGACTTGGAGTCCAAGAGGTGAACACGACGATAAAGTAGCAGGTAATTTTAAGCAATGCACAACATAAGCAGAAACAAAAGAGTGTGACCTCTCTTGTGGACCCGTGTACTCCTCAGGTTCATCTGCTGAGTTGATGATGGTGATGCTGCGGTGGGTGCCGCAGGGAATGAGATCTGAGGCGGCGAAAGACGGTCAGGAGTCGTGATGTCTGGTTTGGTGGATGTTTCCGTTGATGGAGCAGCTCGGGTGAGGTGGACGACGTCGCGGCAGGAGCAGGACAAACCACACAAAGTTCCCTTCGACACCTACCTGTAACTGAAGTATTTCTGTAAGGGCTCATTTGGCTTGCATGATTCTAAAAATGGAGGGATGGGAAAAACACCAGAATAGGATAGGAATGCACATGGTAAACAGAGCATTTGTAAACACAGGTTTCTGTCAACTTGAGTGTTTGGTTTACAGGAATTGGAAGAGCAGAGGAATGCAAAGAAACATGGCCAAAATAAAGTGAAACCATATGAAAGCGTGTATAGTAAGAATGTTATTCTGCCACTAATGCACTTGGTCTTGTTTTCATGCATAGGATATTGAAAAGTAGGTCCAGGTGGATGTTTTGCTTCATTCCTTTCAACAAAATGCATGAATAATTGAATAGTAGAGTGCCATTGGAAAATTCCCTATTGCTATGTTTTTCCGTCGAACCAAAATAGACCTAATGGATCGACATGAATGTATAGTAATAAGTGATGCAACAAGTGTACAACCTCTTTGTCAGAAGCCGTGTCGACCTCAAAGCATCATTGGGTTGGTATTTGAAGGAGTTGAGGCAGAGGTGGCTGTCGGAGGTGTGGAGGAAGATCTCGAGGAATCAGTAGACGGTGTCTGTGGCAATCGCTCTGTTGTGATGGATCGCTCGCTGTTGGAGCAGCCCCGTGAGTCAGAAGACGCCAAGGCTGAAGCGGCACAAGATGACATCGCCAATCTCAAGTGGGATTATAATAGCATCTCCAATAGATGATGTAAAATAGATGTAAAATTTACATCACCAAAAACCACCTGACTACAACAGATGAGGTAAAAACTGTTGACTCTGAACTTAACTGACGAAACTGAAATTTCCTATGGAATCTGAATGTTACTGTCGAAACTGAACACAATGGTAGCAGAGAGGCACTCGACATGTAGTTTTGGGAGGGCATGTAGTTCATCTTGAACCTGCACCCCCCTGAGCGCCAGCCACCACCAGCCGAACCGCCGGCCCCAACGCCGCCTCGCCACCTCGAAACAACTCCCCACCGCCGGTCCGCCGCCACCCCGGCCAGCCCTATAGGACCCCCGCCCCCACCCTGAACCCTAAGATAGATAGTGGGGTACCTCTCCCATGAGCCCCGACCCTCACAAGGGTGGTTCTTCCTTAACTCCATGAGCCCCTCGAAAATCGACTGACCCAAAAGTTGATTCAGTCGATTGAAGTGTAGCTAAATCGGAGCAGAACAGCAGCACGAACAAGGGGGAGAGCAGTAGCAGCAGCAGCGCGAGCAAGCAAGAAAGAGTCGGAGCAGCAGCAGCAACTGGGCGAGCGAGTGATCGAGCGAGAGCCGGAGCAGCAGCAGCAGCGCGAGCGAGCGAGAGCCGGAGTAGCAGCAGCAGATCCGGCTAGTATGGACTCCGCCGCCGAAGGGGCCTTGCACTGGGGGAGAGCCACCATGGAGATGTCGCCCGCGGCGCCGGCTTCAAGGTAGCCGCTCCATGGGGTGCGGGATGGAGCACCGTCGGCACTGGGAGGTTGAGCAAAGGAGAAGGTGCGATGCGATGAGTGTACAACCTCTTTGGTGGCGCCGAGTAGGCCTCGGCTTCATCCGAGGAGTCGGTGAGGATGTTGCGGTTCCGGTGGAGCAGGTTAAGGCAGTGCTATGGGGATGGAGCAGCCGCGATAGACGAGGCGATCGTCGGAGTAGCTCCTTGGAGGTGGAGGACGGGGCGGCTGAACCGGCAGGACAACGAGATCAATGACGGATCCTCATCCGGGGAGGTGGACGAGGGTCGTCGAGCTGTTGTGGTGGACGAAGTAGTCGAGGAAGAGGCTCCGGCTGGGCAGCGGTGAGGTGGCGGACGGAGGAGGGTGGGGTTTCGCGGCTGGAGTGGAGAGGTTATGGCGGCCTGGGATTTCGAATGGCAAAAAGGAGGCGATGGGAGGGGGTGAACCATGACTTAGGGACGCGCTTGTCCAAAATGTAGGGTGTGTTACAAAAGTACCCCCCACCGATTTGAACTAGCGGCCCTTTCGGCTCAGGGTTAGAAGGGGGATTTCATGTGTCGGGATTTGGCAGCTGGAGGGAGTTTTTGCGCGCGTTGTAATTTCAGGATAGCAAGGCGCGGCTTGTGAAGGCGCCAGTTTTGGGAGCACGATATCTGAATTTTCGGGATATAACAAGGCGCGGGTTGAATTTTAGGGACAAGCCTAACGTGTAATATTGTACTTGTACGTACCAAATCAATTCACACTTCCCTCAACCAAAAAGAAAACGAAAAAATAAAACTATTCACACCACGCAAAGAGAGAGTCTTGCCCCATTTTACTATAAAAATGCTATTCAAAGCTACTCCCTCCTTCCATCTATATAGGGCCTAATGCGTTTTTTGATGCTAACTTTGACCAAATATTAGAGCAATAATATATGACATGCAACTTACACAAAGCACACCGTTAAATTCGTCTCTGAAAGGTTCTTTTAATGATATAATTTTCACATTGTGCTTGTCATGTACTATTAATCTTGTCAATAGTCAAAGGCGGTCTTAAAAATGCATTACGCCCTATATAGACGGAAGGAGGGAGTATGAATCCATGTTATGTCCAATTAATTTTTTCGCTTGCTGTATAATGCATGTAACCTACTCATACCAACATTTTAGTGCATTCCAAATGTCTATACTACCGCTGCAATTCAAACTGAATTTGAATTCGTTTCTCTATTTCAAGAAGAATTTACAATCATGATTGTTGCCAACTTCAACCATCATTCATGTATTACCTTAATAACACACCACATGATTACTATAGAGATAGATATGAGCTATGTGTACTACATGAACTCGAATTCTATTTTTTGAATACACTTGATGTTGATTCCAAATAATAGTACATTTGATGTACTAACTATATATTCATAATCTAAAGCATGTTCCATACGTGTACACCGTGTTTATCACACATAGTATAGTGCCCCGCCCCCTACATTATGACAAGTATTTAGACCTGAGCTGCAAATGCCACACATTAGCCCAAATTATGATCAATGTTCTATATATTATACGTAGTACTAGCAAGATGCCCATGCGTTCCATAGAACATCAACATGATCAAGGGGAGGCCTAATTTGCAAATATGGAGAGGGGTGTGTCGGTGTCAAAACCGGCGGATCTCGGGTAGTGGGTCCCGATCTGTGCGTCTTAAGCTGTTGGTAACAGGAAGCAAGGGACACAATGTTTACCCAGGTTCGGGCCCTCTCGATGGAGGTAAAACCCTACTTCCTGCTTGATTAATATTGAAGATATGGGTAGTACAATAGTAGATCTACCACGAGATCGTAGAGGCTAAACCCTAGAAGCTAGCCTATGATGGTATGATTGTAATTGTGATCGGCCTTCTAAGGACCAACCTCTCCGGTTTATATAGGCATCGGAGAGGGATAGGGTTTACATGGAGTCGGTTACAAGGAAGGAAATACAATATCCGGATCGCCAAGCTTGCCTTCCACGCCAAGGAGAGTTCCATCTGGACACGGGACGAAGTCTTGAGTCTTGTATCTTCACGCTTCAATAGTCCGGGTGATGTATATAGTCCCGTTGTCCGGATACCCCCTAATCCAGGACTCCCTCAGTAGCCCCTGAACCAGGCTCAATGACGATGAGTCCGACGCGCAGTCTTGTCTTCGGCATTGCAGGGCGGGTTCCTTCTCCGAGTACTCCAAAGTAATTATCGAACACTTGAACCGTGTCCAGATCCACAAAATGATCTTCACATGCCACCGTAGAGAGAATGGTATTTTACAAATGCAATCTGCTGACAACTTTTTAGGCAACGCGACGTGTCATTACGGTCGGGTCATTATTCGAACTGTTTTCCCACAACCAGTCACAACGCACATTGCGCGGTGGTTTCCTTGACACGTCTTGTCGAAGCAGAGATCGTGTCCCCTTATCACGGGATTCTCATCAATACGAGTATGGGAAATCCCACCACGCCATCAATCGTGGCGCTTGGGAAGCAAGCGATTCCCAACGAGCAAGTGGGGAGGCACACCGCTTTCGTCGCCTCTATAAAGGGATAAGAGTTCCCCATTTTTACCCACGCCTTCTTCCTCCTTTTCCCACTCTTGCCCCCTCGAGCTCCAGCACCCAAGCCCAAGTCTTCTCCACACAGCTAAACATGTCCGGAGAAGGAGGCAAGTGGGTCGCTTCCACCGTGAGGGAGAAGCACATCGGAAATCTTCGGGCGACCGGATACTTGGCAGCAGACATTGCGCACCGGCTACTGGACGCTGGGCAGGTCATTCGACCCGGGACCCCACGAGAGGGTCGTGTTCGTCGCCCACTACGTCCGTGGACTGGGGTTTCCACTTCACCCCTTCGTCCGTGGGCTCATGTTCTACTACGGACTAGATTTCCACGGTCTAGCCCCGAATTTCGTCCTCAACATCTCGGCGTTCATCGTCGTATGTGAGGCCTTCCTCCGCATCAGGCCTCACTTCGTCCTGTGGCTGTAAATCTTCTGCGTGAAGCCGAAGATCGTGAGCGGCCAGCAAGCGGAGTGCGGAGGGGCCATGGTGGGCAGGATGCCTAATGTCACATGGCTTGATGGCTCCATTGCGGAGACCGTGAAAGGGTGGCAATCGGGGTGGTTCTACATCACCGAGCCGCGCGGCGCCAACTGGGCAGCAGCCCCCGAGTTCCGATCCAGAACCCCCATGCGGCTCACCTCTTGGGAAAAGAAGGGCCTGGCCTGGGGTGAACCTACAGAGCTGACCGGACTCCAAAACTGCATCAAGAGCATGAAGGACAAGAACATCAAGCTTGTCAACATGATCCAGGTCATGCTCGTTTGCCGGATCCTGCCGTGCCAAAGGCGGGCATTCAATCTATGGGAGTTCGTTCCGGCCGAACACCAGACGCTTCGTAGGCTTTATGACATGACGCATAAAGGCGCATGGAAGGTGTTGTTCAAGGCCTCCGAAGTACCTCCTTCCACATCCGAGGACCGCGCACTTCATGCAGTGCGGCCCCCGTGTCCGATGAGTTTTGGGACTACCACCGGCTTCGGTTTTTCCCAATACATTCATGGAGGGGTCTTAAGTATTTGTGTATATTTGATCAGGACTATGTGGAGACAACGGAGCAGATTGACTGTCCGGCTCCGCTGCCAGAAGATCCAGCTGATACTCTCCTGACGGAGATGCTGATCCCGGCACCCTACAAGGCACTGGAGAAGAAGGCCGAAAAGAAGGCCCCGGGGACCAAGAAGGTTCTCCGGCGTAAGGTCGTGCCGGAAGCCTGGTCCGAAGACAACGAGGTACACTCCTCCTCCGAAGAGGAGGAAGAAGAAGAAGCCGCCCCATCTGGAAAGGATGAGGGGCCTGAGGAGACGGGCCATGGGGCCGGGAGAGGTCCTCGACGCAAGGCCGTCATACCCACGTCGTCCGATGACGACGAAACATATTCCTCCCACGGAGGCGGGGGGAAGCAAGAAGAAACTCTACCTTCCCGCGCTGGGGAGGAGAAAAAGAGGAAAGCCACCCGGGAGGGGGAGGCTGGGACGCCCAAGAAGGGAAAGACGTCCCTTCCGGACTACTCCACCACGGCCGCTCATAGCGAGGAAGAGTGGCTGCCCAGGGGGAAGCCCCTAGCGCGATCGTAAGTGTCTGCACTCTATCGTGATTTTAATTCATAGTTGTTTAATAACGCCGAACATATATGCAGTCTGGCCAGGGCTCATCCGGAGGTGTCGTCTTCGGATGGGTCTCTGAGCGCTTCAGATATGAACTCGCTCCCGACAGCCACCACTCCTCAGCCTGCTGATGACACGGAGGTGTTGTCCCGAAGGTTCCCCGAGCGGGGGGAAGTGACCCTGGAGACGCCCCAAGGCGGAGTTCCAGATGTCAGACACGCGGGGTTCAAGATCCCCGCGGATCGTGTCGATGAGAGCTGCAGCAAGGCGGCCTCTCGACCGAACACTATTCCGGAACCCTTGACGGTTCCAGATTCAGGCAGGCAGCCCCTTGTTAGGGAGGGCGATCCGTCCGTGCCGAGGACTTCCGTCGCGCCAGCGGTGCCGGATAGTCTGGTGGAAGCGCTTCGAGGCGCTTCCATGGATGACAAGCACCGTACTCTTATGAGTGCGGTGATTCAAAAGGTTCTGTCCGCCAAAAGCGGACTAACCGAAGCCTGCACAAGCCTCCTGAGGCTTCGAGGTAAGTGATAAAAATGTGTGAAATTACCACCCGATGGGTAGTAGCCCCTGATACTCTATTTGGTGTTCGGAAAGAAAAGCCAAACGGAGGGTCAATTATAATCTGCAGGAGTCTAATAAGCGTTTATGTGAATAAGCAGGCCGTGCTGCTTGCCGCTGCTGCCCGCACAGCCGAGGTTGCCGAACTAAAGCGGGACCTGGAGCAGGCGCAGGGAGAGCTCGACCTCACGAAGAGGCGGCTCAAAGAGAGCAAAGGTGAGTGATTCTCCGCTCTTATGTATGTAAAGATAGATAAATTGTTTAGTCTGACGACGAAGCGTCAGGATCGGTAGGTAATGTGGTCCACCACCAAGTGGCGCGCCCTCAAGAAAGCGCTATCCGAGGCCAAGACAAGGCGGCCTTGGAATGCTAGGAGCGAGAAGCAAAGTGCTAGAGTGGGCGAGGTACAAGAAGAGCTCCAGTGACCTCGGCAAGAAGTTCGAGTCTGGGAGCATGATCTCAAGATGAAAGAAGCCGAGCCATGCGAAGGCCCTTGTGAGTATGAGAGACGCCAAGGCCGAAGCCGAGAAGGCACAGCAGGAAATCCAGGAGGCCAAAAAGATAACGGCGGGTAAGAAATTCTTTATGCAAAGCAAACATGTGGAGGAGGCGTCTCTTTTACTTACCTGAATTCGGAGCTCTCCAGGGGCATTCACAGATCTGCCACGCAGCATCTCAGATGCCTCGGAGTTCTACCGTGCCGAGGAGGGGAGCTCAACGGAGAAGCTGTTCTGGTCCCAGTATGCTGGGGCCGAACATCCGATGCCTCTGAGTGACCGAAATCCACAGGGTGGCCGAAGTGGCTATGAAAGATTTCATAGTCTGGTTGTGGCCTGGTGAGCCCCTGCCCACTAGCTACTTCGGCCTGATCAAGCGGATGGTGAACGCCTGTCCGCGGCTTGAAGTTATCAAGCGATCCGTTTGCATTGAGGGTGCCCGCCGGGCCTTTGCCCGTGCGAAGGTACATTGGGGCAAGCTGGATGCGGAGAAGCTGGTGAAGGACGGGCCGCCGGAGGGCAAGGCGCATCGCCATCCCGAGAAGTAATATGATGGCGTTATGAAGGGTACTCTTCTCGTGACCGAGGAATGTACTAAAGACAAGATCTTTGACTAAATGTACCTCTGCCGCTATTGTAATTTAAGGATGGAGTTGCCTGTGCTATGTAGCACTGTTTTGATTTAAAATATTACCATCTGTGCGGCTGTTTATAAAATTCTGAAAGTAGGCCAGTCGTCGGCTTCTTCCCCCACGTACCTAGTACCGGGTGTTCTCGAAAACCCGGATACTCTTTATCCAAATGTTTGGTCCCTTAAGGAGGTATCCGGCGCAGCGAACAAGGCAATCGGACTATGTGGCTTTATAACTTTCACTTAGCCATAGAAGTCTATAATTTTAAATTTTGGTGAAGCCCCTAGAATTCGGAGGGCCGAATTGGGGCGCTATATATGCCTAAAATCGGACAAGGCCGATTCATTGCCTAAAGCGGAAAAAATCTTTAAGGATTTTAAGACCTCTCGAACAGCGACCAGCTCTCGCCTCATCATGCCGGTCAGCTTTCGGCTTTCTCTACTGAGGTGCTCGTTCGGAAGAACCGGGACTCAATCACAGTAGTTCTCCATGCGCTACCTTAGCCGATATAACGGAACGTAAGGTACCAAAACAAGGGAGCCGGGCTAACCCAACTGTAGACCCAAGACATGATTCGAAGTTGATGCATATAGTGCTATAAGTTCGGGGTGCCGCACTGTTTAAAGTGTTCGGACTTTATTTGCCGTAGAACGGGCACCATATGAAGCCCCTGGCAAACGGACCGTACCAAAGTGTACGGATGAAATATCAAAGAGACATTTGTAAGAAAAATGTTCAAATAAGAATAATGAGCTGACGCTATATATAATCTCCCATTGATGAAAATACGTTTAAGCGTATGTCTACAATGAATGCATTAAGCGGAGATAAATAGGACTATTTAACATGTCCTATCCAGGGGCAGGCCGCCAGATGGATATATAAAACAGGTATAACGATCGTAAATAGATTCCACCTGGGTGTTTCCTTCAGGCGTGAAGCCCTGTTGCCTCCTTGGTTTTCTCTCCTATGTAAGTCCAACAACTGCACTTCAAGAGGCTGCTCTAAAGCAATGTCCTGAAAAAGAAGAAGGACGGGTTATGAAGGTATGTGGCGGTTATCCCGCACTGTTGACTGAGTCGTTGTTGCGCCTCCGCCTATGCCCATGGTATCTTGAGTGCGTAATTGTGTACGCGTGGCACGAATGTTGCTTTGATGGGGCTTAAGCAGAGGCCGGACTGCTAGTCGCGCTCTTGGCGTGCCTGATGATCTGTTGCGGGTGCTCCGGACTCTCTTGACGGTGCTTGAAGTTGTTGTCGCCGGATTGGTTTGTCGGAGGAGGCCGCATTGTACTTCCGCCGCAAGGGCTGCAGTATGCTCTTCTGTTCGGAGAGAGCGGTCCATATTTCTGTTCACTGTTATGACCCCGCGTGGTCCTGGCATCTTGAGCTTCAGGTATGCGTAGTGTGGTACCGCATTGAATCTAGCGAATGCGGTTCGTCCGAGCAGTGCGTGGTAACCACTGCAGAAAGGGACGATATCGAAGATTAACTCTTCGCTTCGGAAGTTATCTGGAGATCCAAAGACCACTTCCAATGTTATAGAGCCCGTGCAACGGGCCTCTACTCCAGGAATCACACCTTTAAAGGTGGTTTTGGTGGCCTTGATCCTTGAAGGGTCAATGCCCATTTTGCGCACTGTGTCCTGATAAAGTAGGTTCAGGCTGCTGCCACCGTCCATAAGGACTCACGTGAGGTGGAATCCGTTGATGATTGGGTCTAGGACCAATGTGGCTGAGCCGCCGTGATGGATGCTAGTAGGGTGATCCCTACGGTCAAAGGTGATCGGGCAAGTTGACCATGGGTTAAATTTGGGGGCGACTGGCTCCATCGCATAGACGTCCCGTAGTGCTCGCTTCCGTTCCCACTTGGGAATGTGTGTGGCGTAAATCATGCTGACCGTTTTCATCTGGGGGGAAATTTCTTCTGTCCCCCCATGTTCGGACGTCGGGGCTCTTCGTCATCGTCGTTGTGTAGCCCCTTGTCCTTGTTTCGGCATTTATTTTGCCGGCCTGTTTGAACACCCAGCAGTCTCTGTTGGTGTGGTTGGCTGGCTTGTCCGGGGTGCCATGAATTTGGCACGAGCGCTCCAGTATACGGTCCAGACTGGACGGTCCCTGATTGTTTCTTTTGAACGGCTTCTTCCGCTGACCGGACTTGGATCCGCTGAATCCGGCGTTGACTGCCGTGTCTTAGTGTTGTCGCCGTTGTTCCGTCGCTTATGTCTATTACGTCGTGGCTTGTCGTTATTTCCGTGGCCGTCTGGAGTGCCAGAATGTGGCGTAGTGCTGCTGCGAGCCAACCAGCTGTCCTCGCCCGCGCAAAAGCGGGTCATTAGTGTTGTGAGAGCTGCCATTGACTTGGGTTTTTCCTTCCTGAGGTGTCGGGCGATCCACTCGTCACGGATATTGTGCTTAAAAGCCGACAGGGCTTCGGCGTCTGGACAGTCGAATATTTGGTTCTTTTTAGTTAGGAACCGAGTCCAGAATTTCCTGGCTGACTCTCCGGGTTGTTGAGTAATGTGGCTCAGGTCATCGGCGCTCGGTGGTCGCACATATGTGCCTGGAAGTTGTCGAGGAATGCGCTCTTCCAGTTTTCCCAGCTGCCAATGGAATTTGCCGGGCATCGCTTAGCCAAAGGTCGGGCTGGTCCTTTGAGCTTAAGGGGGAGATACTTATTGGCGTGCAGATCGTCTCTGCGGGCCATGTGAATGTGGAGAAGGAAATCTTCGATCCATACCGTGGGGTCTGTTGTGCCATCGTATGATTCAATGTTTACGGGTTTGAACCCTTCTGGGAATTCATGATCCATCACTTCGTCGATGAAGCAGAGGGGGTGCATGGCGCCTCTGTGTCGGGCTATGTGGCTACGCAGTTCAAATTGCTCTGGGTGGCTATGTTCGGCCCGGTCGGACTTGTTGAAGGTGTATCCGCTGTGACGGTCGTCGTCGCGTGCTGAGGTGCGCCCCCGCGATCCGTAGATCGATCTTGGTTGTCCTGCTCTGTTTTCCAATATATCTTGCAGGTCCTGCCTATTGTCCCGGGCCGTAGTATGTTGGCGTGGGGGTGCTAGCTGGTATGCGGGCTGATATGTCATTTTATCCTGGCCACGAGGTGGCTGGTCAGCCATATGGCGCTCGAGTCCGTATTCCTTGGCTGCCAGGACTTCAATCCATCTGTCTGTGAGCAGGTCTTGATCAGCTTGGAGTTGCTGCTGCTTCTTTTTCAGGCTCCTCGCAGTGGCTATAAGCCGATGCTTGAAGCGCTCCTACTCTACGGGATCCTCAGGCACGCCGAACTCGTCATCGTCGAGGCTAATCTCGTCTTCAGAGGGGGCATGTAGTTGTCCTCCTCCGAGTATTCGTCCGTCGCCTATTCTTCTGGGCTGACCTACTCATCCTCCTGTTCGGCCTGCTCGAAGGCGGGCTGATCAGGGTTGTATTCTTCTTCGGCACCATTCGGATTGTTTTCGTCTCCTGGGCCGGTATGGCTGTGTCGGGGCTTGCATTGGCGCCGACGACGCCCATTCTTTGCTTTTTTCCCTGAGGTTTTATCCTCCGTTGCCTCATCACCATTTGTTTCCTTCGGAGTGTCCAGCATATATATATATATATATCATAGGAAGAGGTGGCTGTCCACCGCCCAGTGAGCGGTGATTCATGTTCTTCTCCTGCATCGTCGTCCATACCGTCGATGTCTTCGGAGTCGAACTCCAGTACCTCGGTTAAATCATCGATCGTGGCAATGAAGTGGGTGGTGGGTGGGCAACGAATTCCTTCATCGCCTGCCTCCCACTCGAGCTGCATATAGTTCGCCAAGAGCCTCCCGACAAACAGAGAGACTTTAATGAGTTCGATGTCGCCAAAGGGCGAAGTCTTTGGAAGATATCCGTAGCGGTGAACTCCATTACCGGAGCCCAACCTGGCTCGACTGGCTCGGGAGTGCACGGACTGGAACCAACGTCCGGATACGAATATGGGGGTTCGGAGTCAATGGCCACCACAGAGGTAAGACCCGTTTTTGGCTCCACCGCCAATGAGTGGCGACCTGCGGGGCGGGGTCCATCCCTCCGTCCTTAGGCAGCGCAGCCTGCTCCAGATTTAGGTCCGGGGCTACTGCGGGGGTGCTACCCCGAGCTTTGTCCGACAGCAGGTCTAAGCAGTGCTCGGTGTGACTATCCGGTGCTCCTGGCATAGGCCCGAATCCATCGAAGATCAAGTCTCCGCGAATGTCCTCCGTGTAGTTCAGGTTTCCGAACCTGATCTGGTGGCCAGGGGCGTAGCTGTCGATCTGCTCCAGATGGCCAAGCGAGTTGGCCCGCAGGGCGAAGCCGCCGAACATGAAGATCTGTCCGGGGAGAAAGGTCTCACCCGGGATCGTGTTGTTGACGATGACTGGAGGAGCCATCGAGCCCTGTAGCGACGCATACGTAGGAACTCTCAATGAAAGCACCAATGTCGGTGTCAAACCGGCGGATCTCGGTAGGGGGTCCCGATCCAGGCGTCTTAGGCTGATGGTAACAGGAAGCAAGGGACACAATGTTTACCCAGGTTGGGCCCTCTCGATGGAGGTAAAACCCTACTTCCTGCTTGATTAATATTGAAGATATGGGTAGTACAAGAGTAGATCTACCACGAGATCGTAGAGGCTAAACCCTAGAAGCTAGCCTATGATGGTATGATTGTAATTGTGATCGGCCTTCTAAGGACCAACCTCTCCGGTTTATATAGGCACCGGAGAGGGATAGGGTTTACATGGAGTCGGTTACAAGGAAGGAAATACAATATCCGAATCGCCAAGCTTGCCTTGCACGCCAAGGAGAGTTCCATCCGGACACGGGACGAAGTCTTGAGTCTTGTATCTTCACGCTTCAATAGTCCGGACGATGTATATAGTCCGGCTATCCGGATACCCCCTAATCCAGGACTCCCTCAGGGTGTGGGTATCTTTTTTCAAAATTGACATAGTTTCCTTCCTACCCGTCAGATATAAATCGGACGACCTATATTGCAGGATGGCAGGCACACCATCATCAACAACTCTGTTTTTTTATAAGAGTAGAGATAAAATATAATATATGTAGTATAACATGTTCATAACCACACCATGTGTATCACCATTATATATATTCACACATGCGTCGGTTTAAAACACTATGATAAATTCTTCAAATATCTGAATTCGCTTTTTATAATGAAGTATGATCTCTATTCGTCTTTTACACCCACACAATCCTCTTATCTTTGTAGCTAGCTAGCGCTAACTTTCTCTCGTGCATGCACACGCCCGCATCCCTATCACCCTCCCTCAGCATTCTCTAGCTCCATCACGAAAATTCGTCTTTTCACTTTAGGTCGTTCACCCACGGTGTGTGTAGGCCCCCCAGCTCCTTCTTTACGGCACACATCGATCGATATACCTCTCTAGCTAGGTGTGCCTAGCACAAAACACAAGCTTCCCCTCTTCTCTTATCACCGTCCATGCCTCACTCCCACCACTCTTTTCATCGATCTCAGATCAAGACACTCCTCCCCCCTCGATATAGTATGACTCTCGCACCACCTCCTAGATGCATCCCTCTCTCTCTATCCTTCTCCCTGTGCCTCATTTTCTTCTAACACACACATGCATGTATACCGATCGATCTCCCAACATATACCTAGGTCGACTTTAACTATTCCCGCCCCCCATCGATCGACGTACCTCACAAGTTATGTCTCTCCTTTCTCTGACAAAGGATGATTGATCTTCCTATGTAGTTATGTCTGCTTACCACGGCCATATCGCCCCCCTCCCCTCTTCATTCGTGCATGCCTCGACCTGCCTCTCACACGCACATGCATGCATGTGCAGCCATCCCCTCTCTTATTGATATTGTAGGCGTGCCCTCTGGTTGTCTAGCAAGCCTATCCCACCATTTGTTAGAAGCAACTCTACTACCACCCCCTCCAACACTCTAGCTCTCTCTCTCTCCCAACCTTATTCCTCTCCTATACATATGCATGGATGCCGATCAATCTCCCTTCATACATGAGGTAGATCAATCTCCCTTAATACATGAGGTAGGCCTCTCTCCTCCTCCACACATATACCAGCCATTGTACCTCTATAGTTAATTAGGCCTCCCTCCCCCCCCCCCACCACACACTGATAATCGAGCACTATAGGTAGGTATCCATGCCACAGAGACAAACTACACCTGTCCCCTCTCACGTTCCAGTAGGCCAGCCACTCTATATCTTTGACGTAGGCACACATAAATTCGATGGCACTCTTTATCGATCACGCGCGCGCACACACACACACACATCATCCCTCTCTTCGATTCTATGGACACCTCAAGCCGATGATACCTCCACTCTCTTCTTGTGGATCGCCCCCTCTACATATATGATATATCTAGGACTCTATTTCACACACATTGCATATGTTACATTTTTTTATTGACCCCACCCCCCCCCCAAAAAAACTCTCATGAACCCACACACTATACTATCTCTCTACATTTGTATCTCTCTCACACAACCCCACGTAGGTGGTGTATGTATACAAGAAGAGAATAGGTGCACCGTGCACGCATTTCACGCCGCCGTGCCCAGCCACACCCACGCGGGTACACGGTGGAGCTCATTTCTGTACGAAATGGAAGCCCACGTGCTAATTTGAACGTGTGTAGCGGTTGTTTACCTATGGAGGTCATGTACCACGCGTGCACGAAACAAAGTTCGACTTGATGCGTTGGCGCGTTATTTTTAAATAAAGTTATATCACTCAATGGCACGTACACAGAATATAAAATGATTTTTATGGAGAAAAAGGTAGTCCGATCCACTATATACACTGGAGCCTGCCTGCCTGGTTTGTCTCTCTTTAGAGTATCTCGCACAAGGCTGTGGTGGCCTCTCTCTCTCTCACCATTGGTCACTGATCCGGCTGCATCCCATCCGCCGGCGGAAAGGGAGGACGTGCATCGTTTCTCCGTTCGACGGCGCCGAGGCAACACGTCCCGATCTGCGATACACGCCGTTCTCTCTAACCAAGCTCCAGCATGGTAGGGCCTACGCCACCTGCTCACTGCCGCAGTATGGGCAGATTCCGCCTACCGCCGCTCACCTAGTTACATCCCGACGACCTCCAGGCATCCCCTCCGGCCTTGCTCCACTGCCCGTCTTCCCATGTCGCTGCATGTGGATCTTCCATAGTTCTTTTCCCAAAACGTAGCTCGTCCGGCGTACTTTCCATATCGCAATCTCGTCCTCACACCGTTTTAGATAAACACAACCGTGTTGTTATCTTCCCTTAGGACAAGGAATATGCTTCTTTTTTGTCGTCGCATGTGTCATCAACTGTTATTGGCCAGTAATTGTTTCCTTTCTACCTCTTTTTTGCAAACAGGTCTATCCATTTCACCTCGTTGCTATTGTGACCTTTTGGTGAACTGCACAAATCACTTTTTTCTTAAGAGTGTTTTGTGCAGTTCTACCAAAACGTCATACGGGCAACGTCTCTACATTTCAGTGCGACTGCACAAAGGGAGATTGGTTTTGCTCTATCCTCCTCATCCAACTCTAAGCCTAATCTTCTCCAACTAGTTAGTCTTAAGAGAGATTGCAAAGGTGACCGGCTTCTATTTGTGTGTTTATTGTTTCATCAGTAGTCCTCTATTATCGTAATCACACTTAATATTTTTGGAACAGGGACGCTCAGCTCTATTTTAGTGGAACTGCACAAAATGATCGGAATGTTGCATGCTCCAGACAACTAATTTTTTGCCCAACATGCCTTATTGATTTTGACAGAGCTGGGGGAACATTGCTGCCAATGAAAGCATGGATCAATTTTAATTTAACACCTTCTCTCAACTTTGTCTTCAGTTGTGATGTACTCCCTCCGTCCCATAATGTAAGACGTTTTTTGACTCTAGTGTAGTGTCAAAAAACGTCTTACATTATGGGACGGAGGGAGTAAATATTAGCTCTGATTAGCAAGGAAGTTAGTTTTTTATTGTTTCCGAAAGAGCATCGATGGCAAGACACACGAAACAAAAGCTGAAAGCTCACACCATTGTACAATTTCAAGTCGCTGGAAAATTATTTGTATAGTACGTCAATTGTGTAAACAGATGCTGGAAGCTTGATAGCATTGCCAGAAGCCCCTTCGGCATCCGGGTCCATGTGCCATGCTCAAAATTATACTCCTTCGTTCATAAATATTTGTCTTTTTACAAATTTCAAATGGGCATATTTTAGAGTGTAGATTCACTCATTTTGCTTCGTATGTGTACACCCTCCGTTCCTAAATATTTGTCTTTCTAGAGATTTCAACAAGTGACTACATACAGAGCAAAATGAGTGAATCTACACTCTAAAATATGTCTATATACATCCGTATGTAGTAGTCCATTTGAATCTCTAAAAAGACAAATATTTGAGTAGTCACTCGTTGAAATCTCTAGAAAGACAAATAATCTGGAGTATATTTAAGAACCAAGGGGGTGTGCAGAGCCGCATGGGAGACTCAGACCGGTCGTTGCGCCGCATTAATAGTGAGTAATGAGCAGTCAAATCATAAGCCCCACCTTTCCCACTGTAAGTTGCTCGGAAGAAGCAACCATCAATACGCTCTTCTTTGAATCCGCTCATACTACTCCATACATCACTTTGTTTATAGAGCGCTTAGGAAAAAAGAGAAAATCTCTGGGACCAAGGCGACTAGCGATCGTCCTGAAAAATAGCATTGGTAGTTATAGCACGGTGTCTATTACTAGAGGAAATAATGCTTACACACATGCATGCAGTGCTTCCACCCCGGGTACACACATGCATGCACTTACTCCACTCCATAGTACTACATCGGGAGAAAATTGCGGTTACCACGCCCTAATTAATTGAGCATTAAACCAAACGCGTCTAAGGTCTCTCTGGTGGTGCAAATGCATTGAGAGAAATGCATCATAATGAAGTGCGCCCTGTAAACTGTGACGGAGGGAGGAGTAGTATGAAGGTGCAAAACCAATTACGCGTATGGCCAGTCAGTCAACGCACCTCCTCTTGGCATATCACTGACATGTGGGACCAGAGTGTGAGCAAACCGATCTCAATTGACGGCAAAATGGCCAACCCGCCGTTCCTTGAGAGAGACGAGGAGCGAGAACACCCAGACGGGCTCGCACGGAGGCCAAGATATATTCAAGCATGGTTGATCGATATCATCATTACATGTTGGGCTGCCGTTTTCCGCCCTTCTCCACAATAAATGTACACTTTTATTAGAGATTAAAAAAATAAGAGTACAAAGGCTCCACCATGTGGTTCTAGTAGTAGTACTACTCGTACTACTAAACCTTGCGCTTGGCTCTTCGCCTCTTCGTGAAGTCGAACAATGATGGTACTCCGCATGTTCGGTACTTTCAGTATGCCTCTCGCAACTGACACCGAATGAACTGATGCATGTCCACCGCCTCGGGCGAGGGTACGTTGCATTAGTCAAAGGCATATGCGAAGCTTCACCTTGTCCCGCAAGCTTCTCCTCTTCTGCGAGTTGACGGACACACCAACAAGTAGTGCTAGTCCATACTCCCTCCTTTCCGATTAATATGGCTTAATCTTTTTGCGGGTAAATGAGAGAGCTTTATTCATATATAAGCATTCTTAGGACGATCGGCCAAGACCTTTGGTCACTAGGAAGCAAGGTACCCTGCAAAAAAGAAGTAGGAAGCGAGGTGTTTCATCAAGCAAGCTCTCGGCCACATTCAGAGTGCAGCAAGCACGGTTCGCGACAAAGATGCGCCGCAAGGTTTCTTGACCTGTTTACATGCTGAATAACAAAAAAGAGGAAATATTACTGAGCGCTCCTATTTGTAACAGGATATGAGCCAGAATTAAGCGAGAATTGTGGCGAGTGTTCCATGCAATCAACTTCCATTATCACATGCGAGAACCCTCGAAGAGAACCAAATGTGTCGAAGATTTCTTTATCCCATTTTAAAAATATAATAAGAGTGCAGACGCTCCTCCATCCGGTTCCTGGTACTAGTATAGTACATACCTCTATAGACTATAGTAGTAGTACTAGTGCTAGTAAACTGTGCGCTTGGCTGTTCGCCTCTTCGGGAAGTGCAATAATAATAGTACTAGTACAGTGTATGCTTCTGGCAACCGACACCGAGTTAACTATTGCACGTCCACCGCCTGAGCGAACGAGAGCTTGCATTAGTCAAAAGTTTCTCCTTGTCCTGCGAGCTACCGCGCGCAAGCTTCTCCCGTCCTGCAAGCTTCTCCTCGTTTGGCAAGTTGACGGGACACAGCAAAGTAATGCTAGTCCATACTGCCTCCTCTTTGTTTAATATGTCTTAATTTCAAACGAGATAAATACACTGTCTGTCACTGTATATTTGTAAAAATACGGTTAGTGGACTTCATAATACGCTCATTGCGCTCAATATATACATTTTCAGGTGTTTATATGGTCACTAGCTCACCCTGGCTGAGTATGTGTGTGCATGCACGTGTAGGTTGAGCACTTGAGCGTGACCATGTGTGTTCTGTCGTGTGCTCGGACATGCATGCATTAGGGTGTCGCGCGTGTTCTTGCGTCCATGTGTACGTGTGACTGTTGCATACACGTAGGGGGAGTACGTGTAGGGGCCACTAAAGGAGCAGTCAAATCACACAATAAGTTAGTCGGAAGAAGCAACCATCATTTCACTCTTCAATGACACGTACGCAATATAAAAGGGTTGATATGGAGAGAAAAAGAAAACCACTATATATACACTAGCAGGAGCCTAAGCTACAAGCCTGCTTGCTTGGGTTGCTCTCTTCACAAGCATAGAACGATGGTGGCCACCGCTGGTCACATATCCGCCTGATCCAAGGGTGGGGAAGGGAACAATGTTACTGTGTAGACGCGGGTCGACATCGGCGACGGAGAAAATCCACATTCGGTGCGTCCCAATCGGGGTCAATGGTATGGGCGATGTCGCGTCCCAACCGCCTCTTCTAGCTACAACCCGACGTCCTAGGTAGTCCATCTTCCTTTTGGAGCCGGCTTGCTCCACTCCCGCAGCTCCCCACGTAGCTCCATCTCCATGTCGATCTTTCTCTACTTTTACCGGCTTCTGCTTGTGATGAGTTTATGTCTCATGAACTAGTGCCGATTATTATTCTAATCACACTTCTTCAATATCTTTGCCATTAGGGATGCTCATTTCGATTTTAGTGGAACTGCACAAAAGCATCGTATGATCCGAGGGTGCCAAATTGCCTTTCCTTCGACGGGTTCTACCTGGCCAGGAAATTAAATCCTGTTTAAGGTTTAGGGTTTAAGTCGTAGTGACCCCATCAGTAGTTTTTCTTTCATACACGCTCTCACAACTTTTGTCTTTAGTTGTGAAGTAAATATTGGCTATGATCTGTGAATCATTGAGATGCATCAGCATGCGTGTTAGTTTTCCTTTGTATTTGATAGAATGTTGTAACGGGGCAACCTTCGAGTAGGAAGAAATGGAGAGAAACCAATGTTTCGTTTCGTTGGATTGCGCCATCGAGCAAAACCAACGTTTAAATCACGTCTGTCATGTTCGTGTCTCACCCTCCTCCATGGCTCGACGCCACACGGTCGCTCGGCATGCCACTCACCGCAAAACGAGTATACGATAACTTTCCCGCCTGCTTGTCGACGGATCGCGCCATGGAGTACTAGTACTACTGGAAGAGATTGATGAGTTGGGGGAGGACAGCTAGCTGTAGCACAGACTCCCAAGAACTTTTTACATGCATGTTGTGGCCGGCTATTGCGACCTTTGAACGCGGAGTAGTCGTGTGCACCAGGAAGCGGCGCGGGCAACGCTCTCTCGGCCGGTGCACCGCTTCAATGCCGGCGCCAGTGAGAGGTCACGTCCGCTCTGGCCGGGCATGAATGTAGCACTGACCGTTTCGGGTGAGAAGCCCGCGCGGGTGATGAAGAGGGTTCGGGTTGGTCAGGAGCGGCCGTGGCAGCGGTCCGGGCGCCCACAAACAAGAGATGTTGTATGTTAATATTGCCGCGTATATAATTAACAACGTAAATAATGTGCCAGTTGGACAAATATGATTGGAGATGGACATGGAAATGAAATTTTACGTAAACACGGATATGCATGTCTATTTCTATGTGTGTGTGCGCGATGACTCTCGCGACCTGGAAGCAGGGGCGTGTTTTTGATCGAGTTTTCTTTCTTGGTACGTTGAAAAATTGTCCGCCAGTCTTCGTTTCTTTTTCCCGGTAACGCGCATATTCTATTTAAAACCACTGCTATGGAGAGATTGTTTTACTCCATTATAGCCTCTTGTTTGATAGAGTTTCTCGCGTCTTGCTCTCTCACCCTCTCCATATCAAAACAAGATGACAGTGTCCACACTATCTCTCTCCTCACCGGTGGTCACAGATCCGGCCGAATCCCATCCGCTGCGGGAGGTGAGGAGGTGCAGCATTGACGTTGTCGCCGTTAGCGATGGAGGAAGCCGATGCGCATCGTCCTCTCTCCTAAGCGACATCTCGCCCACCTGAGGTATAACTTCTTATACTAGTCCAGCTCCCGAGGTTGCTGCATGCGGGTTTTCTTCTATGCGACTACTCCCCAGCTCCCCATGTATAGTAGCTAGGGTTCGTCGGCTGGTCCAACATCACCTACTATTATAGAGGAATTGCCACTCGAAAAGTTGTCCTGATTTATGCCTCGGTGGAGGTATACATGTTGTTTCGACAAAAAGTACATGGTGGTTGTGCGGTATTGTCCATATGCTCCTATTGTTGCTGCTAATCTAATATTATCACTGGTTAAATGAAGAAATGCTTTTTTTCTCGGGTATCCTGGTTTAGTTCCCATCAAGATAATCATGATGCCTCTGTTTGTTGGTGTACTTTTCATAATTCTTATTGACAATTGAGATGTCGTTGTTAATCTAGTAAAACAAAGTAACAACACTATATCCCTTTTTTATATTTTTGGAAACAACGATGCGTATCTCCATACCCGGGCATGTCTTCCACAATTTTAGTGGAACTGCACAAAATTGGATGGCCATTGTTGTTTCGCCTCACTGTCCTCTGCCACGTGGTTCTTCCTTCCTCGAGCTTGACTACTGAGAAGAAACAGACCACAGTGAGGATTTGTCGAACTTCATAGGTGCCTCACCCAAACTTGATGCCAAATGGATGATGCATCACCACGATGACCTATCGATGCTCATGGTTGCACCTCATTGTTGTGTCGGCTGGTGAAGCTGGTCGATTTTCAATGAAAAACAAGTTGTCTTCCATCAGTGCTCTTTGCTTGTTACCCAAAAAGATGATATCCTTTGTCAGTTCACCTTGGTTGCATTGGAGACGTAGTCGTCTTTCACGTTGGTGCAATTTTATCACACAATTGGCTATGAACCAAATGTTTCCTCAAAGAAGGATCGACGTTGGTACTAAGAGCATAAGTTTTGTATTGATTTCTAAGCCTTCTCACAACTTTGTCTCCAGCTACCCTGTAATTTTATTTGTCCAGCTATTAACTTTGATTAAAAAATGGTGTGGACTAAAAACCCGGATGGACGTAGTAGCCCTCCATTTTATTTACTCCGCATATTAGATTTGATCAAGTCAAACTTTGTAAAGTTTGACCAAGTTTAGGCCGAACACAACAAAACATAATTATTAGAGAGGGCGAACTGTACATACTCTAAAACCTTTCCGATAATTGAAATTAAAATTCTTTATTTCACACGTTTCCGATAATTCGGCGCATGTGTGGTTGTTCACTTAAGGGAGGGTAGTGTACCGCACGTGAAGGACAGGAAGTGCGACCAGGACGCGTGGATCGTTAGTTCATCGGAAGTACTCCCTCCGTTCCTAAATATTTGTCTTTCAAGTGGTTTGCAATGGACTACCACATATGGATGTAAATAGACATTTTTACAGTGTAGATTCACTCATTTTGCTCCGTATGTAGTCATTTGTCGAAATCTCTAGAAAGACAAATATTTAGGAACAGAGGGAGTAGTAGTTTTCTTCACTGGTACGTTAAATAAAGAGTTTCGTTTCGTACTTACACATTTAAAACGATTGTTATGGAGAGAATAAGAAAACCACTCCACTATATATTAGTCGTATACACGAGTACTATATGGATGCAGTTTCATTGACTTTAGTGCACCTGCCTTTGGGTTTATGATAGGTGGGTCCAAAATGTGGCTGGCCCACCTGTCATACAGCCAAAAGCAGGTGCAATTAAGGCACCGGAGCTCAGTCCGTACTACAGTATATATATAAGCTGGAGCCTCAGCGCTTGTTTGCTAGGGTTTGCACTCTCCACACTCTCACCGCAATATATATATATATATATATATATATATATATATATACACACACACGCTGGAGGCTCAGCGTTCCTTTGCTAGGGTTTGTTGTATTCACTGTCTCTCACCCTCTTCACCAAATCTAAACAAGACTGTGTTGTGGCCTCTGTCTCTCTCACCCCCCTCACAGCTGGCGAAGGAGGCGTCTGGATCCCGTCACACCGGGAAGGGGAGGAGGTGCAGCGTTCACTCTATCGCCTTCGGCGAGGGAGGCAATCCAGTGCCGGCTGCGCTTTTCTCTTTCACCTAGCGCTTGTGCGGGAGGGCCACCGACCCCTTCTTCCTCGCTGTCGTGCGTAGTGTGGGCAGATCCGACCTCCCGCCACACGCCTTGGCACATCCCGACGACCCTAAGGTATAAGTTTTTTTGAAACCGTCATTGGTCTAGCTGCATGCTGATCTTTTTTTATTCTGTAGTCGAATCTAGGTCTTGATTCAAAGAGGAAAGAAGGGTGCGGTGGGGTGGAGCATAAATCTAGGACGTGGTTCAATGAGGAAAGGAGGGAGGGAAAGTAGTATAGACTAGCTATCCGGCCGCTTTGTTGGTCTAAAAGGGAAAAGGGGGGTAACCCAGTACACACATCTGTAAGGAACCGAACTCTTTGTTGAAAAGGGAAAGAAACTGGGGGGTCGGGTAGTTTGTGCGGGACTAGATTTGCTGCCTTCACATCAGAAAAAGTTTCAAAGAGAACAAATATGGGACCAACGCAGATATGTTGCTTGGCTACATACTCTGCATCACCCATTTATACATGTGGACGCACATGGTGCTGGCATGTCCCATGTCCCATCCACATGATCGTGCTGTGTGTTTTGAGATGTTGTGCTACTTGTATTGGTACTGTTTTAAATAAATGTTGAATTGAAGCTATTGTATTTTAAGCAATGCCACTCTCAGAATTAACTACTGAACTATTTTAAGAAAATTTCTCTGTTAATATGAATAATGCAACTGTTTTAGAAATGCTACTGTCATATACTTTGTTTTCCATCAAGATAAGGTAGATGCTTCTTTTTGTGGCCGCATGTTTCATCCTCCTTTATTGGCAGTAATTGTTTCCTTTTTTGCCTCTGTTAAATCAGGGATATCTATTCAACTTGTTGCTATAGCAAACTTAAATGTCACCCCGGCGACTTTACTTGATTTCAGAGTAACTGCACAAAATAAGATTGGATTTCCTATTCGTGTTGGCCGATTCAGACGTGATCTTGTGTGCGTCATGACAGGTTGGTACTTGCCTTCATCCACATGATCGTGGCAAAGGTGTTTTGAGATGTTGTGCTACTTGCATTGGTACTGTTTTAAATAAATGTTGAATTGAAGCTATTGTATTGTTGTCTTTTCCCATTAAGTAGTGAACAAAAATGGGACCAACCCAGACATTATGCATGTTGCTTTGTTACAACAAACTCTGCATCACCCCCTTTATAAGTAGATGGAAGCACATGTTTTTGTTGCGCCCACTCTCCCCTGGAACTGTTTATGCTTTTTGTTAATCTAATGTCGCTGGTAAAATTAAGCAATGCCACTCTCAAAATTAACTACTGAATCTTATTTCAAAACTGCAACACTTGTTAGGGATTGGCGAGATTACCCATTTTGTGGCCGCATGTTTCATCCTCCTTTATTGGCCAGTAATTGATTCCTTTTTTGCCTCTGTTAAAACAGGGATATCTATTCAACTTGTTGCTATTGCGACATTTTGCTTCACTTAATTTTGGTGGAACTGCACAAAATGAGACCGGATTTCCATATATGTGTTGAGATCTCTCTCAGGTCTTCCTCACGAGATGTTTCAAATCTTGGTCTTGAAAGGTTAGTACCGACTTTCCTTAGAATTAACTACTGAATCTTAGTTCAAAACTACAACAGTTGTTAGGGATCGGCGGGAGTACCATTTCTGTTAGGGATCGGCCGGAGTACATGTTTAAGAAATGTATTGTTCAGATAATGTCTCTGTTATTATATATCAGTTACAGTGTTTTACAAATGGTACTATCCTGCTTTGTAGTTCTTTCTACATGTTTAACCAAGGTATTGTTAAGATAATGTCTCTCTTAAAATGAATCAGTTGCATTGTCTTAGGAATGATACTTTTCTGCTTTGTCGTTCTTTATACATGTTGAAACAAGGCATTGTTAAGATAATGTCTCAGTTAATATGAATAAATCACACTGATTGAGAATTGCTACTCCCCTGCTTTGTTTCCCATTAAGATAAGGTAGATCAGTAGATGTTTTTCTTCTGGGAGTACAAGTCATCAACCGTTATTTCTCAATAATTGTTTCCCTTACACCTTTTGTTGCTTACAGGGATATCAAAATTAAAGCTCGGTTTTATTCCAACTTTGATTTTAGTTGAACTGCACAAAAGGAGCCAATGTGTCTAAGGCAAAATGCTGCATTAGTGGGTCCAGTCACTACTGGAATCAGCTACTTTGCCATCTGCCAGATCTTTCTCGTCCGCTAGCGGACGGCAAAGAAGCTCTTTGCCATCAGCTACCGAAAAGCACATGGCAAAGAAACGGCAGACGGCAAAGAACCTCTTTGCCATGCGCCATTTCGTTGCCGTCCGCCAGCTGACGGCAAAGAGGGAGGTGGCCCCCACCCACCCGCCCGTTTTAGAAAAACTTAACACTTTCTCTTTTGCCCTACGCTAGCAGACGGCAAAGAGAGATAACGGCGGACGGCAAAGAGTGGCGGACGGCAAAGAGTCGAGTAACTAATGGACGCCACCCCCCCGCCCGTTACTCTCCCTTCTCTTCCTCTCTCCTCCCCGACGCCCCGCCCTAGCTAGATCCACCGCCGCCCCCGCCGCTCGGCGCCGCCCCACCCCTGCCGCCCGGCGCTGCCCCCACCCCCGCACCCTTGGCCCATCGCGCCACCACCCCTCCGCCCCACCCCACCCGCCGACGCCTGCCGCCCACCACCTCCGCTCCGCCCGGGCCGGCCGCCTCACGCCCGGGCGCCGCCCCCACCTGCACCTTGGCCTGGCCGCCCCACCACCCTCCGCCCCCACCCCACCTGTTGGGGATACAACTATCGGCGTGAACCGCCCGAGGGGCTCGGTTTACCCTAAATCCCATGATTCAGGCCCACGGAGGAGGCCTCGGAGCCCAGAGGCTAATTAAGGTCCATTTATGTAAACCGCCTTTGGTATTGTAACTTGTGTTGTAAGTTAAGAAAGAAGAGACCGAGCCGGACGCTTGTATGAGCCGGATCGGGACTCAGAGACCGGCGCAAGGCCAACCTGTGTATATAAGGGACGACCCGGCGAAGTTGGGGACAGAGAATTGGAGGCTAAGGCAAAGCTATTGCTCCCTAGTCGCCAAATCATATCAATCACATCACAACCGGACGTAGGCTTTTACCTTCATCGAAGGGCGAACCAAAGTATAATTCTCGTGTCTTGTGTCCGCTTTAACCCCTCTAGGTTAACCCGCACGATGGCCCTACGACTAAGTCCTTTCATGAGGACATCTGCCGTGACAATTCCACGACAGCTTGGCGCCACCGTGGGGCTATCGCGACGATGGTTTGATGATCTTATAGGGCAAGTTCGATGGACTCGAAGGCTATGCGATGGGCGGATGACTAAGAGTCGTCGCGGCAAGCTCTACATCGACGATGCGGACTGGGGCCCCGAGGCCGGCTCGATTGAGTACGGGTACCGGGTCCCCCTTGGCGGCATACACGTGTTCATCGGCAAGATCGGCGAGCCAGGGCCTGGGCGGACGTCTGACCGACCTCGTCGAGACGGCTCGGGCGAAGAAGAGTCCTGCCCTGGCTAAACCGGCGGTCGTGCATGTTTTCGTGGGAGTCGTCCACGGAGGCTACGAGACGGATCAGCATCCGGTGACGAAACTGTTGTCTACTCTGGCGACGAATCGTCGGCGGAGAAACCGAGTCTCTATACCGGTACCAAGATGGCCAGATCGGGGCTGTTCCGACGGTGAGAGTATTCCGGACCCTTCGATCTACCCAACCGGGTTGGGATCTTCATGGCGATGCAGCGGCGCTTCACTCTTCGATCATGGCGCGCTTCGGTCGCCGGGTTCAACAGCCGGTGATGGCAGCCGAAGGAGGCCTGTGCGCCCGCCGGCTCAAGTTTTGTCGAGCTGGACGCATTGGTTGTGCTCATGGCGGAAGCTAATCCGCGGATCAGGACCTGCACAACGCGGAGATTGCAAAGGTGAGGGAACAGATCACTAATGCTAAAGCGGACTCGCAGCCATGACGAAAGGATGGCGGCGAACGGGCCGCTTTGGAATCTTATGACTTATAGGCTCATCTTTGGATCGAGCGCGTCACATGAAGTCATGAAAAGGAAGTACAGGTCCGTTTACCTTCGGTTTTCGAGGGAAGACAGCTTTTCAATACCCGAGGCGAGGACGATAACTCCGCCGCCGGATAAACCGCCGGAAGCACACAGGGACGGCCGCGCGGTTCAGCCCGTGTGATAGATCTACCTCGCCATCATACCGGTGCGCCTGCACCGCGCAGACACCTCCGGTCACTACTCCAACCCGATGGATAACCTCGTGGCGGCTGCGGCACGGTTGGAGGCGATTCAATTGAAGGCGATTCACCACAGGCGGTAGAGACACGCCGGGTTAAGGAGCTCCTCAGATGGCCCCGCTCGGAAGAAGCGTATTCATACGATCGGGATCGGATCCACGCCACCCCGCCTAAGCCGGAGCTATAGCCGACGCGTCGACGAACCGGCCGTGTCAAGCAATGCGCGAGCGTGGTCCGCCTCGCGGCAACAATCCGCGGGCGGCTTTGAGGATGCTCAAGTGGTAGTGGACGGCGCCAAGGCACGAGGGAGGCCGAGTTAGCAGCACAAGCAGAGGATCATCCGCCGCGCGGTTCGTCCGACCATCTTGAACCAGGGTCACGTCTGGCTCTTTGGGGGTGCCTTGCCTCGTCCCGCTTTACGTAACGTGCGCTTGCCCAAGGACTTCAAGGGCCGCGCAAGGTGCCCAATTATCTGCCGATTTGGCTCGAAGCATGGATAGAAAGCTATGAGATGGCCATGGAGATGCTAGATGTGGATGAAGCCGCATGCGAAGTACTTCACAATGATGTTGGAAGGAACGGCCCGGACTTGGTTGAAAAATTTGCCGCCCAACTCTATCAGTTCGTGGACCCGATTCGCGAACCCGATTCATTCAAAATTTCAAAGACACTGTAAGCAGCCCATATACGTGGTGGATTTAGCAGCTTGTGTCGGCGGAGGGAGAATCCACAACCCATTGGGTGCGCCGCGTTTCGGAAGTTTTACATTCTTCAGACCGGATCAACCTTGATTCCGCGATCTTGACCTTGGAAGCCAATTGCCGGTTCGAGCCATTGAAATTGAAGCTGGGCCGCATGAAGCGTTTTGGCCATGACATGGGCACTCTAATGGGCGTTTTGGTAAAGTACGCTGATTCTGATAGTACCAAGGATCCCGAATCTGAGAATGATGAAGTGGGGAAGGGAAAGCGAACGGCAACTCCGAGGGCCGGCAGCATCATTCGCGTGCAATGGAGGAACAAGCGTAAAGCGAACGGCAACATGGGCTTTGTGGCTAACACCAACGCCAGCAGGACAAGGGTCAGCGGGCGCAGGGGTAGGCAATCAAACCGGGGCGGTCACAATCCGGATCGTTTGAATTTCATATTGAATCAACCTTGTCCGAAGCATGGGACGAAGGAGGCACCAGCGAACCACCTTTGGAAGGATTGTTACATTATGCAGGAGTTCAAAAACTCCAGCTCTTTCCGGTATGATCAAGGGCCCGGCGGCGGTTCAGGGTCCGCCCCGGGTTACGGTGGAGGAAATTCCGGCCCAGGATTCGGTGGTAATCCGGGCGGGCAAGGCAATCAGAATAATCAAAGTAATCGAGCAGTCAGAACCAAGGGGCTACAATCAACAACAGCAGCGATCGGGTTATCAAAGTAACCCAAAGCGGTTGAACGGTGGGCGATACCACGTCTTTACCACCAGCTTGGACAGACGAGACCGAAAACTTCGAGAAGCGGGCGGTCGGTGTTGTTGAACCGGCTGCGCCCGCATTACCTACGTTGGTCCGAGCAACCCGATCGTGTGGAAGCGAGAGGACCATCCTCCCGGGTTTACAATCCGGGTCGATTAGCCCTAGTAGTGGCACCCGGTAGGAGGTACAAGTTTACCAAGGTTCTTATGGATGGAGGAAGCAGCATCAACATCACGAACTACGAGACCTTCCGGCGTATGGGGTTGACGGATAGGCATCTTAGGCCATCCAAAGACTGCAGTGTTTCACGGAGTGGTGCACAGCAAGTCGGTGTACCCGGTCGGTAAGATAGCTCTGGAGGTGACCTTTGGGGACGAACATGACTCCAGATCAGAAACATTGACATTTGAGGTGGTGAAAATTCAAAGCCCTTACCACGCCCTCTTTGGGCGGCCGGCTTATGCTAAATTTATGGCACGGCCCTGTTATGTTTACTTACAGCTGAAAATGCCGGGTCACAAAGGAACGATAACGGTTCATGGGAGCCGCGGATCGCTTTGGAGTGCGAGGAAGGTGATGCGGCTTACGCAGAGTCGGTTTGTGCCATCAAGAGCTAAAATATTATAAAGACAATGTTGATCCGGCGGATATGACCCCTTTGAAGAAGCCAACTACGGAGCATGATCCGGACTTGAAGTTCAAATCGGCGGCGGAGACGAAGCTTGTTGATTTTGTGCCCGGCGATTCGTCCAAGCAGTTCACCATCAGTGCCAACTTGGATCCTAAATAGGAAAGCGCTCATCGAGTTCATCCGTGAGAATCGGGACATTTTGCATGGAAGCCTTCCGACATGCCGGGTGTACCGAGGGAACTCGCTGAGCACACTCTTAATGTTGACCCAAAATACAAACCCGGTAAAGCGGTTTCTTCGCGGTTTAATGAGGAAAGGCGCAAGGCCATCGGAGAAGAAGTTGCTAGGCTCTTGGCAGCAGGGTTTATCGTCGAAGTCTTTCATCTAGAGTGGCTTGCCAATCCGGTGTTGGTTCTTAAGAAGAATGGCACTTGGCGCATGTGTGTGGATTACACAGATCTCAACAAGGCCTGTCCGGTGAGATCCTTTCGCCCTCCCGCATTGACCAGATTATTGATGCTACGGCGGGTTGTGAGCGTTTGAGCTTTTTGGATGCGTACTCCGGTTATCATCAGATTAAGATGGCAGTTAAGGACCAGGAGAAGACGGGCGTTTATCACCCCCTTTGGAGCCTTACGCTATGTATCTATGCCTTTTGGACTCAAGAGCGCCTAAGCGACTTATCGCCGCTATGCGTTCAGAGTTGCTTGCACGAACAGATCGGCCGTAACGTGCATGCTTATGTGGATGATATCGTGGTTAAGTCAAGGAAGAAGGAAACCTTGATTGAGGATCTAAAGGAAACCTTTGACAACTTGCGGGTGTACAAGATGATGCTCAACCCGCCAAGTGCGTCTTTGGTGTTCGGCGAGCAAGTTATTGGGTTTCTCGTGTCCAATAGGGGATCAAGCTAATCCGGAAAAAATTACGGCTATCATCTCCTTGGCTAAGCCAAAGTGCATCAATGACGCCCAGCGTTTGGCAGGCGGATTGCTGCGCTAAGCGGTTTATCGGCCGTCTAGGCGAGAAAGCCATTCCTTTGTACCGGATGTTGAAGAAAACGGATCAGTTTATGCAGAGTTCACCACCGATGAAGCATTGGAGGATTTGAAGCGGCGGTTGGCCAACCCGCCGGTTCTAGCCGCCCCATTGACAAAGAGCCGCTGCTGTTATATGTTGTCGCTAATGCCGGGGCGATTAAGCGTGGCCATCGTGGTGGAAGCGGAAGGAGGCGGGGAAGGAGTATCCGGTTCAACGGCCGGTTTATTACATCAGCGAGGTCCTCATTGAGTCTAAGCAGAGATATCCACATTGGCAGAAGCTGGTATATGGGGTTTTTATGGCAAGCCGGAAGCTAAAGCAGTATTTCCAAGGGCACCCCATCACAGTGGTCAGTTCAGCTCCTTTGGGCGATATCATACAGAACCGGGAAGCGACTAGCCGGATTGCTAAGTGGGCTATAGAACTTGGGCCGCATGACGGTTTAAGGTATGTGCCTCGGACGGCAAAGGAAGTCTCGTGCACTTGTGGATTTCATTAATGATTGGACGGAGTTGCAAGCGTTACCAAGAGAAGTCGGATCATACCTATTGGACCATCCACTTTGATGGGTCCAGGCAATTGAGGGCTCGGGCTGGAGTCGTATTAACTTCCCCGAGGTGACAAGTTACATTACGTTCTCCGCCTAATGTTCCCTTTGTACTAACAATGCAGCTGAGTATGAAGCTTTGCTCCATGGTCTCCGGATGGCTAAGGAAATGAATCTCAGTCGGGTTAAATGCTTTGGTGACTCGGACTTGGTGGCCCAGCAAGTATCAGGTACTTGGGATTCCAAAGATCCACTCATGGTTGCATATCGTCGGGAGGTGGATGTTGTTGCAGGACATTTTAAAGGATATCAGGTGGACCATGTGGATCGTCGGAAGAACGGCGGCCGATGCTTTAAGCCGGGTTGGGCTCTCAACGTAAACCGTCCCGCCTAACGCCTTCCTTGATGTATCGCACAATCCGCCGCTTAAGCTTCCCGATGAAATTGATTTGGCTATCCTCGATCCGGAGGCTCAATTGGTGGCGGCCCTGCATGTCATTCGGATTGACGCTCCTTATTTGGCATACATGAACCGGGCGAGTTACGAGAAGATGAGACGTTGGCCCGACAGATAGTTCGGGCGGTCTAAGTCTATGACCATTGTTAATGGCGAGTTGCGCCATTGCAAAGGTGTCGAGGCGTTTCAGCGTTGTGTGTCCCCCGAAGAGGGCTGTGAGATATTGCGAGAGATCCATGAAGGATTGTGGTCACCACGCCGGTTCAAAGTCCTTGGTGGCCAAAGCGTTCCGCCATGGTTTCTATTGGTTGTTGCCCATCTTGATGCGGAGGATCCGGTCGACGATGTGATGGTTGCCAAAAGTACTCTAGGCGTGCTCATGTGCCAGCCCAAGAATTGAGGATGATTCCAATTACTTGGCCGTTTGCGACTTGGGGTTGGATATGGTTGGACCTTTCAAAAGGTCCAAGGACAAAAGACCCACCTGTTGGTGGCGGTTGATAAATTTACCAAGTGGGTTGAGGCAGAGCCTGTTAGCAAGTGTGATGCGGCCACGGCGGTTCAGTTCATCAAAAAGGTGATTTTCCAGTTTGGGTTTCCACACAGTATCATCACGGACAATGGCACCAATTTGTCCAAAGGATCTATGAAGGAATTTTGTGAACGAGAGCACATCCGCTTGATGTTTCTTCCTGATCCCACCCGCAATCAAATGGTCAAGCGGAACGTGATATTCAGGTGATCTTGAAAGGTATCAAACCCCGGCTTATGTTCCCTTTAGAGAGGACGCCGGGTTGTTGGGTGGAAGAGCTACCATCGGTGATATGGAGTATAAATACTACACCCAACCGAACCACAGGATACACGCCGTTCTTTATGGTCTATGGAGCGGAGGCGGTCCTTCCCAGCGATATCCGTCACGACTCGCCTCGAGTGGCAGCTTATGTTGAGGCAGAGAAGCGAGGCAGCACGGCAAGACGATTTGGATCGACCGGATGAAGAGCGCGATATGGCAGCTGCTCGCTCGGGCGGTTTACCGCCAGGATCTTCGCCGGTATCACAGCCGGTGGTTAAAAACCAGAACCTTTCAGAAGGAGACTTAGTGCTGCGGCTCATTCAAGACCGTAAAGATATGCACAAGCTATCCCCACCTTGGGAGGGGCCTTTTGTGGTCAGCAAGAATCTATACAACGGGTCCTACTATCGATTGATGTTCGAGAGCGAAAAAGACTCACGCATACGTCGAGGAGGAGACCAACAGGCCGTGGAACATAGCTCATCTTCGCCTTATTATACGAGCCATTGGCTCCACTTATGTACATATTAAGACAAAGTATATATTATGAATAAAGGCAATAAATCGGATCCTCGGCTAAAAGCGGGGTATCTGCTTACGTATAAAAGTCCGGTTTGGGTACATGGAGATGCTGTCGTGAAGCGGCCTCCGTTTAACCCTTGGCCTTGCTTTTGTGAAATTTTTGTCACTTGGGGGCTTGGTCGTGTCCGAACCAATGCAACACCTCTTGGCAGGCGAAAGCCACCAGATCATTTGGGGGCTTGGTCGTGTCCGAACCAATGCAACACCTCTTGACAGGCGAAAGCCACCAGATCACTTGGGGACATGGTCACGTCTGAACCGATCACGCCTCTTGGTCGGCCTAAGGCCATAGAATCACTTGGGGCTTGGTCGAACCTAACCAATGCAATGCCACTTGATCGGCGTAATGCCACGATGTCGATTTAGGGACTGGCTGACTTGAACCATCGCTACACCTTATAGGGAGCTTGGTCTGTCCGACCATGGTAACGCCATGTCGATCAGACTCAATAAAGCCTTTTCTTGCAAACAGTCTTTGTCATTGTTTTTGCTTCCATGTTTTTTTATACGTATAATTTGGCTTTTGTTTGTTTTCTTAAACCGACAAACCTTCTTTCAACCGGATTCAAGTTTTCAGAATTTGGTCCATTTTTAAATCCGGCGATTGATTGTTCCGGTTTGATTTTGCTGTTAACATCCCATTATGGAGTAACAGGGGGCTTATCATGCCCGACACGATTTACACGGTAAATCGGTATTATACACACAGGGATTGTTCTCCTTTGACGGTGATGGTTTATAAAGCCTCCGCTTCAGGATTGGCTAAAGCCAACTGTGTGCCCGACACTGGCAGATATGTTTGTATCACAAAATTTTGATCGTATACCTCGATATTTTCTTATATAAATATATTGGCATCACAATCCGGCTAGAGGCGCAAGCCGCCATGGCGGTTTAAGAATTTGTGATTGCAGGCAAAATATGTTGAAGGATTCACTACTTCAAAACCAAAGTATCCAAAGACCGCCGTGCAAAAGTTCTGACCGAGGTTGTAACGGCATTGTTCAAAACAAAATCGACTATCCTATTACAAAGCCTTTTGAGGCCCGGGCGTTTCATGTGGGGTTATGCCTTGAAGCTTGGAGGCGCCACCCGCTTGATTTAATTACGCCGCTTCGCCGGGTTGACGTGAGGTAGAGGGGGCGCTCGACGCCGGTTCAACTTCTTCTTCTTCCTCACCCAAAGCCCGGAAGTCATTGGTAGACCACCAATCCGGGTTAAGGCACGAAGACAGCTTCTTCACTTATCAGCTCAGCGGATCAACGTCGAGGGCATAAGTGTGCTTACGGATTGGGGGAACAAGGCTCTACACTTCAGGGATGACAAACTCCACCCGCTTGTTGTTGGCGTCATAAAAGGAGCGGTGAACCCGTCAGTTGGCTTCGTCTGCCGATTGACTTCGCCAATGACGCATTTCCTTTGTGATCCGTTTCAGGGCGTCGTTATCAAAGGCTTCACCATTTTCTTGAGCACTGGGGAAACCTTTGGCTATGTCAGCCGGATCAAGATCTCGCTATCCACGCCTTTGGCGGCGTGTCGAGCCAAAGAAGGTGCCAGCCGAGCAGCGTATCGCTTCAACTCTTCAAGCTGCCCCGGAACCATGGACAACCGGTCCAGGGTTTCTTTGATCAGGGACGGCGCCGTGTTGTCGTATGATGTAGCACATATGACTTGCTGGGCGCCGGTATACAGCTGCTCAATCAGCGTATAAGCGGCCTTGAGCTTCTTTCGCACATCAGAGCCCATATGTGCAATACGCTTGCCTGCACCGGTTTAAGACAACTCGGGATAAACCGGCGGAAATATCAAAATTAAGATAGTCAGTGCATAGTTTCTTACCAAAGACGGCAGAGGTCATGGCATGCACTTGGCGCTTGAGTCGATAAGCTCTTGATCCACGGTTTAAGGGCTGCTTCGCTTCTTCCGCCTGCTTTTTCAAACCGGCCTTCTCGGTGTCCCGATTGGCCTGCTCGGATTTATACCACTCCTTCACTGTTCCATAGTGGCCAAGGCCGTTCTCAATTCGTCCTTGGCCTTAGTGGTTTCGCTTTGAGTCTCCAGATTGGCTCGCAGGTCTTTGAGTTGCACGCTTTGCGTTTCTATTTCATTACGGTAACAAAGGAAGCATGTTAGGTGTCTCATTATCAAGTCCCAAGCTCAATATACATATTCACCTTGGCACTTGGGGGCTAATGGCTAATTGATCTCAGTTTGCCATTTGGGTGCAGAAATTAAGTCCCGGTTTAACTATGCTAAGTTGAACCGACCCTTGGGGGCTACTATACAGCTAAAGTACAGGAAAGACATAATTCATTACCTCATAGCGGTCCTTCATCCGGTTTACTGCATCAGCTTCAAGGTCACGGCTGGTATAGAGCCGGTTCAAACCAGTGCAGTTCTTGGGCGTAGAAGTTGTCGTGGTCGACAGTCTGTTTTTTCTTTATCTTTACTCACGGCGGCCGACTCGCCCTTGGCAATATGTTTTGTTAAAGCGACCGGTTGGCTAGGAGCAGCGTAGCCAGTGCCTGTCACAATAACATCGTCATTTTCGGCGGTCTTCTTTGGGCTTGATGTTTGCTTACTCGCTCGGCGGTTCAATCTATTACGACTCGCTCTATCGGCGGGTTTGGTGGAGCAGGCTGTGAAGTTTCCATTTGGACCTCGGTTCAGCTTTCCGCGGATCAGCGAAGTATCGTCTTTGTACAACTCGCCAGAGCTATCTTTGGCGACTTTAGGATTTTCGTGGGTTTGTTCCGGTCTTTTACGGATCAACATCCATGATGAGGTCAAGGGTTTTCGCTTTCTTACTCAAGCGAGCCTTGGTGCTGCAATGTTCAGAATTGGATTAAGGCAAATCAACCAAGGCAGTTGTAAATCGAATCGATGGACAGCGATTACATACCCCGCAGCAACTTTAAGCGGAGGCAGTATGCGTGGTTGATGAACCGCCAGAGGAGTTGGAAGAGGCACGATAATTCGGGTCGACGGATTAAGAGGACATCGGAAGAAACCTTTAAGGGATAATGTTTTTCAGGAGAACAAGTCACCTCACGACGCTTCCGGGTTGGTGTATCCGGTAAACCGTAGGAGAGAATCTGTTGACCATCGTGGTCGGGTTGTACGGCGCTCTTTAGCCTGTTGTGTCTTCAGATAAGCATAGGAATGAGATTTTTTCACTTTCCGAACGGGCGCGATTTAATTCTTTTAACCGGCACGAGGTCGGGGTCGGAAGAAAGAAGGATTACCTCAAAATGGTCGGCATGGCTGGCTTCGGCATCATCCTGGGAATTAAATTTGTCAGTAAAGGGAGAAACGTTTCACCATTAAACGGTTCAGGCATATTATGCATTGTTAAACCGGCGATTCAGCGGCCGGCCTCCCATTCCGGTTTAACTGAGGGCTAATGGAGTGACGGATTAGCTATCGAAAGTTAAACCGCCGAATAAGGCAGAATTGAAAAATCTGCTAAGTATGGATGTAAACAGTTTTCACATGCGAAGGGAAGTAATCAAGATCTACCAAGTTCCAAGAAGAAAAAACCTTCACGACCTATGCAAACCTCGTAAAGAATGTAGAAGGGTTCGGGTATTCTAAACTCGAGGATCTACGGAAAAAAATAGATGCGTGAAGGGTTAGATGGACGGCGGGCAGTCCCTCGCACAGGATATACGATGCGATCGATCGCATGGCCATGGCGGAGCAGGTGTGAAGAAACCGAGATGAACTGCGGGATGAACAGGGTCTCTGAGATGCGATCTAGGGGTTGAAAAAGGACCTTACGATGAGCGGCCGAGGAGGAGCGCCGGAAGACTACGATACGGTCAGGTCGATGCGCGGGCCAGCGTTGACGCTGCTGCGTTCGAAGGTCGGAGGCGACGGCGGAGCTTCAAGACTGGAGCGTCGCGAGGAAGGAGAAGAAGAAGAGACAGGAGGCGGCCGGTCTATTTATAAGGAACCCGAGCAATCAACGGGCGCGAGATTCGAGGAGTCAAAAGCGGCGTGACGGTGCGGCCGCCTCGATTTTCGGGATGGCATTAAATGCAGGAATCTTACTGTTTGGATTTCTTTATTAAAATGACGTCAAAACGCATACGACACGCCGGATCGGAAGATGACATCACGGCGGTTCAAGCAGCTGGCGGTTTACAAAAATGTGAAAAGAGATCAAGAGTTTCTGAAGGTGTTGAAGATTAACATGAACCGGTTCAAGTCAATCTGGGCCTAATGTTGGGGATACAACTATCGAAGGCCAACCGCCTTGAGGGGCCGGTTTATCCTCGTCCATGATTCAGGCCCACGGAGGAGGCCTGGAGCCCAGGGGTGAATTAAGGTCCATTTATGTAAACCGCCTTGGTATTGTAACTTGTGTTGTAAGTTAAGAAAGAAGAAACCGAGCCGGACGCTTGTATGAGCCGGATCGGGACTTCAGAGACCGGCCAAGGCCAACCCGTATATAAGGGGACGACCGGCCAAGAAGTTGGGGACAGAGAATTGGAGGCTAAGGCAAAGCTATTGCTCCCTAGTCGCCGAAATCATATCAATCACATCACAACCGGACGTAGGCTTTTACCTTCATCGAAGGGGCGAACCAAGATAATTCCCGTGTCTTGTGTCCGCTTTAACCCCTCTAGGTTAACCCGCACGATGGCCCTATGACTAAGTCCTTTCATGAGGACATCTCGCCGTGACAATTCCATCGACACCACCCGCGGACGCCTGCCGCCTCGCCACCACGCTGCCCGGGCGCAAGACCCGCCGCCCGGGTGCCCCTCGCCGACCGTCCCATTGCTCCGTGAGGGACTACTACTTTTTCTGTTTTTCATTTTTTTGCTGTTTAATTGTTAGTGCTAGATTGTGTTAGTGTTAGTGTTAGAAAAGAATTAGAAGAAGTAGAAGAAGTAGAAGTAGTAGAAAGATGAAAGAAGAAGAAGAAAAGAAGTAGAAGAAGTAGAAGAAGAAGAAAAGAAGAAAGCGAAAAGAAGTAAAAAAGTAGAAAAAGATGAAAGAAGAAGAAGAAGAAAGGAAAGAAGAAGAAGAAGAGAAAGAAAGAAGAAGAAGGATACAAGGAAACACCCCGACTTCTGACCCCCCGACCGATTAATTTCTGACCCTAATTCTCGACCCGAATTCCCGAATTCTCACCCCAACACCACACCCCGACAACGACATTACGACACCTGTGACACTCGACACCCGACTTTTATATCGGCTGTGGTCTTATATTTGTGAATTATTAGTTAGGTCATATATTTTTCGATTTTGTTATGAAAAACATTATATATAATTGTGTTGATCTGGTTGATTTAAATGTGCAGTTGTTTCACCGCTGCGAGGTTTGGTGTTTGACGACCTCGCCGTGCGTTTGACGAGCTCTGCCCCTTCGTTCGTGGGTGAGCACAAATAACATGTCCTCCTCCCCCATTAATTATTTGCTCTGTTCCGGTGTTCGACCGATGAAACTTGATAGCTAGCTATATATGTGTCTTGAATCATCGATATGCGTAATCAATATATGTCTCCGATTCGAAAGCGTCATAGTTATAAATATGCATGCATTTGCATATTTATAACCTTGATTCTTCGAATTGTCCAACGCTATCCATGGACAGCCCGAGTATGTGTAGATTGGGTTCGTTTTCCCATATGCTTTGCTCGGATCCAACGCATAAATTTCGCTGCCTCCCTGTTGTTCTCGGGTACACATCCTCTGTTTATTGAAGAGACGTGTATCGGGAGAACAGCGAGGAGGTGTTGCCGAAATTTTAAGGCCGGATCCGGAGCATAGCATGGGAAAATGAACCCAATCTACACATACTGGGTGGGATTAGGACCTATCATAACCTATTAGAGTGTAGGTTGCATGGACGCAATAAAATTGACAAAGTAGATCAACTGATGAATATATACATGGTGAATTATATATATAATTGTTGTGTGTCCAGTAGCTCTGAAAGTCAAGATGAGTGATCGTGCGTGGATGTATACCGGTCACACTCGTCAGAACAAATGGAGCGCTGAATGGTTCACAAAAACCAAGGGGTTTGTGCAAGCCGCATTGCAAATGGCGGAGGAAAACTTGGTGCCCTGTTTCCGGCGCGGCAATTGGGAAAAGAGGACAAAAGGCTGAAATGGTCAAACACCTGTAGAAGAGTGGTTTTACACCCAATTATACGGTGTGGACATTTCATGGTGAGTCTGCCCAACGTGACCGAACTGAGGTGGTTCGTCGTCGCACTGACGAGCATGGTACCAGGATGGAAAACATGGTGCAAGACTATGATGATGCTCGGGATTCGGACGAGGAGATGGAGGAATCTACAAAGGCCTTCAATGAAATGTTGGAGTCTTCAAAACGTCCGCTCCACGAGCACACTGAGCTTTGTCAGTTGGATGCCATCTCACAAGTAATGGCTTTGAAGGCTCAGTTCAACTTGGGCAGAGAATGCTATGACTCAATTAGGACAGTATTTGGACGCTTTCTACCCAAAGGCCATGTAATGCCTGCAAACCTGTACCAGTCGGACAAAATCCTCCGTGCACTGAAGATGCCCTATGAGAAGATACATGCCTGTGAGAAAGGATGTGCCTTATTTAGGCTTGACTATGCGGACTTGAACTATTGTCCCATTTGCAAGTCTTCCGTATATTGTGGTAGAAAACGGTATGGGTGAGAAGACACAGACCAAAATCCCTGTTAGTGTTCTTTGGTATATGCCAATCGTACCAAGACTTCAACGTATTTTCATGGTCGAAGAGACGGCCAGACAGATGACATGGCACAAAACAGGCAAAAGACCCGAACTTATGTAAAAACGGCATAATTAGCTTAGTTAGCTCATGAATGATCCATTTTACCTACGTTAGCTCTAAAATGATGCATTTTACCTAAGTTAGCTCATAAACGATCCATTTCACCTAAGTTACCTCACAAACGATGGCGTGCTTCTTCTTCTAGTCTTCTTCTTCTAGTCACCTTTTCCTAACTTTCTTATTTGCCATTTTGCAGACTTCATTCACTTCTCGGAAGCTAGCTTGCTATGATGGAGTGCTTTTTTTATTTCATTCTCTTCTAGTATTCTTCTAGCTTGCTACGATGGAACTTGCTATCTTGATGAAACTTTGCATTGTAATATGTATGTGAAACTTCCTAATGGTTGCAACTTATGTGTATGTGCAACTTGCTATATATGTATGTACGATGAAACTTATGTGATGTTAAATAGCCCTGTGAAATATATCTATATATGTCATATATATTTCTTTGTGAAAATTGTTGGATTTAAAAACAGCGAAAAAAGCCAATATGCAGGCTCTTGTCGTAAATGCCACCGACGGCAAAGGGCTCTTTTGCCATCGGCGTGACGGCAAAGAGGCCACGTGGCAGGTGCAATCGTAGCTTCTGGGAGGCTGACCAATTTGGTCGGTTGCCTCTGATGGTGACGGCAAAGGCCTTCTGAAGTTTGCCGTCACGTCGACGGCAAAGGCTTGCCATTAACCACCTAATGGAAGTAACAACACATTTATTGCCGTCGCATTCTTTGCCGTTTACCGGGCGATGGCAAAGGCTCCTTTGCCGTCACCGCCAAGCAGACGGCAACGTAGCTCTTAGCCGTCCCGTACTTTGCCGTCCACTTTTGCCGTCCGCCGCGGATGGCAAAGACCTTTGCCGTCCGCCATCCATGCCTTTGCCGTCCTCCGTGGCAGATGGCAAAGTAGCTGATTCCTGTAGTGAGTTGGTCTTACCACTTTGCAGAAAGAAACAGTCACTGTTTGCGCTACATTACACAAGGAATGATCGAGAAGCTTTACAGAGTATTAGTAGATGCTGGTGACATGACTAGTCAGCAGAGAGCATAGGAAACTCTACAACACGTGGAGTGCATCGGGCAAAAGTGCCCAAACAAGTACAGGAAGCCGTGATGGACTCCAAATCTGTCAATGTCATTCTAAGCGACAATGATGGGGCATCTGGGTATGGTAATCTGTTTACCGTACTTTCAGTTTGTTAGTCCACCGATTGGTGGGTTGACACTGGGGCCAATATTCATGTGTGTGCTGTTGTGTCTTTGTTTTCTTGCAGCATATAAACACGATGCTCAGCTTGATTTTAGTGGAACTGCACAAAATGTCCAGATGGTTTGTGTCGTGGTTTTGTCATGGCAGATGTCCTAGGGTGAGGACTTAGTCGTGAGGCCAACGCATCTACGTGGTAGCTTGAGAGGGGTTGAGCGGAATCGAGAAATGCAACACAAGACAGGGATCTAGACAGCTTCGGGCCCCGGGAAACATCATCCGGTAACAACCCTTCATGCTATTTGAGGCTAGGTCTCATTATCATCACGAGGGACTCGCCGTAAATCGGCTCTCCTCTTTGTGTCTAGCCCTAAGATTGTTTCTTCTTTCTTGTAGCTTCTCCCTCTTTGGGGAGCACTACCCCTCCTTATATATGTTGAAGAGGAGGGTTACATGTAGAGTCCAACTCGGACTTAAGGCTTAACTATTCTAACTTATCTTCATGGGCTTCTTAACATCTTGGGCTTCATAACATCTCGGGCTTCATAACCCCTGACAACCCAGTTATCACTGTTTGCCGGTTTAACATTGTCTGCCGGTTTAACATCGTCTGCCGGTTTAACATTGTCTGCCGGTTTACCATTGTCTGCCGGTTTAACATTGTCTGCCGGTTTACCACCAGCCGGTTTACCTTCTGTCTTGGCCATCTGTCTTGACTCTCGGTCTTAACTCTCCGCCGGTTTACCATTGTCTGCCGGTTTACCAAGTCGCCAGCCGGTTTACAACTCCAGCCGGGTCATACCGCGGTGAAAGTGCGTTATATCGACTAGAGGGGGTGAATAGGCGATTTTTATGAATTCTTCAATGAGGAATTATCCGGTGAGGAAATTCCTTAGTGAAGAACTACTTGCAGCGGAATAAGTACTCAGAAGTAAGCATAACAGAATACATGCATGGTCATCATGATGAAATGAAGACAATCACAGAGTACAGAAAGCGTAAACACAGGATAACACAAGATGAAGACAAAGCAGGTGAAGAAATTGAATCGAGGAAATAGAGAAAGTCTTGATCAAAGTCTTCAAACACAGATATGAACAAACACTCAACACAGTTATGAGGAAATGAAAGAGTTGAGAAAATAGAACCAGTAAGGTTGGTGAAGACAATGATTTGGTAGACCGGTTCCAAGCTGCTGTCTCGGTTAATGCGTCTGGTTGGAGCGGGCCGAGTATTTAAACTCGAGGACACAGGTCCGGACACCCGGTCGGCCGAAAGCACGCAGCTTAGGACACCAAGTCCTCACTGTATTGTCCTTGAACTAAGGTCACACAGACCTCATCCAATCACTCGTGGTAAGTCTTCAAGCGACTTCCAAACCTTCACAGACTTGGTCACTCGGCGATCCACAATTCCTCTTGGATGCTCTAGACCATGACGCCTAACCGTCTGGAAGAAGCACAGTCTTCAAAGGTAACAAGCGTCGGATCCATGCGGGGTCAATCTCTTCAGTGATGCTCAATCACTTTGGGTTTGTAGGGGTGTGGTTTTTGGGTTTTCCTCACTCGATGATTTTCGCTCGATCCTCGGAGGATGGGTTGCTCTCAAATGACAAGTGTCAAGTTCTCTCGGAGCAGCCAACCAGCTAGTGGTTGTAGGGGCGGCTATTTATAGCCTAGGGAGCATCCCGACATGATAAGACATAAATGCCCTTCAATGATATGACCGTTAGGTGGATAAGATATTTTGGAACAGCAGTGCAAGACAAAGAACGGTCGGAAATTTGACTCTCAACTTCCTCGGGGCTATCATGTTCCTCCTTTGTGTAGGCAATCCGACCTTTGGCGAATTCCTAACTCCTCGGTCGAACAAATTCCTCAAATGACCGGAAGAACTTCGTCTCACATCAAGAAATTGACTGAATCTGTATGAGATTTCCAAAGGCTTCACTCGAAGGGATTGGTAGGTGTAGGATTTTGAGTTGAGCATCACATGGAAATTTTTCCTTAGTATTTCCTTGACCCCTTTAACAAAGACGGTGTTTCCTATGACTCAAGAAAGAGAAAGCGAAACAATGAAAACAAATGTCTTCACGCTTCATGTTCCTCAAATGAATACCAAGTCTTCAAGGTCACACCAATTTCTTCACTTTCAAAGTCTTGAGAAAGTCTTGAGAATATCAAAGTCTTGATCGAAGAACTTCATTTTTAGGGTCGACTTTCTCTGTAAATATCAAACTCCTCATAGACTTATAGACCTGTGTACACTCATAAACACATTAGTCCCTTAACCTATAAGTCTTCAATACACCAAAATCACTAAGGGGCACTAGAATCTCCCCCTTTTTGGTGATTGATGACAATATAGGTTAAGTTTTCAACGGGGATAAACATATGAAGTGTAAATACTGATATTGAGGAATTTGATTGCAAGATATAGAAGAACTCCCCCTGAAGATGTGCATAGTGAGGAATTTGCTTTTGAGGCATTGCACATTTGAAGAGCTGAATCATGGAGATCTCCCCTATATCTTGTAATTCATACGCATTTGACATATAATATGAAGAATTTGAAATGCATGATGAAATATGGTGACTGATGTAGTTCAGCATGTGTGTATTAACATATAATGAGGAATAAGCATGCAGAGGAACACATCAAAAGTATCAGAGCACCATCGGGTTTAAGATTACAAATCGATCCAATAAAAGTTTCAGAAGAATGAGAGTTGTAACTTAGCAAAAGAAACGCCCTTATAGTAGACCCGCTTGAAGACTAACTCACATTTCTCCCCCTTTGTCATCAAATGACCAAAAGGATTGAAACTGAGGACTAACGCCCCTGAAGAATTTCAAGTTGATGAAGGAGCGCCAGCATTGTCGGGGTCAGTTCTCGTAGTAGGGCCTGCCGTAGTGTCGTCCAAGTCTTCATTTTCATCAGTGTCGTGCGATGAAGAATAGGAGCTGGCCACCAAGGAAGGAACTTTGACCTTCTTATATTTCTTCAGAGGAGGTGCAGACCAGTCAAATTCTTCCTTGAGACCCATTGTCTTCAGTTCTTCAGCGCTGTAGTCATTAGAAAGAACAGCCCAGGTGCGGTTGAAGGTTTCATGGAGGTAGTATTGGTTTTTCTTCTTGCATTGTGTGTTGAAGTCATGTTGTGCAGAATTGAACCAAAGCGACGCTTGACCCATTTATGATTGCGATCAACCTTCCGATGAAGACCGAGGAGTAACTCACGATCGATCATCACCACGGTGTTGTGGCTTGAGGATTTTGCTTGGCTGAGGTATTGGCGGCAGAGTCATGTGTGGCAGAGTCATCATTGGTGGAGTACGATGCAGCTTTGCAAAATTGACCATCCAATGGACGAATGCCTTCATCTATCACAGCAGTTGCCTAGCCCTTGTCATCAGCTGAGGAAAATGTCCGTTTGAGGACTTCAATTGGAGGCAAGTAGCTGCAGTGATTCAAAGTATCGACCTTGTAATTGAGTGAAGACCTTGTCTGATGAACCTCATAATCCATGGTGCATAAGGCTTCACTCAAAAGGTGACATAGCAATGTTTGCCGAGTCCTCATGAAGAAATCATGGAAGTTGACGGAACGCCATGAATGATATTGAAAAGCATATTCTTCATGATGCCAACGACTTCTTCATCATTTGAGTCGTGGCCTTTGATAGGACTCATTGTCTTCGTCAGAATCCGATAGACAGTCCGAGGCACATATAGTAATTCCTTGACGAGAAATTTGGTTCGAGGTGCCTGTCCTGGCTTCAAAGGCTTCATCAGCACTTGCATGTAGTGATTTGAAAGCTCAGGTTCGTTGTAGATGCAACGAGCACCATCAAGAGGAGGACTGAGCGGGAGGGCACGAAGCGGTTCGATTCTTTGGTGCCTTGTAGTGAGTATTTTCAGACATCGGTCCAACACCCATGAGTTCACATCTTCAGCGTCTCCGGTGATATGCAGCGTCGCATAGAATTGAAGAATAAGTTCTTCATTCCAATCACAGATGTCGGCAGAAATTCAGAAGTCCTCGCATCGTGAAGAACACCGAGGACCGGCTCAAGCCTGGCAGAGATTCCATGTCCACATGAGGAATATGTGCATGATTGGAGACTTTGTCTTTGTTGAATAGCACAGAGGAATAGAAGTTGGCTTGACTAGCAGTCCAGAAACGCCTCTTCCTTATGCAAGCAGAGTCATATGGGTTGTAATCCGTAAAGAAAACGTGATCGCCAAAGAAGTCTTCAGCCTTGAACTTTTGCTTCGTTGAGAATGGATTCTTTGTCTTTGGCAGTGGAGTCTCAGTGAGTTGCATCACGACCTCTGGAATCGCAATCTCAGGTTCTTCAGGTTGAGGAATTTCTGGTTCCTCTTCATGTGCAGTCTGAGGATCAGCAGCAGCAGGTTCATCAGCGCTAGTGGCTGGAACTTCTTCATGTACAGATGAAGTGGGATGAGTTTCTTCATAGCCCATTTGAACTGTTGGAGCAGGGGACTGAGGAATCTGTTGGATTGGGGTGAAGAGTGGGGAATTTGGATGCTGAATGTCCCAAAAGTCATCGTTCATCACTGGTGTTGTGTTTCCAATATCCACATCTTCTTCTATTTCTTCAACGCCAGCCTCTTCAGCTGTGAACTGAGGCATTAGCGAGGAAATGACAGGAGTTGAAGGGATTGCATCCACTTCAATTTCTTCATCAATCTGCTCTGACAAAGCAGCAGAATGATGTTCTTCATCAGATCCGCTTGGGATCTCATACTCTTCATCAAAAGGAACAAGGTCCTTTGATGGCATGGAGGAAATTGGAACAGCATCAATAGGATTTTCAAATGAGCTGGTCATTGGCTTCATTTTCTTCGCAGCCGAAGAATTTGACGCAGCTGATGCTTTCCTTTTCTTCAATGAAGCTCGCTCTGCAGCCTTGGTCTTCTTCACATCAGATGCAGATGGAAGGATTGGAGTTGGTGTAGGAGCAGGAGGAGCTGAGGAATCTGGTTGATTTTCCTCGGTATCGATGCGATTGCCTGACTTCTTCGATTTCTTCAGCGCACCACTCGTGGATGCCCCGGCAATTTCTTCGGTGGCTGGAATGGAGTCATCATCCTCGGAACTAGCATTTTCTTCAAAGACTGAACTTCATCGCCAGTCTTGGCATGTTCTTCAAATAGTTGAGCAGAGGCTCCACCGAGGAATTTCTTGTTGCGTTTGGGCTGCAACATTTGAGAACTTCTTTGTCGATTAACAAATCTGACTTTGGCTCCTGCCAATCAGCATAATATGAGTCAAATTTTATTTGAGGGCTTTGATGTCACTGCATCTTGACAAGTTCTTCAGTTGTCATCTTGACAACATTTTTCTTCGACAGTTTCTCTTTTCTGTACTACGATTTCTTGATCTCTCTGGCCTTATCAAATTTCCATTTCTCCTCTTGGATGAAATGAGTCAGCATGTGACTTTGGCCAGGTGTCAACTTGAAGTCAGGCATAGGAGTGTTTGGGTCCGTGTGCGAGAGATCAATGTAGTCTAGGATCGCTCTTGGATCCAACAATGGCTGCAGGTGTGCCTTTGGCTCTAGCGGCCCTGACTTGCCTATCTCTGATGATTTCCGCAAGTTCATCATCATCAGCCTCATCATCTTCAGGTGGCTCTTGGAAGGTGACCTGTTTCTTCTTGGGACTTGGCCGAGGACCTCGTCCAGCTGTTGCCTTAGTCTCCAGCAGAGTTGGGCACGATGAAGAATTTGGTGCGGTGAGGAACTTCTTTGAGACACCAGAGGCAATGGAGATGCCTGCAGTCCTTTGGCACGTGGCCAGATGCACAGGTGCTGAGGACTTTGTCGGAACTGCTGAGGACTTTGTAGGAGCTGAGGATTTGGGAGGAGCAGGAGCAGCATGAGGAATTTGCCGTGAGGGCATTGCTGAGGAAATTGGCCGTGAGGGCACTGTTGGTGAAGCACTTGGCTTGTGTGCGGGCTTCTTTGCCATAGATTTTCTTGGCTTGACAGAGGCCTCAGTGGCAGCAGCAGTAGCAGAGTCCTCATTAAATTTCCTCACTGCCTCGTTGGCTTGTCTTGCCAATTTGGCTTGGCGCTTGGCCCATTCTTCAGGAAAGTCCTCACCACGCTTGATGCTGGTGGGGTCAGCTTCTTGACTAGGTGCCAATGGAGCTCTTGGGCATGGAGGATTCAGTGCGAATTTCTTCATGTACTTTGGAGTAACATATCTGTACTCCCTCCATTCCCTTGCCCGTCTCCTTTCAATCCTATGAATGCGCACCTTGCACCGATTTTTGTTTTCCTTGCCAAACTTGGCTTCATCAGGTGTGCAATAGTCAGCATATAAGTCCTCAGGTATCTCAAACGCAGTCATGACCTCAGGCCTCTTTCCTCCTTTCTGTGGCTTCTTTCCTACGCCATATTCTTGGTGAGGAATTTGAACAATCGAATTCTCTGAAGAAGTATGCAACTTTTCTTCGAGGAACGCTGCAAATGAGTTAAGTTGATGAGAACCTAGTGATTCAAAGACGGACATGAATACCGTGAACAGAGTATAGTTGCGAGGAATTTGGAGAGGTCATATGCGTTCTCGTAAGGTTTTTCAAAAGAACTAGTTTGAGGAATTTGACCAGATGAGCCTTGAAGAATTTCACTAAGCGATCTTTGTCTTAGGTTCCAGAGTTGTATAGATCGAGGATCCACACAATTGAGGAATCTTGAAGAAAAATCATTGCTTAGAGAAACGAATCAAGAGCATATTTCGTTTGAGGTGTTCATATATGTGAAGATTTGAAGAATAAACACCTTTGAAGATTTTCGGGAAGGTTTGAGAATCAAAGCGAGTAATAAAAGTAACTTTTAATTACCCGAATCGAAGAACACGACGAACCGAGAAGCGTAGATTAGAAGTTAAATGGATTCAGATCTCCCACGCCCTAACTCGGCGGAGGAAGACAGCTACGGCGACGGCAGAGTGAAGATTCCCACGGTAGGCGCGAGTACGACGACGACGAGGTCGAGGCAGTGAAGCTCTTCCTCACCGGCGACGATGGAGTAGCGGTGGCGCTAGGGTTTGAGAAGCTCGAGCGAGAGAGAGAGCGGTCGAGCGGAGTAAAGGAAGTGAGGAAGGGGAGAGGGGGTATATATAGCCACGGTGAAAAACCGTTCGCCCGAAGATTTTGGACGAACGTGCCCCTGACCCTTCTCATTCGCTTGACATGTGTCACCCACGTACTGAAAAGTGGAGATTGTGTTAGATCGTGGGTGAATAGATAAGTTTAACCTAGGAAGCGGAACGGATTGAGCGGCAAAGCCGAAAATTTGGATAAGATAAGTTAAAAGTTCCGTTCGCAATTTCTTCAGCTGACAAGGACACAGTGAAGATTTTGAATGAGTTTCAAATAGAACGCACATGAAGAATTTGTGAATAGATTGGGTTGAGTATAGCATAGAGGGGGAAGGGTCCGATCACATTCACTTAGCAGAAAAAGCAACTTGAAGAAATAGCCATAAGTGAATGATGTAGAGGACATAAACCCATATATATATATATATATATATATATATATATATATATATATATATATAGCCAATGAAGAAAGACGACGAAAATTGTGAAGATTTTGCAAAGTTGAAGAATTTGAAAAACTGAAGAATTTCAAAAACAGAGGAAAAACTCAAATTGAAGATTTTCAACTTTGGTGGTGGCGTGTCCCAATCAGTATAAGAATGATGATTTCAGACACAGCGTACAATTGTCGAGGGTTACGAGAATCAAATTCTTCATTAATTTCCTCACACTTAGAGTGTTATTCTTCATTGATTGAAGAAAACGTTTCTTCATGTGTTGCACATCTAAGTCATCAATTTTGCATAAGTGTCGGATGTGTGTCCTTTTCAAAGAACATTCAAGATTCTAAGATATTTAGCTCACACCGCAACTTGCTAAATCTCTTCTCATCCAAGGGCTTTGTGAAGATATCGGCTAGCTGTTCTTCAGTCTTCACATGCTCGATGGAGATGTCGCCCTTCAACACATGATCACGAAGAAAATAATGACGAATCTGAATGTGCTTTGTCTTCGAGTGCTGAACTGGGTTGTGAGCAATATTGATGGCACTCTCATTGTCACGAGAGAGGCACATTCTTCACGTTGATGCCGTAGTCCTTGAGAGTTTGCTTCATCCACGCAATTGAGCACAACAAGAACCAAAGCAGCAATGTACTCAGCTTCTTGATGAAGCGGTGATCTGTGATTCTGTTTCTTCGAGGACCAACAGACCAAAAGATTGTCCGAGGAAATGACAAGTACCAGATGTTGACTTGCGGTCCACACGTTCACCGGCATAGTTAGAGTCGAGAATATCCAATGAGATCAAAAGTAGAGCCCTTGGGGTACCATAATCCTAGTGTTGGTGTGTGAGCTAGATATCAAAGAATATGCTTCACAAATTTTATGGTGTGATTCCTTGGTGTAGCTTGAAATCGGGCACACATGCAAACACTAAGCATTATATCTGGCCTAGATGCACATAAGTACAATAGAGAACCAATCATGGAGCGGTATAACTTGTGATCAAGTCAATACCATTTTCATCCGGTGCATATATGGCCATTTGTGGGCATAGGAATTTTGACGCCTTTGCAATCTTGCATGCAATTTCTTGAGAACATCTTTGAGGTATTTCTCCTGAGATATGAATATGCCATTGTGTTGTTGGCGAATTTGAAGACCTAAGAAGAATTTCAATTCTCCCATCATAGACATTTGATATTCTTCACTCATCATATAGGCAAATTCATCACTATAACGTTGGTCAAGACAGCCAAAGATAATATCATCAACATATATTTGGCACACAAACAGTTCACCATCATAAGATTTAGTAAAGAGAGTAGGGTCGAGTGAACGGGTGTGAAGCCATTCTTCACGAAGAATTCCTTCAATGTATCATACCACGCCTGTGGGCCTGTTTGAGACCATAGAGGGCCTTGTTGAGTCTGAAGACTTTGTCGGATTCTCCGGATCTTCAAAACCCGGGGTTGAGCAACATATACTTCTTCCTCAAGCTTACCATTGAGGAATGCACTTTTCACATTCATTTGATATAGAGTGATATTATGATGGTTAGCATAAGCAAGTAATATGCGAATAGCCTCAAGTCTAGCAACAGGTGCAAAAGTTTCATCAAAATCAATTCCTTCAACCTGTGTGTAGCCTTGAGCTACAAGTCGTGCCTTATTCCTTACCACAAGGCCATTTTCATCTTGCTTGTTGCGGTAGATCCACTTTGTGCCAAAGATATTATGCTTGCGAGGATCTGGACGTTTGACCAGTTCCCAGACATTGTTGAGCTTGAACTAATGTAATTCTTCTTGCATGGCCTGAATCCACTCAGGCTCCATAAATGCTTCATCTACCTTAGTGGGCTCTGTGATAGAGACAAAAGCATAGTGCCCACAAAAGTTAGATAAATGTGAAGCTTTTGAGCGTGTGAGAGGACACAGCGCTTGATGTCATCGATGATCTTGTCAACTTGCACTTCTTTTGCAACGCGAGGATGAGCTGGTTGTCGTCGAGGAATTTGATCAGCATTTTCTTCAAAGACCATTTTCTTCAAAGATTATCTTCAGGTGCATCAGCTCGACGTTCTTCGCGTACAGGAATGAATTCTTCAGCAGATTCTTCAGTAGGAATGACATCCTCAGTTGCCTTGAACTTGATAGATTCCTCAGGTGCTGGTTCATCTAACACAGAAGGTAGGTGCTCTATTGGGTTTCTTGTCAGTGAGGAGTTCATAGGCAGTCTTCTTGAAGAATTTGTGAAGATATACTCTGTTGATGATGTGGCACGTGGTATCAATTGCATCAATCCAAAAACGACGAGGCGTTTTGTATTCATCAAGCATAGTGCAAGCCATCTCAACAAGAGTTCTGTTCTTGCGCTCCACGACGCCATTTATCTGAGGAGTATAGGGAGCAGATAACTCATGAGTAATACCGAAGTTCATCAAGGTAGTCATCAAGACCGAATTCTTGAACTCAGTTCCATTGCCACTCCTGATGTGCCTGATCTTCACGCCAAAGTTGGTTGAAGCCCTCGAGGAAAATCGTTTGAAGACTTCCTGCACTTCATGTTTGTAAGTAACAATGTGTACCCATGTGTAACGAGAGTAATCATCAACAATAACAAAGCCATATAGAGATGCATCATTAGTGACTGCTGAGTAATGATTAGGACCAAAGAGGTCCATGTGAAGCAATTCGAATGGACGAGTAGTGGTCATGATAGTCTTCGCTGGATGCTTGGCCTTGGTCATTTTTCCAGCTTCACAGGATCCACACAAGTGATCCTTGAGGAATTTGACATTCTCAATGCCAATGACATGCTTCTTCTTCGCAAGCGTGTGCAAATTCCTCATGCCTGCATGACCAAGTCGTCGATGCCATAGCCAACCTTCTGAAGCTTTTGCAAGTAGACACACGGCTGGTTGTGGTCCTGTAGAGAAATCAACAATATACAAGTCTCCTCTCCTAAAGCCTTCGAAGACTTTGGAATTGTCAGCTTCCATGATCACAACACAACGATACTTGCCAAAGACAACAACCATATCAAGATCACAAAGCATTGAGATCGACATGAGGTTGTATCCTAAGGACTCAACAAGCATGACTTTGTCCAAGTGTATGTCCTTAGAGATCGCAACCTTACCAAGACCCAATACCGACTTTTTCCTTTGTCGAAAGATGATATGCTTCAGATGTGACGGTGATAAGGGAGCATCCATCAATAGATTCTTGTCACCGATCATGTGATTTGTACATCCACTATCGAGGACCCACTCATTGGCTTTTGGTTGATCATCCTACGGATGAATTAGTGCAACTTACGATCTCATATACTTCATCGGTGAAGAATATGATATCAATTTCATCGAGATGAATTTCATCGGTCAAGATAACAGATAAGCAGTATGAGGACGTGTGAAATGAAAGTTCATTTCTTCATGATTAGCCTGCGTCCTTTCAGGCATGTTTTTTCAGGCCCCCAGCAAATTCTTCAGACGTTAAAGCACGTCTGGAGACCTGACCCTGCAGAAGAGATTAGTTCCTTTTCTTCACCACCCACATCTGAAGGGGTGGCAAAGAGTTCATCATTCTCATGAAAGCACCATACGAGAATGGTGGCAAAGAAGCTGCACCATTTCGTTTCACATAAGAGAGGTTAGGGTAAGCATATGAATAAGCGAGAGAGAAATTCTTGAGGACTTATGAACATATTGGTTTGAAGAATAATGCACATATTCATAGCCCTTAGCTCTACCTGCTAAAGCAGAGTTGTTAGCACGATGATAATCATATGAGGACTTTGATCCATGTGAGGAATTTGGTCCATATGAGGACTTGGATCCATATGAAGAATTTGATCCATATGAAGAGTTTGATCTGGGGTTCCTATTCTTCATGGTGTGGTGTCATGAGGACATTCACTGAAGACTTTCAAGGCACTTCTTGGGAACCCAGATTTTCTTCATAGGGGAATCGTTCCTGCAGCTTAGTGCCAACATATCTAGCAAATACTTCACCATTCTGATTTTTGAACAGTTTATAGTTGGAGTCAAATGACTCATCGGAAGAATGAGGGATTCACATGTAAAGCCAGATAAGTTAGATGGATCAATGGAGGTCCCTTTGCAGCAACCCATGAGGTTTTGGGGGTACTTTCGGGCTTCCAATATGTTCCATCAGCATTGAGTTTCCTCTCAAAGGCAATACCCTCTTTCCTAGGGTTCTGTTGAGGATCTGCTTTTTAAGCACATCACAAAGAGTCTGATGCCCTTTGAGGCTATTGTACAATGCAGTCATGTACAAAAACTTCAGTCCTTCATCGTCAGTGATACAAGCAATGTACTCAGAAGAGGAATTAGTGATAGAAGAGGCAGGTGAAGAATTTGTAACAGATTGAAGCATTTGAACATTCAGGTGAAGAATTAGCAGATTCACGTTCAATGCACTTTAAGCATGGAGGAACAAATTCTTCCTGAGAAGCGCTGATTTGTTGAGCAAGTAATGAATCGGGCTCCTTCTGAAGATCTTCATAACTCACTCTTAGCTTCTCAAGATCTTGCTTTTCTTTGAAGAAATTCATAAGAAAGTTTCTCATGATCAGATAAGAGAGTGTTATGATGACCTTGAAGGCTGTCAAGCCTAGACTGAAGTCTCTGAAGATTTTCAGTCAGGGCTTTAGTTTGATCCATTTCTTCACCCAACATATCATCACTTTTATCTAGCATGTTTTGAACCTTTTCAAAAGCCCTTTGTTGTTTTACAGGAATCTTAGCAAGTTTTGAGTAGCTGGGCTTGAGATCTTCATCGATTCATTTTCACTAGATTCGGAGGAGGTATATCTCGAGTACCTTGGCACCCTTTGCCATGAAGCAATAGGTGGGAGCGTAGTCATCACTATCTTCATCAGCTTTGTTGGTGAGGTCATTTTCTTCAGAGTTGAAGATGGACTTGTCGACGAAAAGCAAAGGCGAGAGCCGACTCGCCACACCAGATTCGGATTCTTGGATGCCTCCTCTTCCTCATGTTCCTCAGATTCAGCTTCGTAATCCGCCTCGAGCCTTCTTGGAGCTGCTCTTCTTGTGAGAAGAAGACTTTATGGATTTTGATGATGAAGATTTCGACGATTTCTTCTTCTTCTTAGCGCCATCGTAACTGTAATCCTTGTATTTCTTCTTCTTTAATTCCTTTTCCCACTGAGGACAATCTTGAAGGTAGTGACCAGGTTTCTTGCATTTGTGGCATAGTCTTTTCTTATAGTCACTGGATGAGGAATCGCTGCTCCTTGAGGATTTTCCAAAGCGACCACGTCTTGAGAACTTCTGGAATTTCTTCACGAGCAGTGCTAGCTCCTGGCTCAATTCTTCAGGATCTCCAAGGCTACTACCGTAGTCTTCACAATCAGATTGAGACACGCCTTGGCCTTCGTGGCATGTGATTTTCCATAGCTAGAACCATAGAGATCTCTCTTTTCAAAGAAGTTGGAACTCATGAGTATTTAGCCTCTCGAGGATATCAGCTGGATCAAGTGACTTGTAGTCAAGACGCTCTTGTATCATCGCACTGCAGTATCAAATGAGGAATCAAGCGATCTCAACAATTTCTTCCCCACCTCATGGTCGGTGATGCCAGTGGCACCAAGCGCTTGAAGCTCATTTGAGATGTCAGTGAGGCGATCGAAGGTTTGTTGAACATTTTCATTGTCGAGTCTTTTGAAGCGGTTGAAGAGATTTCGAAGAAGATCAACTCGAGAGTCACGTTGAGTTGAGACTCCTTCATTTACTTTGGACAGCCTGTCCCAGATGAGCTTAGCAGTTTCCAAAGCACTCACTCTTCCATACCGTCCTTTGCTCAGATGGCCACATATGATATTCTTCGCTTGAGAATCAAGTTGCTTGAATCTCTTCACATCGGCAGCGTTCAATGAGGGTGAGACAGAGGGAACACCATTTTCCACAACTTACCAGAGATCATTGTCAATTGCCTCAAGATGCATTCGCATCTTGTTCTTCCACTAGGGGTAGTCCGTCCCATCAAAGGTAGGACACCCAGCTGAGACCTTGATCATACCTGCGGTCGACATAACTAAAACTCGTGTGGTTAAACCAAAATCACATAGAACAAGGGAGTACCTTGCTCGATACCATTTGAAAGTGCGTTATATCGACTAGAGGGGGGTGAATAGGCGATTTTTATGAATTCTTCAATGAGGAATTATCCGGTGAGGAAATTCCTAAGTGAAGAACTACTTGCAGTGGAATAAGTACTCAGAAGTAAGCATAACAGAATACATGCATGGTCATCATGATGAAATGAAGACAATCATAGAGTACAGAAAGCGTAAACACAGGATAACACAAGATGAAGACAAACAGACTGAAGAAATTGAACTGAGGAAATAGAGAAAGTCTTTAGTCAAAGTCTTCAAACACAGATATGAACAAACACTCAACATAGTTATGAGGAAATGAAAGAGTTGAGGAAATAGAACCAGTAAGGTTGGTGAAGACAATGATTTGGTAGACCAGTTCCAACTGCTGTCTCAGTTATGCGTCTGGTTGGAGCGGTGAGTATTTAAACTCGAGGACACACAGTCCGGACACCCGATCGGCGAGCACGCAGCTCAGACACCAAGTCCTCACCGTATTCTCCTTGAACTAAGGTCACATGCAGACCTCGTCCAATCACTCGTGGTAAGTATTCAGGCGACTTCCAAACCTTCACAGAATTGGTCACTCGGCGATCCACAATTCCTCTTGGATGCTCTAGACCATGACGCCTAACCGTCTGGAAGAAGCACAGTCTTCAAAGGTAACAAGCATCAGATCCACGCAGGATCAATCTCTTCAGTGATGCTCAATCACTTTGGGTTTGTAGGGTTTGGTTTTGGGTTTTCCTCACTCGATGATTTTCGCTCGATCCTCGGAGGATGGGTTGCTCTCAAATGACAAGTGTTAAGTTCTCTCAGAGCAGCCAACCAGCTAGTGGTTGTAGGCGGCTATTTATAGCCTAGGGAGCAGCCCGACATGATAAGACATAAATGCCCTTCAATGATATGACCGTTAGGTGGATAAGATATTTTGGAACAGTGGCGTGCAAAGACAGCAGTCGGAAATTTGACTCTCAACTTCCTCGGGGCTATCATGTTCCTCATCGTGTAGGCAATCCGACTGGCGAATTCCTAACTCCTCGGTCGAACAAATTCCTCAAATGACCGGAAGAACTTTGTCTCATCCTTTGAAGAAATTGACTGAATCGTATGAGATTTCCAAAGGCTTCACTCAAGGGATTGGTAGGTGTAGGATTTTGAGTTGAGCATCACATGGAAATTTTTCCTTAGTATTTCCTCGACCCCTTTAACGATGCGGTGTTTCCTATGACTCAAGAAAGAGAAAACGAAACAACGAAAACAAATGTCTTCACGCTTCTTTTTCCTCAAATGAATTCCAAGTCTTCAAGGTCACACCAATTTCTTCACTTTCAAAGTCTTGAGAAAGTCTTCGAATATCAAAGTCTTCACCAAAGAACTTCATTTTTAGGGGTCGACTTTCTCTGTAAATATCAAACTCCTCATAGACTTATAGACCTGTGTACACTCATAAACACATTAGTCCCTTAACCTATAAGTCTTCAATACACCAAAATGACTAAGGGGCACTAGATGCACTTACACGCGGGGTATATCCCCGACATTAGCCCCCAGTTTAATTTGGATTTATCCATGTTAAACTGACTCTGATCATCCTTAAGTCCTTGTCATTTCCTTCTTCAAGAAAATCCGGTTTAATAGGCCAGCTTCATAATCAATTTGCTGACATTGATTTGTCACAGAGAAATATTGTGAAGAATAACTTCTTTGACTCAGCTCCCAATGACTTAACAAAAATAATGGTCCTTGAAATCCTCATCTGATCTTCAGCCGGTTTAAGAATGTAGAACTTGCCGGTTTATAAATCTTGATAGCACCGGTTCATACTTGTAGTTAACATCCAGCTTGAAAATATACCTCTTATATGCCTATCACTTGTAGACCCCAAGTCTTAAGAAGGTAGCATAGCAACAGCTTAAGACTTGCTTCAATATAAATACCACAATCTTGAAGAAATCCAGGTTGTTCATCTCAATCACTAGTTAGAATTGAGTATTCCACATATGTAGCCCCCAAGTGCCGGGTTTTCATGCTTGCAGCAACCTGGGACTTGTAATTTCCTGATTCTCATAAAAACTTCAACCAGTGTAGCCCCCAAGGGCCAGGTCATTATGCACATAATGAGCATGGACTTTATATATACTTCATTGAGAATAACATTATATTTTGTAACTCCCATCATGGGGCTTGAACCCACGTCCACAAGGTTGAGAGCTTTGTGTTTTACCAACTGAGCAGTGGACCCTTCAATATAATGGATAAAAAGCTTTGTACCTTGAATAGTTGACAAGAGCAATTGGTAGCCCCCAAGGGCCGGCTCATTATAATGTGATGAGTCGGGTCTTCAATAATATGAGCAAAAAATGACTTTGCATTAGCCCCCAAGTGTCATGGTGCATGCTTGTAGTGACATGGGACTTGCATATTTGATATAATCTCAAGTTAAATAATGTATCCCCCAAGTGCCGGGTTGTAAGCCTGTAGCAACTCGGGACTATGTCTTCAATTGTAGAATAAATCATATCCTATTGACAATATGATAGCCATTGCGCTAAAGCTACTTTGAAAACCTTAACCATAATGCTGGTTATTGATAACCATAATAGAAATCCAGCCATGTTGGCTATTTGAAGATTTGAATAATATAATCCAATGATTTATGAGCGCATGATTCCAATGGCGCAATCCAAATATATGCTGGCGACTTATAGTCGAAACCAGACCGGGCTGATAGTCTCTGGATTATGATTTAATTGTGTTCCGTCAATCTATAACTGACGGTTGAACCGGATTTAATAATGTTGGTTGAAAATGCAACAGAAAAAAATATTTTATCAAAAGAAAAGCAGAAGCAAAGGCAAAGATAAAACCATTGCCAATGAGGCTTTGAGCCGATCAAGTGGCATTACCATGGTCGGACAAGACCATGCCCCCAAAAAGGCGTAGCTATGGTTCAAGTCAGCCAGGTTCCCAAATGATGCATTGGCATTACGCCGATCAAGAGGTGTAGCGATGGTACGGGTTCGACCAAAGCCCCCAAGTGATGCTGTGGCACTAGGCCGACCAAGAGGCGTGACTATGGTTCAGACATGACCAAGTCCCCAAGTGATGCTGTGGCTTTTCGCCTACCAAATGGCGTTGCTATGGTTCGGACACGACCAAAGCCCCCAAGTGATACTGTGGCATTGCGCCGATCAAGAGGTGTGACTATGGTTCAGACATGACCAAGCCCCCAAGTGATCAATAAATGATAAGCCAATAAGGCATGATACCCATGTTTGAAGCGCGCATCATGGCGTGAGGTCCTCTTTGGCACCCTTTAACTTTTTGCAAGAGATAAATCCTTCTTGAACCGTACATTAAACCGGATATTGAGAGCTTCAAAGCTTTGTGGGAGACATCTTTCCCTTGAACCGGATTTTAAACCGGAATCTTCATTTTCAGCCAGAAATTTTCTGACGGCCTTTAAATTTGCACCAATATGGCGGTTTAGGGTCCTGCATTAGATAACTTTGCAAGCCAGAGTAATTGCTCTTTTAAAGAAAGCAATATATAATATAAAAATATCTTTGGATGGATTTCACCGATATGCCGGGCTAGTGGTTATCCACCGCAGAGTTGATGATCACCATGGTGAAGCCGTTCAACAACAAGCGAGTGACAGACGGTGGACGCTTTGATGACGCTTAACACATACTTCATTGGCACAACATGGCACCATCTTTATAATAAATTATTGTCCTGCACATGAAAAATATACAGACCAAAAGTAATTGTTTCTTTGACGAAAACAATATTGCGCTAATAAAATAGATTTAGACTGATATCACCTAATTATTTTTTACGACGGATCATCTGTCCGTAGATAATTTTGCAGTACTGTTACTGAATTCCCGTTGATCCATATATGTATCCAAAGCACATTTATGTTGATGTTGCCGATCTTATTTTTCATTTGATCTCCGCATGGGTCGTAGTAGTACTCTGTAATACTAACTGATTTTGCTTCCATGCATGTGTATGGGAGTCAAACAAGTAGTTTGACCCTCTCTCTTCAAACAACGTATTCACGTTTCCTTCCAATGGTGTCAACTTATGTCTGAAGCTTGACAAACGGATTCAGACTGCAGGCGTCTGGTGTTGGGGTCTCTGCAGTAAAGCGCCTGCAGCACTTTCTTCTGAAGCAAACAGAACAACCTAAACCACCGGCTCAGATCGGCAAAGGTAAAGCCGTCGTCGAGTCTTCTTAAGCAGTGGCAGAGGCGGTAAGTGGAGGCAGTTGGTGTGTGTCCGGCTTAAAGCGGAACGAGGCCGGGTTGGCAAAGATGGGTCACGGTGGCGAAACAAACCGGCAGCACAAGGTGAAAGCCTAGACAAAGCGGCGACAGCCCAGAGCAAAGATGAGAGGGGGCGGCTCAACGCAATGGGTCACAGCGGAGGCAGCCCGCAGGTGGGGTGGTTTGAAGCAGAGGCGACCGCTCGCGGCGGCTCACGACGACTCAGAGTAGCGGAAGCTGCGGCGAAGTCCGATGACAGAGAACGGCCAGCTGGTAACGGAGTTCGAGGCGAACGGAGGCTCAGCGAGGAACAGCACAAGGGCGGCACTCGAGATGGCGCGAGGCTGCGGCGGTTCAAGACCGCAGTGGCACGTGAGGGCAAGGGAGCCCAAGGTCAGGCGGATGGTTGACGCGGTGCTTTGGAGACGGCGGGTCATGCGCAGTGCAGCCGAGGTAAAAACGGATTTTGATGGACGCAGTACAGACAGCCACGAAGCGTACCGGCGGCGGCTCGGCCCTGCCGCGGCTAAGAGGAAGCTACTCGCGGTGCAGCCGGAGAAGCACCGGCGAGTCGAACGACCAGGGCGCGAAGTCAACGCCCGGACCGGAGGAGATGGGAGACCGCAGTGGAAATAGGGCGGGGTCGACCCGGCGACAGTAATCGAGCGGCGGCGGTTCAACACGCGCCCGCGACGGCAGGTTGGAAGCAGGAGGCCGTGGCCGGTTCAGCGCAAGTGCGCAGTGCAGATGGAGGTGAGGTGGCTGGCGCAGCGCGCCCGCTGCAGACACGACAACGCAGGGTTGCAATCATGGCTCGGCGGCGACGACTCAGATTCAGGGTGAGACGAGGCGGCGGCTCAAGGACACAGCAGAGATGGCCATGAGGCAGGGCTGACTTGAGGCACGGCGGCGCAGGCGAGTCCACCGAGGCGCGGGCTGCGAGGGCGGCTCAGGGGTGGAGGCGGGTCCGCGCAAGACTTGACGACGGCTCGGAATAGTGATTTTGATGGAGACCGGCGATTTGAGGCCCAGATGGCGATTCGGCGGCTGAAAGGAGCTCGGGGTGACCCGGACACCAGCTCAGGCGGGTCATAGCGGCGAAGACAGGAGGTGCTTGGGGCGAAGCCGCGGGCATCATGGAGACCCCCAGCGAGGAGAGGCGAAGCGGCAAACTGGCACGGATAAGGCGGCAGCTCGGAGGTCAGAACCTCGATGGCAACTCAAAAAAGAGAAACCGGGCCGGTTTAGAACCGGAGGTGAGAGAGAATCGGCCGGCGACTCGGGGAGGAGCGTGGCAGGTGGAGATGAGGTCCATGGTGAGGCGGGTCACCGCATCGGCGACGATGGCGCAGCAGAGAAGGGAGAACCGGCCACGGAGGAGAAACCATGCGCAGAACTCGGCCGCTAAGGGCGCGGAGGATGGTTGCGAAAACCCGGAGGCACGGGGCTGCAACTAAGGTAGTAGGTTGGAGAGGCACCGGCACAGCGGGACCGCGGTCGGCGACTCGCCAATGCAGGCCGGCTCACAGATGGACGTAGAGCCGCGACAGCAGTGGCGGGTTAAGGTACAGCCGGCGTGGCGGATCTTCAGAGGTGAAACGGCTCAACGACGCCGGATTAAGGCCAAGCATGGCAGCGACTCAAGCTGCTCCTGCAGCGGCTGCTCGGGCATGAGGCGATCGAGATCTTGCAGAGAAGCAAGACCAAGGCAGGACACAACCCGGCAAGGAAGAAGATGCCTTGGCGCAGGGGCTTGACCCAGCGGCGGTTTAATAACTTAACAACGGTGACCCGGCGAAGCAGCAGAGGTAGACGTCGAGGCCGTGGCTGGCTTCAGGTTGCGGTCCGTGCGGCGATCCGAGGCGGACGGCGTCTCTCTGGTGAAGGTGTAGGTGCTGACTCGGACTCGGCGAGTTATGGTTGTTTGAAGACCAAAATCTCCTCCAGATTGTAATGACTTTAGACTATCCGCGTCCGGGTCGTGATGGTCTCCTATCTGAACATTGTACCCCTTTAAAAAATTCCTTTTTGACACTTCTGGTGTTCCGGCGATTTACCAGAACAAACATTTGCTTTAGCCTTTGTTCCTGGCGTTTTAGCATGGTGGCAGGGCACCCCAAGATCGATCTGGCGCATAACCCGACTTGTTAATGCCTGTTGGTCTTGGCGATGTGTGGCAGCAGCAATAAATTTTTAGTCTCCTCGTATCTGATTCACAAAGGCGGCGGTTTGTGGCGTAGCCTTAATTTTTGCTTAACCTTTAAACCTCACCGATCATAAACCTGGTCCGATAAACTTGTAGCTGACGAAAATTCTTTCAAACTGGCTTTTTCTTCATCCGGAGAATTGCAAGCTCCTTGATCCCTAAGAAAGGTCCCTCCAAGAAATTAACACCACCATGCGTTCGCCCCACAGTGGGCGCCAACTGTCGTGGTTTTGTCACGGCAGATGTCCTAGGGTGAGGACTTAGTCGTGAGGCCAACGCATCTATGTGGTAGCTTGAGAGGGGTTGAGCGGAATCAAGAAACGCAACACAAGACAGGGATTTAGACAGCTTCGGGCCCCGGGAAACATCATCCGGTAACAACCCTACATGTTGTTTGAGGCTAGGTCTCATTATCATCACGAGGGAGTCGCCATAAACCGGCTCTCCTCTTTGTGTCTAGCCCTAAGATTGTTTCTTCTTGCTTGTAGCTTCTCCCTCTTTGGGGAGCCCTACCCCTCCTTATATATGTTGAAGAGGCGGGTTACATGTAGAGTCCAACTCGAACTAAAGACTTAACTATTCTAACTTATCTTCATGGGCTTCTTAACATCTTGGGCTTCATAACCCCTGACAACCCAATTATCAATGTTTGCCGGTTTAACATTGTCTGCCAGTTTAACATTGTCTGCTGGTTTAACATTGTCTGCCGGTTTAACATTGTTTGTCGCTTTACCATTGTCTGCCGGTTTAACATTGTCTGCCAGTTTACCATTGTCTGCTGGTTTACCACCAGCCGGTTTACCGTCTGTCTTGGCCATCTGTCTTGACTCTCTGTCTTAACTCTCCGCCGGTTTACCATTGTCTGCCGGTTTACCAAGTCGCCAGCCGGTTTACAACTCCAGCTGGGTCATACCGCGGGGTATATCCCCGACAGTTTGTGTCCTCCATAGTACTTCATCATGCACAATACATCGAATGGTTCTCTAATCATTTGTCGTCACCTTGAGCCACCGGACTATACGTTTGAATGGTGCCGCCAAATACGTACCATTAAGAAGGGTAAGAAGAAAGACAAAAGAGAGATGGCTGCTTTACTTGTGGTTCGGAGGAACACTGGGCAAACAAGTGCCCAAATAAGTACCAAGAAGCCAGGACAGGACTCCAAGTCTGTCAATGTCACTCTAAGCAACAATGATGGGGCATCTGGGTATGGTAATCTGTTTACCGTACTTTCAGTTTGTTAGTCCACCGATTGGTGGGTTGACACTGGGGCCAATATTCATGTCTGTGCTAATGTGTCTTTGTTTTCTGGCAGCATATAAATACGAAATCCACAAGGATGCTCGGCTTGATTTTAGTGGAACTGCACAAAATGTTCATATGGTTCGTGTCCTCCATAATACTTCACATCATGCACAATACATCGAATGGTTCTCTAATCATTCATCGTCACCTTGAGCCACCGGACTATCAGATGAGAAACTGATAACAAACCCTGCCCGTTCCACAATCATAGGCATTACATATTTTGAATGGGAAAAGCTTGTCAAAGTTGACATTAGTTTAATATATTGGAATTGGAAAACCTTGTAAATTTTTGCTCATTGATGTTAGCCAGAAGACATGCATTTCATATTTTTGAGTGGGGCGCCCTTTGTTGTGAGCAACGTCGATCGTTTTTTCCTATTCCTGTCTTCAGTTCAGAAGTAAATATTTACTCTGTTGAGATGCATAGTCACATGAATGTTGACTTATGTAAGATATTTTAAGAGTTTTTTTTAAATATTGTCTATGTAATGCAAGGCCTTGTGTTTGATTGCAACGTTGAGCTTGGAATGTTGTGGCATGCGGCATCATGAGCTGTTCACCGTGCCTCCTGAGAATAATGCTTTGTATTGTTTTGCATGTCGATCTAGTGCCAGTGATTTGCTTGTTAGGAAGATCATCCTCTTCTATTGTTTCCGTGCTTAAGAAGTTCATCGTCTTATGTTTCATTCATAGCCTATACGACAAGTCGGGTAGGTTAGACGTGAAACCATATGATCTTCTGACCAACTCATCATCTTAGGCCGTGATTGGATCGTCGTTTTCCAACCAAAACCGCTTGTAAAACTGACGCTTGTAAATAAAAGCAGATGGTCTCGGGCGAGGCGCTTGGTTGGTCGATTTCGACTAGTAAAATATACATCGGGCTCTCAAATTACACGCGTAACCCGCCGGTTTTACTTACAGACCTCGGGCCATCGGTTTCATTACGCATGTATTTTATGCGTTGTTTCCGATGACGAGTAAATTACACTTGTATCTTAATACACGTGTGAAATAAACCAGAGCTCCCAAGCGCGGCCTTACCGTTTCATGTCATCGCAGTCTCTCGAAGGTGCTCATAGGTGTCCGATGATCCTGGCTTCCTGAATGAGCAGCAGGCGCTGTATCAGACCATCCGTAGGGCCGCGAGGCCCTCTCTGTCGTCCTTCGAGTTGTTGCGCTTGCCGTGGCGCCGAGCATTGTTAACATGGTCAATGAACATGAGGAATCAGGAGATGACTTTATTTTGATTGGATGACAGTAGGTACCCACTAGGTCCATAGCCGTACGTATGCAAGTGCCTCCTTATTATGTACAACTATATTTTTTTGTGTCCTCCTGGTTTCCTGACATCACGGTCCCACACCATTGTCAACCTATGTAGTCAATATAAACGAGAGAATTGCACAAGGTGCGGCCGACAGCTGGACCAAGCAGCTCGAGCAGTATTTGTGTTTTTGAGGCGTGAGCACTGCAGAGTTTTTCTTGGTGATGTTTTCGTTTTTGTTCAGATGAGAGCAGGGTATTAACTGGGCGGGCTATGGCCCGTCTAGCCTAGGACAGATATCTAGCCCAAATATTAATTTTTTTCAAGATGAAAATGGCTAGCCCAGCTATACATTGTTTTTTAGGAATACCCAGGCAAGGTCAACTTGTTATTCTCCGCCCCGCTAGGCTGCAAATCTTTCCTAGGAGGGATGCATTAGGCTTAACAGGAAAATGGGCTTTAAAAAATAATAAATGGATGTAATTATAAAAACTGGGCAGTAACTATAAAAAAATGCACCAAGCACGAAATTAGTTTATAAAATATTATTTATGGATTTTGAAAATCTTAATTTTTTATTGTTGCACGCACAATGTTTCGTTAGATTTTTACGTAATACAAATTTATATTTAATCTGACTAGAAATTTCGGGATAAAAATATTTCAGATCCCATCAAAATGTGGGAAATTTTATTGAATTCTGTCTTGAATAGTTGGTTGAAATTATTAATCGTTGTCCTAGCTAGAAAATGGGCTGTACTTTTAACAAACTATAAATGGGATGTAGTAAATTCCATTAGAATTCAAAAATGGGTTGTACATTCTTACAAATCGCAAATGGGCTATAAGTTCTCTGCCACACACTTGTGGGCCTACTAAGTTGACGCGTCCCCTAAAAAAAGAAGTTGACGCGTATGCAAGGCTTTGTCAACTTATTATAGTCAACACACGGTTCTAGCAGCAGTGGCCGTTGGATGTCCATCCAACGGATGCCGTGCTTCTTCTTCAATCTCGGATATTCTAGCTTCACCCGCCCAAAAAATGATTCCTCACCCTGACATCTGGGGCGCACCATTTCGGAAGCTCACCTGTGGGCCTACTAACTTGACGCGTACCAAGGGCTTTTTCAACGTAGTCAATATGAACGATTCTAGCTGCAGTGACCGTACGATGTCCATCCAATGGTCGTAGTGCTTCTTCAACATCTGGTCTTCTTGCTCCAGCCTCCCAAAGCAGCGCCGGTCATGCCGCCTGCTCCTACCTCCCGTGGCCGGTTGTGCTGCCGCGGAGGCCTCAACGCCCCCTACTACTCCCACCGCTGGCCAGGCCATCCCTCCACTCACCCACACCCCCTGTTATTCCGCGGCGATGGCAGCCTCACACCGCAGCCGAACCAGCGAACCCTCGTACTCCTCTCCGCGTGGGCTTCCACTGCCGCGTCTTCCCCGGATCCGCGTCATCCCCTTCCTAGGCCTCGCTGCTTGCCGTCGTCCACCGCCCTGGTGCTCTCGGCGCGGTGTGGTCAACGTGTTCAAGGAACGACTTCCATCGAAAGAGTACTGTACGTGGAGAGGCTGACAGCTGAGTCCATGGCAGCCGCAAGGAAGTGCCACCTTATTACGCGGAAAATAATTATTCCTCCACCTGACAGCAGGGACCCACCAAACGGGCCATCGTATTTGGCGAAAAAACGTTTCCCCCTGACTGCTGGGACCCACTGGACGGGCCACCGTATTTTGCGAAAAAAATGTTTCCCCCGCTGACAGCTCGGACCCACCAAAAGTGCCTCCTTATTACGCACAAAAAAATGAATACTCCCCCTGCTAGTTGGGACCCACCTTGGTGGGAGGCTGACTTGTGGGCCTACTAAGTTGACGGGGACGGAGTGCTTTGTCAACTTAGTCAATATGAACGATTCTAGCTCCAGTGACCGTACGATCTCCATCCAACGGCCGTAGTGCTTCTTCAACCTCTGGTCTTCTTGCTCCAGCCGCCCAAAGCAGCACCGGTCGTGCCGCATGCTCCTGCCTCCTGTGGCCGGCTGTGCTGCCGCGGAGGCCTCACCGCCCCCTACTATTCCCACCGTTGGCCAGGCCCTGCGGCGACGGCAGCCTCACACCGCAGCCGAACCAGTGAACCCTCGTACTCCTCTCCGTGCGGGCTTCCACTGCCGCGTCTTCCCCGGCTCCACGTCGTCCCCTTCCTAGGCCTCACCGTCGTCCACTATGTTGATCATCACGTGAGATGGAGCAGTTTTCAATGGTGAACATCACTATGTTGATCATATCTACTATATGATTCACGCTCGACCTTTCGGTCTCAGTGTTCCGAGACCATATCTGCATATGTAGGCTCGTCAAGTTTAACCCGAGTATTCTGCATGTGCAAAACTGGCTTGCACCCGTTGTATGTGAATGTAGAGCTTATCACATACGATCATCATGTGGTGTCTCGGCACGACGAACTATAGCAACGGTGCATACTCACGGAGAACACTTATATCTTGGAATTTAGTCAGAGATCATCTTATAATGCTACTGCCGAACTAAGAAAAATAAGATGCATAAAAGATAAACATCACATGCAATCAAAATAAGTGATATGATATGGCCATCATCATCTTGTGCCTTTGATCTCCATCTCCAAATCACCGTCATGATCACCATCATCACCGGCTTGACACCTTGATCTCCATCGAAGCATCGTTGTCGTCTCGCCAACTATTGCTTCTACGACTATCGCTACCGCTTAGTGATAAAGTAAAGCAATTACATGGCGATTGCATTTCATACAATAAAGCGACAACCATAAGGCTCCTGCTAGTTGCCGATAACTTTTACAAAACATGATCTTCTCATACAACAATTTTTATATTATCACGTCTTGACCATATCACATCACAGCAAGCCCTGCAAAAACAAGTTAGATGTCCTCTACTTTGTTGTTGCAAGTTTTAGGTGGCTGCTACAGGCTTCTAGCAAGAACCGTTCTTACCTACGCATCAAAACCACAATGATTTTTCATCAAGTGTGCTATTTTAACCTTCAACAAGGACCGGGCATAGTCAAACTCGATTCAACTAAAGTTGGAGAAATAGACACCCGCCAGCCACCTGTGTGTCAAGCACGTCGGTAGAACCAGTCTCATGAACGCGGTCATGTAATGCCATTCTGGGCTGCTTCATCCAACAATACTGCCGGATCAAAGTAGGACGTTGCTGGTAAGTAGTATGACTATTATTGCCCGCAACTCTTTGTGTTCTACTCGTGCATATAACATCTACAAATAGACCTGGCTCGGATACCACTTGTTAGGGAATGCAGTATTTCGAAAAATTTACCTACGATCACGCAAGATCTAACTAGGAGATGCATAGCAACGAGCGGGGAGAGGAGTCCACATACCCTTGTAGACCGAAAGCAGAAGCGTTTAGTAACGCGGTTGATGTAGTCGAACGTCTTCGCGATCCAACCGATCCAAGCACCGAACGTATGGCACCTCCGCGTTCAGCACACGTTCAACTCGATGACGTCCCTCGAGCTCTTTATCCAATTGAGGCCGAGGGAGAGTTCCATCAGCACGACGGCATGGTGACGGTGATGATGAAGTTACTGATCGCCTAAGCACTACGACGATATGACTGATGTGTGTAACTTTGGAGGGGGGCACCGCACATGGTTAAGAGAAACTTGTGTGTCTTTGGGGAGCCCCCCTCCCACGTATATAAAGGTGGAGGAGAAGAGGTCGGCCATAGGGTGGGTGCGTTGTAGGGAGGAGTCCTACTTGGACTCCTGGTCCAAGTAGGATTCGCCCCCCCCCCCCTTCCTATTCCAACTAGGAGAAGGAGGGAAGGGAAAGTAGGGGAGAAGGAAGGAGGGGGGCACCACCCCCTCCTAGTCCAATTCGGACCAGCCCATGCGGGGCGCGGCCACCCCTTGAGGCCCCTCTCTCCTTTCCCCTAAAGCCCATTAAGGCCCATTACTCTCCCGGGGGGTTCCGGTAACCTCCCGGTACTCCGGAAAATACCCGAAACACTTCGGAACCATTCTGGTCTCCGAATATAACCTTCCAATATATCGATATTTATGTCTCGACCATTTCAAGACTCCTTGTCATGTTTGTGATCTCATCCGGGACTCCAAACAAACTTCGGTGTCGGTGGGAAACGACACCTATGGGATCACTGGAATCCCTTCTATGGTTGCGGGGCGCGGGGATCGTGAGAAGAGCGGGACCAGCAGACAACACAAAGGGATTTTACCCAGGTTCGGGCCGCAAAGGTGCGTAAAACCCTAGTCCTGCTTTGGTGGATATATTTAGTGTTCTTGAGCTCTCGAACTAGCTCTAGGTGCTGTGAGATTCCAAAGAGCCGAATCCTTTCTCTGTGCGCCGTGGGCCTCCTTTTATAGGCGAAAGGGGCTGCCACAGTGGCACACAGGAGGTGGAAAGTGCTACAGTGTCACGAGTCTATCGCTAGTATTACAGGACAAGACGCACTTAATGCGAGGCTTAGGTGTCCCTTTGCTTTATCGGGGACGAGGGCGAGGCTCGTCCCGTCCGTCGCCGCTCCTCCTTGCTTTGACACGCGCCTCGGTCAGGGATACATGCGGTGCCATGTAGGCAGGCAGGCAGCTGAGTTGGCGCGGTGGTGGAGCCTCCACGAAGGATTGCATGCCGCCACGCAGGTGCCTGCCCAGCTGGTTGGGTCGGCAGCCGCATGCGAACGGCGGCGAAGACTTATCTGGTGTGGGCCTGGCAGTGGCCCAGCTGGTGCGCTTTGGCGAGGGCCTTGTCGGGTGGCCCGGCAAGGGTCTTGCTGTGGCACGCTGGCCTCCCCGGCAAGGGTCTTGCCGGGTGGCCCGGCAAGGGTCTTGCCGTGGCGCGCTGGCCTCCCCGGCAAGGGTCTTGCCGGGGGTCTTGTGGGTTCCTTCGGTGAGGATGGTTTCCTTCTTATCCTCATTTGATCTTGAGCATTCTATGTCTTCACAAAGATCTGCATGCCACCACGGGGGTGCCTCCCGAGCCCTGTCCCAACGCATTTGCCTGAGCGTTGGTGGGCTCAAGGGTGGTTCGCTCGGCTGGTGTGGGCGGGTTGCCCCGGCAAGGGTCTTGCCGGTGTCGCTGAGGCTACCCTAGCAAGGGTCCTTGCCGGGAAAACCTGCTTCGTCCATCTGATCCTTGTGGCCTTGGTCCTTGTTGTTGCTTCGTTTGCCTTGTGGCCTCGGTTCCTCTCCGGTTTCCCTTTCTTGCCTTGTCTGTGCGTGGCCGTGGCAGGAGGCTCTGACTGCCCGTGCACAAGTAAAGGGGTCAAAAGCAGAGCCCATAATTTTGTACACCGACAGGAGCACCCGGGCCTGGGCCACACATAGGCGCAGCACGTTGTTGGGCCAGGCCCAGAACGGTGCGCGGGCAGTTAAGGCAGATTTTTACCGCGGCCACTGTTCCGTCCGCCGTGCTTCCCCACGACCCGTGTTGAATGCGTGGTGTGGGGGTCGCGCTGCCGCATGACGGAAGCATATCAAGGCGTCACCTTGTGGTGGACAGTAAAGAGGCGGCTTGCGCGTCTCTTTGAGACCGCGGGGCCGCCTCCCATTTACTGCCCTTGCTCGGGAACTGTCGTTCAACATGTCCCATTGCGCCCGCCCCTTGCGCCACGTTCGCTGCATGCAGAGCAAATGACAGCCGCAGGGGTCGTGGGTAGTCACGCGCGTGCGGGTCGATTCCCACGCGCCTTCACTCGAGCAGGGAGGGCGGTCGGCGGCCCCGCTCGCTGTCACTTCAAGAGGCCGGATTGGCCGAGAGGGGGCGGCCGAGCCTCACTCCCGCCCCTTTATAAGGAGGGGAGCGGGAGGGACGGTGCCTCTCAACCTTTTGCCATTTGCCTCTCCCCATCCCTGCTTCCTTTTTTCTTCTGTCATGGCGAGGGGGCACGGCGACGCCTCATCGGTGGCGGCGAGGGTCTCGGCCCGGCAGCGCATCACTCCTCCCCAAGAACTCGTAGCGGCGGAGCCGGCCGTTAGAGGAAGGGGGAGGGGACGAGGTCGAGGCCGGTGCCCTAGGGAGAGGAGGACGGGGCGGAAGATCTACCTCGCCCCCTCCAGCAGTCCTTCCTCCGATGGAGGGCCACGCTGGGGACAACCCCTCCGAATTCTTTGTCAGGCTACGCCATCCGCCGCGTCGTCGCCTTCGCCTTCCGACCCCGTTTGAGCGGGAGATGGAGCTGGATCCGCCGCAAACGCTGCGGATGCACATGAGGGGTTGTGGGAACAGCGGCACATGGGTCTACGTCGAGTTCCCTGCCCCTCACGTCATGTATCTTTATCGAGGGTGGAAGACCTTCGCTTGCCTCCACAGCTTGACGGATGGGCTCGCTCTCCATTTCAAACTAATGGAGGGCGGCCTTTTCTCCGTCAAAATCTTCGGGCACTTCGGGACCCGCGTGAGGTGCTGCGTGGAGAGCTCTTCTAATGATGAAGATTCCTCCTCGAGCAAGAGTGACGAGGAGGACAACCGCGGCGACGGCGAGGCCAGCGGGCGGCAGGATGACGGGTCCGACTAGGCGTCGGGCGCCGCTCCGAGCGGCACCGGTGACCCATCATCCGTGTCACCGGCTCCTTGAACTTCTCGGGGTCGTCTCCTTGGGCGGCTGGCGTTGGGAGGCTGCGGAAGAGGAAGAGGGCGGGCGGCAAGGACGTCAAGTCGGAGTACGCGGGCACCGACGCCTTCGTCGCGTACTGACGTCCTGCCGCCTCGTCTTTGAGCTCTGCCTCCGGCACCGCCATCACCATCCAGCCCTTGGATGGCCACCAAGATGTCCTCTTTGTGTCTTCTGCCACCCGTAGCTCGCCTAGGCACCCCTTTTGCCCTCCTACTTTTCTTGTTCCATTTCCTGAGGAGAGGGACAAGAAATAGATTACGGGCACCTTATCTCTTTTTAGTTTGTAAGCCTTCGGTCCTTAGTAGAATTTAAAGCTTGTAATCCCATTGCTCATGTTTTTCATTTCGTATGAAATGTACATGTACGGGATGTTTTTTAATGAAAAAGGGATGTTTGCCAGGATTTCCATTCGTGGGTGGAACCCATGACAAGGAATGAATCCTCGTTATCCTTAAGACAAACGTTTTCTCGCCCGGCAACAGGCCTTGTCGTTTCCCCACCTTGCTTGGCCTTTCTCACGCTCTTGGCGGAGGTAGGGATGAGGTGGGCTTAGGCCCCTCGTTCCTTATCTTTGCTGCCGCAGCTACGACCAAATCCAGACCCAGGGGATAATCCTTGGGTGCCGAAAAGGGGGAGCACGGTAGCTCAGAGATAGAACGGGGTTTCACGTATCCCAGTCCATAATGAAATGCATGATAGAGGATAAAGGACTTATCTGGATCTGCAGCCCCCGGCGATCTTGGCTTGCCGCGGAGGGATCCTTGTTCTTGCAGCCCCCGGCAACTCTGGCTTGCCGGGGCTCGGGCGCCGGTCTGTTCCCTTTCTTCCAAAACAGCTCGGTAAGAATACTTACGTGCCCTGCAAACCAAAGAAGACAGAGAAGAACAGAGAGAAGCACACTCGACCTCTAAGCTAGGGGTTAGCCGCCGCTAAGCACAATCAACCCTAACCAAGGAAGAGACTCAACCTAGCATGCATGCAATAACTTAGGGCGCCAGCTTTGTTTATTTATGCTCGTGGTCTGCATGGCTCGTACAAAGGGTTACATGCCTTGCCGGCAAGGCTTGTACAAAAGGGTGGCTTGCCGGGGGGCCCGGCAGCCGCGCCTTATGGGTAAAACTTGCGAAGATGCTCGATATTCCAGGAGTTGCTCACTGGAATGGCATCTTCGGTCTCCAGCCGGACTGCGCTGGGCCTTGTGACTCGTGTTACCCGATGAGAGCCTTCCCACTTCGGTGTCAACTTGTTGGAATTCTTGGCCGACTGAACGCGCCGAAGAACAAGGTTGCCTTCCTCAAGGCTCCGGGCATGAACCTTGAGGCTATGGTAGCGGCGCAAGGCTTGCTGGTAGCGTGCTGCTCTCACAGCCGCCCGGAGACGATCTTCATCAAGGATCGTCGGTCATCTTGGCGCAACTGCTCTTGCTCAAGCTCATCATAAGCGAGCACTCGAGGTGACCCGTGTGTGAGTTCCATGGGGAGAACTGCTTCTGCCCCGTAAACCAGGGCAAAGGGTGTCTGGCCGGTGGCTCGATTTGGCGTTGTTCTGATCGACCAAAGAACCGCTGGCAACTCATCAATCCAGCGCCTTCCGCTCTTGCATAGCTTATCAAAAGTCTTCATCCTTAAGCCTCGCAGGACCTCGGCATTTGCTCTCTCCGCTTGGCCTTTGCTCCGTGGGTGTGCCACGGAAGCGAAACAGACCCTGCTGCCAAGATCTTCAACATATTGCATGAAGGCATGGCTTGTGAACTGTGTGCCGTTGTCGGTGATGATCCTGTTGGGCACCCCGAAACGGCACACTAGTCCCTTGAAGAACTTGATGGCTGACTGCACCGTCACCTTCCTCACTGCTTCCACCTCTGGCCACTTTGTGAACTTGTCGATTGCGACGTACAAGTACTCAAAGCCCCCGACACCACGGGGGAAAGGGCCCAGTATGTCGAGCCCCCAGACCAACAAGGGCCAGGAGAGAGGGATAGTTTGAAGGGCTCGAGCCGGTTGATGGAGCTTCTTTGAATGGAACTGGCACGCTTCACACTTGGTTACCAGCGCCGTCGCATCCTGGAGGGCGGTGGGCCAGAAGAAACCTTGCCGGAAAGCCTTGCCGGCAAGGGCTCTCAACCCTATGTGGGAGCCACGTATGCCTCCATGTATCTCTGCCAACAGCTTTAGTCCTTCTTCCCAGGGGATGCACATCAATTTCACCTCATTCGGTCTTCTTCTGTACAATACGTTATCAACGAATTGGTACAGAGCAGACTGGCGGGCTACTTTTTCTGCTTCTTCCTACTCCTCAGGAAGCTCTCCTTTTTGAAGGAATTGGACGGTGTGCTGCGCCCATGCCGGAGCCTGTGGCGCAAGGACCAAAGGCATCTCTTCTGCCATGGGAGCGGCCGCCTCCACGGCCATGACCTGAGGTCCTACCGGAGTCGGTCGCCCCGTGGCAGGGTCGGCATCCATGGCAACATCTTCGCCGGTGGCTCCGGAGCTCGGTGGGAAGTACTTGCCGGGCCTAGCTTCCTTCGCTTGCCCTGCCAGGTTGACGGCTCAACGGAAGGTTGGGTTAACTGAAGCACAAAAGTACCTGGTTCCACAGGTAGCTTGAGGGCAGCGTGCTTTGACAGGTAGTCGGCGATGTCGTTCTCCGCTCGAGGGACATGCTCCGCTTGTATACCGTCAAAGCCCTCCTCCAGTTTCCTCACCTCGTCCACATAAGCTTCCATCAACGGGCTTTGATAGTCTTTGTTAATCTGCCTGACGACGAGCTATGAGTCGCCCCTGACGATGAGCTTTTTAACCCCGAGGTACGCCGCGATCCTGAGACCGGCAAGCAAGCCCTCGTACTCGGCGGTGTTGTTGGTTGACATCTCTTGGGGGAAGTGCATCTGGACGACGTACTTGAGGTGCTCTCTGGTTGGTGCGACAAGAAGCACACCAGCATCGGCGCCTCGCAGCGAGAAGGCACCATCAAAGTACATGATCCAGTTGCGACTCGTTTCCTTGTCGGGGAGAGTGGTCTCTCGTACCTCTTCATCGGGCGTTGAGGTCCATTCTGCAACAAACTCCACCAAGACTCTGCTCTGAATCGTCGAGGTACTTTTGAACTTTAAACCGAAGCTTGACAGCTCCAGGGCCCATTCCACGATCCTCCCCGTTGCATCTGGGTTATGCAGTATCCGTTGCAATGGGAGGCGAGTGACCACCATGATCTCATGCGCTTGGAAGTAATGGCGCAGCTTCCTCGAAGCCATAAGGAGGCCGAAGAGCAGCTTTTGCACAACTGAGTACCTCGACCTAGCCTCGCAAAGGGAGCCGACGGTAAACTGGGTGCTACACCATTTTCTTCTTACGTGCTTCTTCACCGGTCGCGTTGGTCCTGTGCAGACGGGCGCCCGATCTTCTTGCCGGGGCCGAACCCTGCCGGCGGTTCAGCCTTGCCGGGGCTGAGCCCTGCCGGGGAGGGTTCTGGCCCGCCAACCGTCGACTCTGCCGCTGCTGTTGTCTCCTCATCAACTTCTCACTGCGCCACTAGTGCGGCGCTAACCACCTGATTCATTGCCGCTAGATAAAGCAGCAACGGTTCTTGTGATTTGGGCGCAACCAGCACTGGGGTAGAGGAGAGGTACTTATTCAAATCTTGCAGCGCTGCCTCAGCCTCTGGGGTCCACTCCATTGGCCCTGCTTTCTTTAAGATCTTGAAAAAAGGAAGGGCATGCTCATGACTTGAGATGAACCGGCTCATGGCAAAGCAACGCAGCTGCGAGCCGACGCACATCCTTGATCCGCTTTGGGTGCCCCAATCTGCTCGATGGCCTTGATCTTATCTCGGGTTTGCTTCAATCCGCTGGGACACAAGATTAAAGAACCCGAGAAGCTTGCCGGACGGGACGCCGAAGACACACTTCTCAGGGTTCAATTTGAGGTTGATCTTGTGCAGGTTCCCAAATGTTTCCTCCAGATCTTGCACGAACGTTGCTTTGTCCTTGGTTTTGACCACTATGTCATCCATATAAGCTTCCATATTTCTATGTAGCTAGGGCTCAAAACCAATTTGGACTCTTCAACCCGAAAGGCATCCGTAAAAAGTAATACGTACCACATGGGGTGATGAATGCTGTCTTTTCCTCGTCTTCCTTTGTCATGAAGATCTGGTGGTATCCTGAGTAGGCATCCAGGAACGATAAGAGATTACACCCAGCCGTGGAGTCAACAATCTGGTCAATGCGCGGCAACGGGAAAGGATCCTTTGGGCAGGCCTTATTGATGTCTGTGTAATCAATACACAGCCTCCATTTCCCATTTGCCTTGCGAACCACTACCGGATTGGCCAACCACGTTGGATGGAGTACTCCTCTCACCAAGCCTGCCGCCTCTAGCTTCGATTTCCTCCATGATGAACTCCCGCCTCTCCGTAGCTTGCTTCGACCTTCGCTTGCCGGGCCGTGCTTGAGGACAGACAGCAAGGTGGTGCTCAATCACCTCCCTGGGAACGCCGGGGATGTCGGAGGCTTGCCATGCAAACACATCGACATTCGCTTTCCTATTTGCTGTCGAGGGTGGAGCTTATGGTAAAACTCCCTGCACTGGCCCTCCTCGACGGGCACCTTCTTGGTCTCTGGTGGCGTGGCTCTGGACTTCTTGCTCTTGCCGGCGGAGCGCTCTGGCACGTCCTCAATGGGAGCGCAACACCCCAAAGAGGTGCGCTTGCCGGAGTGGGTGCTAGGAGTCTCGCCGGTCTTCTTCCCCCCCCCCTCCCCCGGGGCTCTGTCGGCAGGAGCAGGAACCTTAGCGACGGCTGCTGCAACTGCTTCCCGGTAGAGTTGGTCAACGCAGATCAACGCATCTTTCTTGTCGGAGGGGACGGTGATGATGTTCATCGGCCCGGGCATCTTCAGCATGTTGTAGGCGTAGTGTGAAGCCTCCATGAACTTGGCGGTGAGCCGGGCGGCCGAGGATCCCGTTGTAAGGCAAGGGGATCTCGGCTACATCAAAAACAATCCTCTCCGTCATGTGGTTCAGCTCGCCTCCGAATGTCACGGGCAGCGTGATCTTTCCCTTTGGCTGACTCCTCCCCGGGTTAACCCATTGGAACGTACCCGTCTCCTCGAGGTCTCAATCAGGGATCTGCAGCCTTCTAACCACAACGGGCGAGATCAAGTTCAGGCCGGCCCCGCCGTCAACCAACATCTTTGTCACCTTGAGGTTGCGCATTGTTGGTGAAACCAACAATGGCAAGCACCCGAACGCAGTGGTGCGCTCAGGGTGGTCCTCGGTGTCGAAGATGATGGGCGTGCTGGACCATTTCAGCGGCTTCCATGCATCAAACGATGGCTCCACCGCTGTGATCTCACGCGCCCACTGCTTGAGTTGGCGGTGGGATGTGTTCAGCGAGGCGCCGCCATCGACACACATGGCCTCTGTGGCTTTCTAAAACTCGTGGTCACCGGACTCGTCGTCCTCGTCACGATCATCATCTTCCTGCTTCTTGTCGCGGCCCCGGGCGGACCTCTCTTGCTGACTCTCCTTGCCGTGGCGGCCTCCTTGGCCGCCACATTTCTTGTCGGATCCTTCGGCACCATCTGGGCCTTTCTCCTTGTCCCGCAGCTCATACTCGGCTTTCTGCTTCTCGGCGAGCACCTCTACCTGCCGGCAGTGTTGGAGATCATGGCCCTTGGTGCGGTGGATCTTGCAGTACTGCTTGTCGAAGCCTCCTAGCTTGTCGGCAGCTGCCAAGGCCCGGCAAGTGTCACACCAGGCAATCTCCTTGCCGGGGTCGCTCGCCTTGGTCTTCTTGGTGGTACCGGTGTCATCGGATCCCTCAACGGCAAGCATGGCCTTGCCCTTGCACTTCCTATTACGGCGTCGGCCCTTCTTTGGCGCGCCAGGTAGGGGGAGCGCTGTTGTGAGAATCTGGTCTAGCAGTTGACCTAGCTGTTCTTCATCGCCATGGCTCCTAAGAAGAAGGCGACCACGGCGATCGCTTAAATGGAGCCGGGTTGGTACCGATGCGGACCGACAGTGAGCCAGTCGCCGAGAGGACCCGTGGCACGGCCCGCGAACATCCGGGTGACGCTCGATGGTCCGGGTTCCGGCGAAGGGCGCTGCTTATGCTACCGGGCAGCGAGCCACTAGTCGCGGGCTCCAGAGACGGAGTCAGGCCCCCCGCAGGCGGAGCAGGGCCCCCCAGGGGTGCCGTCGTCCCGCCAGGCGGCGGCACGGCGACCTCCAAGACGCCGACACCGGCGCCCACGGCGCGCTCTTCTCAGGTTGTGCGTGATGAGCAACGTCACCCTGCTGCTGACCCTGCGCGCCGCCCTGGAAAGAGTCCCATGCGTCCGTCACACGAAGGAGAGGGCCAGCATGCGCGCCGAGGTACTGATGGAGGTGGCGAACGGCTGCAGAGCCATGACGGGGCTCCTTCTAACGTGGTTAGGAGTCGAGGCGCATCGCGGTCCACCCAGCTCTCACCGCCACCCACGCCAGCGGAAGCCCTAGCGCGCGCAGCTGCTCCTCGATTTTCCTCCTACCGCGGAGAAGCTCGACGAATGGAGGACCACCGTCCGGAGCCTCGTCGGCATCGCCAACGACGACAGGCTGCAGCCGGCGGAACCCGTCGGCCGTCGCTCCGCTGGGCTGCCACCTGCTAGCGGAGGCCACGCTGGAGGCAACGCGGCCACGGTGTACTCCCCACATCCATCCTGACCGCCCCGGGCATCGGCCCGTCGCGGTGACGCTCGTGATGATATCTCCATCACTTCATCCGGCCCGCTGACCAACCGCGATAAGCGCCAAGTCCTTCGGGTGCGGGCTCATGAGGACACTCGAACTACGATCGAGCGCCGATGTGACGCGCACCACCAGTCGGACAGGCGAGCAGAGCCTGCTACGGACCACCCAGCGCCAGGAGGCTACGGTGGCCTACCTTACGAGGTGGGTTGTCCGGCCTTCACCCGTGAGCTGCGGTAGTTCCAGTGGCCCTCCCACCGTATGTTCAAACCCGACGTTGGCGAGAAGTACAATGGCAAGACTCACCCGTCAGAGTTCCTAGCATCTACACCATCGCGATGCAAGCTGCTGGGGCCCGCGATGATAAGGTGCTTGCCAACTACTTCCCGTTGGCACTCGAGCCTAATGTTATGTCATGGTTGATGCACTTGCCAGCGGACTCCATCTCTTCTTGGGCGGATCTGTGCCATGAGTTTGTTGGCGCCTTTACCGGAGGTCACCAAGCGCATGGCCAGGCGAGTGATTTGCACATCATCCCCCAGAAGGAAGGAGAAAACCTGCGCAAGTACATCCAAAGATTCAGCCGGGTGCAGTACAACATCCCCGATGTTCATCCCTCCGCCGTGATTAGTGTGTTCCATCAGAACGTACGCAATGCAAGATGCGTGAAGAACTGGCGATGAACAAGGTTAAGGACGTGGCCGAGCTCTATGTTCTGGCTGATCAGTGCGCTCGTGTCGAGGAGGGAAGGAACTACCCCGACGAAGATGCCGGTGCAGAAACCGACTCCACTGGCGATACCGCCACCCCTACCTGGCGCGCCAAAGATGTCGGTGGGAAACGACACCTATGGGATCACTGGAATCCCTTCTACGGTTGCGGGGCACGGGGATCGTGAGAAGAGCGGGACCAGCAGACAACACAAAGGGATTTTACACAGGTTCGGGACCCAAAGGTGCGTAAAACCCTAGTCCTGCTTTGGTGGATGTATTTAGTGTTCTTGAGCTCTCGAACTAGCTCTAGGTGCTGCGAGGTTCCAAAGAGCCGAATCCTTTCTCTGTGCACCGTGGGCCTCCTTTTATAGGAGAAAGGGGCTGCCACAGTGGCACACAGGAGGTGGAAAGTGCTACAGTGTCGCGAGTCTATCGCTAGTATTATAGGACAAGACGCACTTAATGTGAGGCTTAGGTGTCCCTTTGCTTTATCGGGGACGAGGGCGAGGCCCGTCCCGTCCGTCGCCGCTCCTCCTTGCTTCGACACGCGCCTCGGCCAGGGATACATGCTGTGCCATGTAGGCAGGCAGGCAGCTGAGTTGGCGCAGTGGTGGAGCCTCCACGAAGATTGCATGCCACCACGCAAGTGCCTGCCCAACTGGTTGGGTCGACAGCCGCATGCAAACGGCAGCGAAGACTTATTTGGTGTGGGCTCGGCAGTGCCCACCGGTGCGCTTTACAGGGCCTTGTCGGGTGGCCCGGCAAGGGTCTTGCTGTGGCACGCTGGCCTCCCCGACAAGGGTCTTGCCGTGGCGCGCTTGGCCTCCCCGGCAAGGGTCTTGCCGGGGGTCTTGTGGGTTCCTTCGGTGAGGATGGTTGCCTTCTTATCCTCATTTGATCTTGAGCATTCTATGTCTTCACAAAGATCTGCATGCCACCACGGAGGTGCCTCCCGAGCCCTGTCCCAACGCATTTGTCTGAGTGTTGGTGGGCTCAAGGGTGGTTCGCTCGGCTGGTGTGGGCGGGCTTCCCCGGCAAGGGTCTTTCCGGGGCCGCTGAGGCTGCCCTGGCAAGGGTCCTTGCCGGGAAAACCTGCTTCGTCCATATGATCCTTGTGACCTTGGTCCTTGTCGTTGCTTCGTTTGCCTTGTGGCCTCGGCTCCTCTCCTGTTTCCCTTTCTTGCCATGTATGTGCGTGGCCGTGGCGGGAGGCTCTGACTGCCCGTGCACAAGTAAGGGGGTCAAAACAAAGCCCCTACTTTTGTACACCGACATTCGGTTCATCAAATCACATAATTCATAATAAAAATCGTCATCGAACGTTAAGCATGCGGACCCTACGAGTTCGAGAACTATGTAGACATGACCGAGACACATCTCCGTTCAATATCCAATAGCGGAACCTGGATGCTCATATTGGCTCCTACATATTCTACGAAGATCTTTATCGGTCAAACCGCATAACAACATACGTTGTTCCCTTTGTCATCGGTATGTTACTTGCCCGAGATTCGATCGTCGGTATCATCATACCTAGTTCAATCTCGTTACCAGCAAGTCTCTTTACTCGTTCCGTAATGCGGCATCTCGCAACTAACTCATTAGTCACATTGCTTGCAAGGCTTATAGTGATGAGCATTACCGAGAGGGCCCAGAGATAGCTCTCCGATACAAGGAGTGACAAATCCTAATCTCAATCTATGCCAACTCAACAAACACCATCAGACACACCTGTAGAGAATCTTTATAATCACCCGTTTACGTTGTGACGTTTGATAGCACACAAGGTGTTCCTCCGGTATTCGGGAGTTGCATAATCTCATAGTCAGAGGAACATGTATAAGTCATGATGAAAGCAATAGCAATAAAACTAAACGATCATTAATGATAAGCTAATGGATGGGTCTTGTCCATCACATCATTCTCTAATGATGTGATCCCATTCATCAAATGACAACACATGTCTATGGTTAGGAAACTTAACCATCTTTGATTAACGAGCTAGTCAAGTAGAGGCATACTAGGGACACTTTGTTTGTCTATGTATTCACACATGTACTAAGTTTCCGGTTAATACAATTCTAGCATGAATAATAAACATTTATCATGATATAAGGAAATATAAATAACAACTTTATTATTGCCTCCAGGGCATATTTCCTTCAGTAGAGGTAGCGTGCCGACGGCGATCACATCGACCTTGGAACCATTTCCGACGCGCATCGTCACATCGTCCTTAGTCAATATTCGTTTAATCTGTAGCCCCTGTTTCAAGTTGCAAAAATGAGCAACAGGAACCAGTATCAAATACCTAGGCGCTACGACGAGCATTAGTAAGGTACACATCAATAACATGTGAGTCAAGTGATTATGATATCCAGAAATTCTGAGTATGTGTTCACTGACAGAACTATTCTCCTCCATCTTGCAGCTATAGAACTTGTTGGAGACTTCATATCTCTCAACTCGGGCATTTGCTTGAAATATTAACTCCAACTCCTGGAACATCTCATATGCTCCATGACGTTCAAAATGTCTTTGAAGTCCCGATTCTAATCCGTAAAGCATGGCACACTGAACTATCGAGTAGTCATCAGATTTTGCTAGCCAAACGTTCATAACATCCGGAGTTCCTCCTGCAGCAGGCCTTGCACCTAGCGGTGCATCAAGGACGTAATTCTTTTGTGCAGCAATGAGGATAATCCTCAAGTTACAGACCCAATCCGTGTAGTTGCTACCATCATCTTTAAACTTAGCTTTCTCTAGGAACGCATTAAAAGTCAAGGTAACGGTAGCACGGGCCATTGATCTACAACATAGATATGAAAAAACTATCAGGACTAAGTTCATGATAAATTAAAGTTCAATTAATCATATTACTTAAGAACTCCCACTTAGATAGACATCCCTCGAGTCATCTAAATGATCACGTGATCCATATCAACTAAACCATATGTCCGATCATCACTTGAGATGGAGTAGTTTTCAATGGTGAACCTATCTATGTTGATCATATCTACTATATGATTCACGTTCGACCTTTCGGTCTCAGTGTTCCGAGGCCATGTCTGTACATGCTAGGCTCATCAAGTTTAACCCGAGTATTCCGCACGTGCAAAACTGTCTTGCACCCGTTGTATGTGAACGTAGAGCTTATCACACCCAATCATCACGTGGTGTCTCGGCACGACGAACTGTCGCAACGGTGCATACTCAGGGAGAACACACATACCTTGAAATTTAGTGAGGGATCATCTTATAATGCTACCGCCGTACTAAGCAAAATAATATGCATAAAAGATAAACATCACATGCAATCAAAATATGTGACATGATATGGTCATCATCATCTTGTGCCTTTGATCTCCATCTCCAAAGCACCGTCATGATCTCCATCGTCACCGGCTTGACACCTTGATCTCCATCATAGCGTCGTTGTCGTCTCGCCAACTATTTCTTCTACAACTATCACTAACGCATAGTGATAAAGTAAAGCAATTACATGGTGATTGCATTTCATACAGTAAAGCGACAACCATAAGGCTCCTGCCAGTTGCCGATAACTTATACAAAAAATGATCATCTCATACAATAACGTATATCACATCATGTCTTGACCATATCACATCACAACATGCCCTGCAAAAACAAGTTAGACGTCCTCTACTTTGTTGTTGCAAGTTTTACGTGGCTTCTACGGGCTTCTAGTAAGAACCGTTCTTACCTACGCATCAAAACCACAATGATGTTTCATCAAGTGTGCTATTTTAACCTTCAACAAGGACAAGCCGTAGTCAAATTTGATTCAACTAAAGTTGGAGAAACAGACACCTGCTAGCCACCTTTATGCAAAACAAGTTGCATGTCTATCGATGGAACCGGTCTCATGAACGTGGTCATGTAAGATTGGTCTAGGCCGCTTCATCCAACAATACCGCCAAATCAAAATAAGACGTTGGTGGTAAGCAGTATGACTATGATCGCCCACAACTCTTTGTGTTCTACTCGTGTAAATCATCTACGCATAGACCTCGCTCGGATGCCACTGTTGGGAAACGTAGCGTGCAATTTCAAAAAACTCCTACGATCACGCAATATCTATCTAGGAGATGCATAGCAATGAGAGGGGAGAGTGTGTCCACGTACCCTCGTAGACCGAAAGCGGAAATGTTAGCTTAACGCAGTTAATGTAGTCGAACATCTTCGCGATCCAACCGATCAAGCACCGAACGTACGACACCTCCGAGTTCTGCACACGTTCAGCTCGATGACGTCCCTCGAACTCTTGATCTAGCAAAGTGTCAAGGGAGAGTTTCGTGGCGTGATGACGGTGATGGTGATGTGATCCGCGCAGGGCTTCACCTAAGCACTACGACAATATGACCGGAGGAGTAAACTATGGACGGGGGGCCCGCACACGGCTAAGAGAACAATTGATGTGCTTTTGTAACATTCCAAATTTTCAATTTGGAATGTTATACATTAGGTCATCATGCATATCATATTTTTCTCGCATTTTCCGATCCTAGAAAATTTCACGCAACTCAAGGACCCTCGGAGAGAGTCGGAAGTTTCATTATTTTCATATTTGGGATTTCTCAAATTTTGAAAATAGGATCATTGGATTTATTTAATTATCTTCATAAAGTTTTTCCTATAAAAACTTAAGAGAGGGAATAATATGACTTTCCCAATATTTAGGAAAAATGGAGATTTTATAAATAAATCAAATTTGGATTTGGAAGATTTATTTTGCTTAGGCAAAATGAGCATTTTAAAAATTTATGCATGTTTGCTGCTTTTAAAGTTCATTTTGTTCGACTCATTTTTAGGAGTCGGGGAAAATTATTTTATTAAAATCGGAGTTCGCTTTGGTATTTTTTTTAATCCGTTTTGTTTTGTTTTAAAAAACTACTTCTGGGCCAAGGCCCGGCCCAGCCCAGCGCCCACCTCCCACCTCTCTCCTCACAAGACGCCACGCTTGAGCCCCCGCCGCCAAGACGCCCGCGCCGCCGCGTGTCCGGGTCGGACACGCCGTCGCCGCCCCCAGGCCCCCTTCCCAAGCCGCCAGCCCCCCTTCTATTTATACCGCCCCCCTCTCTCCTCACCTCGAGCCGCCGCCGCCCTCACCAAGCCGCCGCCGACGCGTCGCCTCCCGCCGACCCTTGACCTACCCGACCTCGCCGCGCCAGCCCCGCTGAGCCCGCCGAAGCACCGGAGGTAGCCGCCGCCGCCCCGCCCCGATCCGGTTTTCTTTAGAAAACCCGATCCGGTTTTTTTTCGAGATGTTCGGTTTTTTTAAAAAAACCCTAGATGGTTTTAATTTTTCGGTTTTCTTAATTAACGAACGTTCACCGAACCGTTCGTTTCAATGAACGTGTTCGTTGGATTAGTTCTGTTAACGAACGTCCGTTATTTAATCCGTTCGTCGTTTTCTTTTAATCGGATATAATCCGTTATTTTTCTGATTCGATTTCCGATCCGATTTTCAAATCTGTTTTATTTCTTGCTCGTTTATCGGAATCAGGTGATTCAAGCGCCTGGAGTTTCGTTACGAAACCGCCGTTCCGACTAACCTACTTACACAGAGTTTTGCTACTGTAAAATTTTGACTTAGTTTCAGATTGCTAAACCGAGTCGTTCTCTCTCGAGTTCCGACTTTTGATGTTTTTTTTGATTCGATTCTTTTGCAACCAGGGTTCTTAAGTTGAACTATCTGGTTAGATCTTTTATTCGAGATTTCCCCGTGCATTAGATGAGTACTTATTGTATGCTTGTTGTTTGTCTGCGTTAGATCACCCGGAGTGCGCCGCTTGTTACTTCGAATCTCTAGGTCTCGCAGATCATCAGCAAGGCAAGTAACACTTGATCATACCTTTTCTACTACCCAGTTTTATTGCATTAGATCAAACCCTCAAACACTTGCATATTTAGGATCTAATTAAATTGTGGGTTGGGAAGTAGATTGAGGTAGTACCTATTACTGCTTTTACTTATGAAACCTTGGGAGTTACTTCTACGCTTGCTTATTATGCTATGCTATGCTAGTAGACGTGGATTGGGTGAGTGAATATCCATGACAGATGTGAGGTTGTTAATTTAATGGTTTATCTAAGGTGGCAACTTAAACACACATCCGGGTGGACTGAGGCACTGGTTTCTATCAGACTTGCTCAGTATTTATTCGGACCGCCACCTGTGCTCTAAGGGATCATAAGGTTGTTCAAACTAGAAACTTCCGTGTGCAGCCACAAGCCATTATGGGCTCGCATAGTTGACTAAGTTGTGCGAACTCTTACGGGTAGACTAGCAGATGTAGGGGAAAGTAGGTGTACCGGTCTACCCACAAGTAAGGTGCTAAGCGCTTCGAAAGACCTGTGTCTCGGTCATCCGTTTCTCAAACACCATGCAGTGCGAGAACCAAGCGGAGGCGATCGAGTCTTGTGGGGAAAAGTGCGCAAACCTCTGCAGAGTGTAAAAACTAATCATGATTAGCCGTGTCCTCGGTTATGGACAATCTTGAGTATCTAGCACTTGAATATCATGTGAATCTCAACATGTTACTCTAATAATAAAGTTATTGGGTTTTAATGAGTACTTTTTAATTGGGATTGAGGATGCTGTCAACCATTCTCAATGTTTAACAACCACCATGATAATTAAATAAAATTATTCCTTTGATGTAGGGAAAAACCAGCTTTATGCAAAAATGTAAATCAGAGAGCCTTACCACCAGCCATATATGCATGTAGTATAGGCTTGTTGCTTCATTGTTCTCTATGTGTTACATTGCCAAGATATTCCATGTCTTGACCCGTTTTGGGCTGCAACTTTCACGTTGCAGACTTTTCGCATTTACGATTAAGGTGTTAGGTCGTGGTTCTATACTCAAGTGATGCCGATGGAGTTGATGGACTCACTTGTCTTCCAAGCCTTCATTGTTATTATTAGATGGCCTTAAGCCATATTATTGTATTAAGTTCCCTTGTGGACAACGATGTAATAAGTGTGTGATTGCTACTACGCTATAAATCCTTTGAAGTATTGTGTGGTGTCGACATCGATCCAGGGATGACATCGAGCACGAGCACTAGATCCATTCGAGTCCGGTCGCCACAGAGAATGGTATCGAGCACACGCAATCGTGAGGACACGACCACTAAGATAAAGGCATAGATCACTATTCTCTTCCCATTTTCTAACTCCTCATCTTTTCTACTCTCTTTAGGATGAAGGACTGAAGATCAAGTACACCCAACCGGATGAAGGCACACCTTTTGGATTTCACTTGAAGGAAGTTACCAAGCACCGAACATTGGACTACCCAGCATCACCGGACTTTCAACGCCACTGCTCAAGAGGAGCTGGAAGATTCACGCTCACGTTCCAGAAGGACATTCGCCCCAATCACCAAGCCTATAGATAGTGTTTTCAAGGCACCAACTTGGAGTCCGGGAAAGAGCATGGCAGCTCACATCACCATGGGACGCCTTGGAGAAGTTTATCAAGAAGACCTCAAGGACACTATCTACCAGATTTGCGGACGCCGAGATAACAAATGGGACGTCACAAGACCAAGAAGGATAGATCCATTGCAGCGTTCATCCAGAGTTAAACCAAAGCACATTCGATGCCAGGAGAACCAGATGTGCAATGATATGTTGGAGTTGCAGAATGCAAAGGGAAGGATCGTCGAACTTGAAGAAGAACTAAAGACAACTCGCAAGGACTATATGGACGAGATCGTAGCGCTAGCAAGACACAATAACGATCTTAAGTACGAGATTGAAGAACTCAAGAAAAAGTTGGCGCTCAGGAATGAAGACCAGTATGTCGATTGCCCAAGCGACTACATCAACATCGACGACACCGATTCGGATCCAAGTGAACCCGACTTTGAAGATGAAGCAGGAGCAGACATTATGGAGTCTTCCACCGGTTCAAATTAGTAGAAGTCCCCCACTTATTAGTAGAATTTGCGCCCCCTGTAATCAGTATAGTACAAGCACTGTTGCGATAGTTAGATCGTTGTAAGCCCTTGTTTGATTGAATGAAGTGATTTTGTGTGTATTTGCTCATGTGCATTTGGGTAGTGATTCCCTTAGACCTCATTCTATTCTAAATTCTCATCTGTTCTAAACCCGTCAGATGCCTCCGAGACGCGACTCCAGATTCGCTTTTCCGCCAGAGATCACCCAACCGATCCAGCAGAGAATACCGATTCAAACATTGGTGCGTAACCAGGCAACAACAACACCAACAACCCACCACCACCACCACTGCGGATCATCCGACTCGCTTTCCTTAGACTAAACCCGCCGGTGTATTCCAAAGAGCACCAAGCCCATTGTAGCAGATGACTGCTCCGCAAGATAGGAAGGAGCTGACCAACTGCAGGATGCACAGATGGAGAAAGAGTGAAGTTTGCAAAGCACATTAGCTTGAAGGACCCGCAAGACATGGTGGGAGAATTTCACAGCCACTTACCTCAGAGACACCGCCACATGGGATCAGTTTCAGCAAGCTTTCAGACCGCCCATGTTTCAGGGGAGCTATGGCCATGAAGAAGCGTGAGTTTCGCAACTTACGCCAAGGAGGAAGGATTGGCAAGACGTGGATGACTTTAGTAAATTAGCACGTTATGCCCCGGATGACGTTGCTACCGATGCAGCTAAACAGAGAAGTTTCTAGAAGGACTGAATGATGAGTTCAAGATGCCGTTGATGGTAGCCAGTTTCAATAACTACCAGGAGTTAGTAGACCGAGCCCTCATGATTGAAGGAAAGCAAAGAAGAATTGAGAACTGCAAGCGGAAGTATGGGCAAGGGAAGTATAACTCGGAGCTCAGCAGAAACCTCGTTATACCCCTAAGTCAGAATTCAGTTTCAGCATACCCATGGAGGAGGTAATTCGCATAACCATAACAGCACCAAGAATGGGAACGGGAATGGAGGAAGCAGCGGACGTAATCGCACCAACCCGTCAACACCATCCAAAGTAGACCTGAGTCATATTACTTGCTTTAAGTGCCGCAAGACTGGGCATTATGCCAATGACTGTCCAGAAGGCCAGAATGGAAATGGCAATGGAAGCTCTGGAAAGAAACCCAACCCTTTCAATAGGGGACAGGTGAACCACATTGAAGTGGAGGAGGTTGAAGATCAGCCCGATGCAAGATGTCGGTAAGTTTTTGGTTAAGTCATTTATCGCACTAGTTCTTTTCGATACCGGTGCATCGCATTCATACATATCAAGGGGATTTGTAGAGAAGTATAGCCTACCTACCGGATTCTTAAAACCCTTTGCTAGTAAGCTCACCAGAGCGGAGTATATGGCCGACAAGGATGTTTTCAAGTACCATTAAGTATAGGAAGGCATGTATTTCCATTTAATTTGATCATTCTGGAATCGCAAGGATTTGATGTAATTCTCGGTATGGATTGGCTGTCGATGTATGGAGGAAACATCGATTGCGCAAGTAAGACGCTTTTTCTCACAACACCAGAAGGAAGAAGGATTAAGTATGTATCACGGCATCAGCCGAGAAGAGCGCAAGTTAATTGCCTATCAGGAGTGGTGCAGGAAGAAGTACCAGTGGTGAAGGATTTTCCTGATGTATTTCCGGAAGAGTTGCCAGGAATGCCACCGGATAGAGACATTGAGTTTTTGATCGAGCTGTTGCCAGGAACAGGCCCGATATCGAAGCGACCGTATAGGATGCCAAAGACAGGATTTGGCGGAAATCAAGAAGCAGATTAAGGAGCTTTTGGATAAAGGTTTTATACGCCCAAGTTCTTCACCTTGGGGATCACCCGTTTTGCTAGTGGAGATTCAGTCAACGCTGATGGACAAAATCAGAGAAGCCCAAAAGGCAGATAAGGGAGTTGCCTCTATAAAGGAGAAAATGAGCAAAGGAAAAGCTAAAGGATTTCGTGAGGATGAGCATGATACCCTATGGTTTGAAGACCGTGTTTATGTGCCCAATGACCCGTAGATCGTGAAGTTGATTTTACAAGAAGCTCATGATTCACCCTATTCGATTCACCCAGGAAATACCAAGATGTACTTGGATTTGAAGAATACTTTACGGTGGACCGGAATGAAGAAGGATATTGCGTAGTATGTAGCAGTTTGCGATGTATGTCGAGAAAGTAAAGGCGTAACATCGAAGCCAGCAGGATTGTTACAACCATTGCCGATACCGAATGGAAGTGGGATAAACTAGGCATGGATTTTATCACAGGGTTGCCAAAGACTCGTTCAGGATATGACTCGATTTGGGTTATAGTCGACCGCTTAACAAAGGTAGCTCATTTCATTCCGGTCAAGACCACCTATAGCGAGTGCTAAGTTGGCAAAGATATACATGACCAGAATTGTGTGCTTACACGGAGTTCCGAGGAGCATCAGACGAGATAGAGGAACCCGGTTTACCTCAAAATTTTGGAACCAGTTGCACGAAACATTGGGAACCCGATTGGAATTCAAGATGACTTTCCACCCACGTAATCGATGGGCAGACCGAGAGAGTCAATCAGATTTTGGAGGACATCTTTGAGAGCTTGTGCCCTAGATTATGGATCTAGCTGGGATGATAATTTGCCGTATGTAGAATTTTCCTACAACAACAGTTACCAAACCAGCTTGAAGATGGCACCTTCGAGGCTCAGTATGGAAGAAGGTGCAGGACACCGTTGTTATGGGACGAAACTGGAGATCGCCGCTTGTTTGGACCAGATTTGATTAAGGAGTGCGAACAGAGAGTTAAGTTGATTCGAGATGTGCTCAAGGTAGCCCAGTCCTGCATAAAAGAGCTATGCCGATTCAAAGCGCAAAGCGATTGAGTATGAAGTTGGAGACAGAGTATATCTTAGAGTATCCCCGCTTGAGGAGTTAAGCGTTTTGGAGTTAAAGGAAAGTTAGCACCTGCTTCGTTGGACCGTATAAGATTTTGCAACGCATGGGAGAAGTTGCTTATAAGTTGGAATTACCAGAAGGACTGTCAGGAGTTCATGATGTATTCCATGTTTCTCAGTTGAAGAAATGTCACCCCGAGATAGCAGAGGTACCATTAAGAGACACAGTGCCACTGGAAGCAATTCAGTTGAAGGATGACTTGACATATGAGGAAAGACCGGTTAAGATTCTCGATTATGCCAGCAGAGTTACCCGCAGCAAGGTTATCAAGTTTTGCAAAGTTCAGTGGAGCCACCACACTGAGGATGAAGCCACAGGGGAAAGACAGGAAGTGTTGCTCAAGGACCACCTCACCTATTTTCTAGCCAACCCGAATCTCGAGGCGAGATTCATCTTAAGAGGTAGGTTTGTAACATCCCAAATTTTCAATTTGGAATGTTATACATTAGGTCATCATGCATATCATATTTTTCTCGCATTTTCCGATCCTAGAAAATTTCACGCAACTCAAGGACCCTCGGAGAGAGTTGGAAGTTTCATTATTTTCATATTTGGGATTTCTCAAATTTTGAAAATAGGATCATTGGATTTATTTAATTATCTTCATAAAGTTTTTCCTATAAAAACTTAAGAGAGGGAATAATATGACTTTCCCAATATTTAGGAAAAATGGAGATTTTATAAATAAATCAAATTTGGATTTGGAAGATTTATTTTGCTTAGGCAAAATGAGCATTTTAAAAATTTATGCATGTTTGCCGCTTTTAAAGTTCATTTTGTTCGACTCATTTTTAGGAGTCGGGGAAAATTATTTTATTAAAATCGGAGTTCGCTTTGGTATTTTTTTTAATCCGTTTTGTTTTGTTTTAAAAAATAGCGCTTCTGGGCCAAGGCCCAGCCACGCCTTGCCCACCTCCTCTCTCCCTCACAAGACGCCCACATGCTGAGCCCGCGCCACAAGACGCCACCGCTGCCGCCGCCTGTCCGGGTCGGACACGCCGTCGCCGCCGCCTGGCCCCTTTCCCAAGCCGGCCAGCCCCTCTCTCTCTCACCTCGAGCCGCCGCCGCCCTCACCCGAGCCGCCGCCGACGCCGCCTTGCCGCCGCCCGACGTCGCCTCCGCCGACCGACCCCACCGGACCCCCTCGCCGTGAGCCCCGCTGAGCCCGGGCTGGCACCGAGGTAGCCGCCGCCCGCCCGATCCGGTTTTCTTTAGAAAACCCGATCCGGTTTTTTCGAGATGTTCGGTTTTTAAAAACCCTAGATGGTTTTAATTTTTCGGTTTTCTTAATTAACGAACGTTCACCGAGCCGTTCGTTTCAATGAACGTGTTCGTTGGATTAGTTCTGTTAACTAACGTCCGTTATTTAATCCGTTCGTCATTTTCTTTTTATCGGATTTAATCCGTTATTTTTCTTATTCGATTTCCGATCCGATTTTCAAATCTGTTTTATTTCTTGCTCGTTTATCGGAATCAGGTGATTCAAGCGCTCGGAGTTTAGATTCTGAAACCGCCGTTCCGACTAACCTACTTACACAGAGTTTTGCTACTGTAAAATTTTGACTTAGTTTCAGATTGCTAAACCGAGTCGTTCTCTCTCGAGTTCCGACTTTCGATGTTTTTTTTGATTCGATTCTTTTGCAACCAGGGTTCTTAAGTTGAACTATCTGGTTAGATCTTTTATTCGAGATTTCCCCGTGCATTAGGTGAGTACTTATTGTATGCTTGTTGTTTGTCTGCGTTAGATCACCCGGAGTGCGCCGCTTGTTACTTGAATCTCTAGGTCTCATGGATCATCAGCAAGGCAAGTAACACTTGATCATACCTTTTCTACTACCCAGTTTTATTGCATTAGATCAAACCCTCAAACACTTGCATATTTAGGATCTAATTAAATTGTGGGTTGGGAAGTAGATTGAGGTAGTACCTATTACCTGTTTTACTTATGAAACCTTGGGAGTTACTTCTACGTTTGCTTATTATGCTATGCTATGCTAGTAGACGTGGATTGGGTGAGTGAATATCCATGACAGATGTGAGGTTGTTAATTTAATGGTTTATCTAAGGTGGCAACTTAAACACACATCTGGGTGGATTGAGGCACCTGGTTTCTATCAGGACTTGCATGTATTTCTTCGGACCGCCACCCAGGCTCTAAGGGATCAGAAGGTTATTCAAACTAGAAACTTCCGTGTGCAGCCACAAGCCATTATGGGCTCTGGCATAGTTGACTAAGTTGTGCGAACTCTTACGGGTAGACTAGCAGATGTAGGGGAAAGTAGGTGTGCGGTCTACCCACAAGTAAGGTGCTAAGCGCTTACGAAAGACTGTGTCTCGGTCATCCGCTTCTCAAACACCATGCGGTCACGAGAACCAAGCGGAGGCGATCGAGTCTTAATGGGGAAAAGTGCGCAAACCTCTGCAGAGTGTAAAAACTAATCATGATTAGCCGTGTCCTCGGTTATGGACAATCTTGAGTATCTAGCACTTGAATATCATGTGAATCTCAACATGTTACTCTAATAATAAAGTTATTGGGTTTTAATGAGTACTTTTTAATTGGGATTGAGGATGTCACAACCATTCTCAATGTTTAACAACCACCATGATAGTGAAATAAAATTATTCCTTTGATGTAGGGAAAAACCATTTATGCAAAAATGTAACCATAGAGCCTTACCACCAGCCATATATGCATGTAGTATAGGCTTGTTGCTTCATTGTTCTCTATGTGTTACATTGCCAGCATATTCCATGTCTTGACCCGTTTTGGGCTGCAACTTTCACGTTGAGACTTTTTACGACGATTAAGGTGTTAGGTCGTGTTTCTATACTCAGTGATGCCGATGGAGTTGATGGACTCACTTGTCTTCCAAGCCTTCAGCTGTTATTATTAGATGGCCTTAAGCCATATTATTGTATTAAGTTCCCTTGTGGACAACGATGTAATAAGTGTGTGATTGCTACTCTGCTATAAATCCTTCGAAGTACTGTGTGGTGTCGGCATTACTGATCCAGGGATGACACTGAGCACAGAGCACTAGATCCATTCGGGTCTGGTCGCTACAGCTTTGGGGTGCCTCCCTGCCCCCGTATATAAAGGAGGAGAGGGGAGGAGGCCGGCCCTAGGGGGCACGCCAGGTGGGGGGACCCACTAGGACTCCTAGTCCTAGTCGGTTTCCCCCTTCCTTCTCATGGAGGGGGAAAGGGGGAAGGAGAGGGAGAGGGGGAAGGAAATGGGGGCCGCACCCTCTCCCCTTGTCCAATTCGGACTGCCCATGGGGGGCGCCACACCTTGTGGGCTGCTCTCTCTCTCTCCCCTATGGCCCATAGTGGCCCGTTACTTTCCCCGGGGGGTTCCGATAACCCCTCGGTATTCCGATAAATATCTGAATCACTCTGAAACCATTCCGGTGTCCGAATACTATTGTCCAATATATCAATATTTACCTCTAGACCATTTCAAGACTCCACGTCATGTTCGTGATCTCATCCGGGACTCCGAACAATCTTCGGTCACCAAAACACATAACTCATAATACAAATCATCATCGAACGTTAAGCCTGTGGACCCTACGGGTTCGATAACTATGTAGACATGATCGAGACACATCTCCGATCAATAACCAACTGCGGAACCTGGATGCTCATATTGGTTCCTACATATTCTATGAAGATCTTTATCGGTCAAACCGCAGTGACAACATACGTTATTCCCTTTGTCATCGGTATGTTACTTGCCCGAGATTCGATCGTCGGTGTCCTCTTACCTAGTTCAATCTCGTTACCAGCTAGTCTCTTTACTTGTTTCGTAATTTATCATCCCGCAACTAACTCATTAGTCGCATTGCTTGCAAGGCTTATCATGATGTGCATTACCGAGAGGGGCCAGAGATACCTCTCCGATACTCGGAGTGACAAATCCTAATCTCAATCTATGCCAACCCAACAAACACCTTTGGAGACATCTGTAGAGCATCTTTATAATCACCCAGTTACATTGTGACGTTTGATAGCACACAAGGTGTTCCTCCAGTATTCGGGAGTTGCATAATCTCATAGTCAAAGGGAATATGTATAAGTCATGAAGAAAGCAATAGCAATAAAACTTAACGATCATTATGCTAAGCTAACGGATGGGTCTTGTCCATCACTTCATTCTCCTAATGATGTGATCCCGTTCATCAAATGACAACACATGTCTATGGTCAGGAAACTTAACCATCTTTGATTAACGAGCTAGTCAAGTAGATGCATACTAGGGACACTTTGTTTTGTCTATGTATTCACACATGTATCAAGTTTTTGGTTAATACAATTCTAGCATGAATAATTAATAAATATTTATCATGATATGAGGAAATATAAATGACAACTTTATTATTGCCTCTAGGGCATATTTGCTTCAGGAAGAACTCTGAATTCCTGTCTCCCCTAGTAAGCCAGTCCGCCCGGCCCCGTTGGAGCCAGTAGATTTCTTCTTGTTCTAGAAGTTTTTCAATCTGCATGTGTAGGTCATGTTTCTTAACCACTTCTTCATCTAATAGTGGTCCCGACAGTACTACGTTCAATTCTTTCTGCAACTCCTGGAGTTTGTTACGAGGTCCCTTAAGAACCTCTCTATCCCAGCGATGAAGAGCCACATGAACATCTGCAGTGCTGATCGCTAGTGGCACGGAGCCCAACTCCTTGCGCTTGCCCCACGCAGTTTGAACGATTGTTTCAATATCTTCCTCCGCTAGCTGATACGTCTCCAACGTATCTATAATTTTTGATTGCTCCATGCTACTTTACTACTGTTTTAGGCAATATTGGGCTTTATTATCCACTTCTATATTATTTTTGGGACTAACCTATTAACCGGAGGCCCAGCCCAGATTTGTTGTTTTATGCCTATTTCAGTGTTTCGAGGAAAAGGAATATCAGACGGAGTCAAAACGGAACGAAATCAACTAGAGAAGTTATTTTTGGAAGGAAACCCACCTGATGGACTTGGACCACACGTCAGAAGATACGGGAGGTGCTCACGAGGGTGGGGGGCACACCCACCCCCTGGGTGCGCCCCCCTGCCTCGTGGGGCCCCCGTAGCTCCACCGACGTACCCCCTGCACCCATATACACCGTCGTACCCTAAAACTTCCATAACAGAAGATAGATCGGGAGTTCCGCCGCCGCAAGCCTCTGTAGCCACCAAAAACCAATTGGGACCCCTTTCCCAGACTCACGGAGGGGGGATCCATCTCCGGTGGCCATCTTCATCATCCCGGCGCTCTCCATGACGAGGAGGGAGTAGTTCACCCTCGGGGCTGAGGGTATGTACCAGTAGCTATGTGTTTGATCTCTCTCTCTCATGTACTCTCTCGGGTTCCCTCGGTGGCACGATCTTGATGTATCCCGAGCTTTGCTATTGTAGTTGGATCTTATGATGTTTCTCCCCCTCTACTCTCTTGTGATGAATTGAGTTTCCCCTTTGAAGTTATCTTATCGGATTGAGTCTTTTATGAGAACACTTGATGTATGTCTTGGTGATCAACTTGCGGGTTTCGTGACATTGGGAACCTATGCATAGGGGTTGGTACACGTTCTTGACTCTCCGGTAGAAACTTTGGGGCACTCTTTGAAGTACTTTTATGTTGGTTGGATGAATCTGAGATTGTGTGATGCATATCGTATAATCATGCCCACGGATACTTGAGGTGACATTGGAGTGTCTAGGTGACATTAGGGTTTTGGTTGATTTGTATCTTAAGGTGTTATTCTAGTACGAACTCTTTTATAGATTGATCTAAAAGAATAGCTTTGAGGTGGTTTCGTACCCTACCATAATCTCTACGTTTGTTCTCCGCTATTAGTGGTTTGGAGTGACTCTTTGTTGCATGTTGAGGGATTGTTATATGATCTATCTATGTTATTATTGTTGAGAGAACTTGCACTAGTGAAAGTATGAACCCTAGGCCTTGTTTCCTATCATTGCAATACCGTTTACGCTCACTTTTACCGCTCGCTACCTTTCTGTTTCTATATTTTCAGATTACAATTACCTTTATCTACCATCCATATTGCACTTGTATCACCATCTCTTCGCCGAACTAGTGCACCTATACAATTTACCATTGTATTCGGTGTGTTTGGGACACAAGAGACTCTTTGCTATTTTGTTGCAGGGTTGCTTGAGAGAGACCATCTTCATCCTACACCTCCCACGGATTGATAAACCTTAGGTCATCCACTTGAGAGAAATTTGCTACTGTCCTACAAACCTGTGCACTTGCAGGCCCAACAACGTCTACAAGAAGAAGGTTGTGTAGTAGACATCAAGCTCTTTTCTGGCGCCGCTGTCTTGGGAGGCTAGGTAAGTGAAGGTATATCTTTAGATCTTGCAATCGAATCTTTTTGTTTCTTGTTTTAGCACTAGTTTAGTTTATAAAAGAAAACTACAAAAAATGGAATTAAGTTTGTCTCATACGCTTCACATTTTAATATCTTTCGTGAGAATGATGGAAAGGAAAATTGTGCCAAAGTGCTAGAAGAAGAATTACATAGAATGCTTGGCATGAAATATGTGAATGATGAGCATGATTGCAATGTTGTTAGTATGAATTTCTTGAATATCCATGATGCTAATGATATGCAAAGCCACAAGCTTGGGGATGCTATGTTTGATGAAGATGATATATATTGTCCCACAATCTTTGATGAGCAAATTTACTATGATGAAAGCATGCCTCCTATCTATGATGATTATTGTGATGACACGTGTCACGATAAATAATAATGATAACCATGAAACTTGTCATCTTGATCTTAATTCTCAATCACATGATAGTTATTTTGTTGAGTTTGCTCCACTATTTTTCATGAGAAGAATTTTTCTTATGTGGAGAGTAATAAAATTTCTATGCTAGTAGATCATGAAAAGAATGCTTTAGGTGCTGGTTATATTGTTGAATTCATTCATGATGCTACTGAAAATTATTATGAGGGAGGAACATATGCTTGTAGGAGTTGCAATAATATCAAGTTTCCTCTCTATGTGCTTAAAGTTTTGAAGTTATGCTTGTTTTTCCTTCCTATGCAAGTTGATTCTTGTTCCCATAAGTTGTTTGCTCATAAAATACCTATGCATAGGAAGTGGGTTAGACTTAAATGTGCTAGTCATATTCTTCATGATGCTCTCTTTATGTTTCAATCCTTATCTCTTATGTGAGCATCATTGAAATCATAATGCCTAGCTAGGGGCGTTAAACGATAGCGCTTGTTGGGAGGCAACCCAATTTTATTTTAGTTTATTTCTTTTTGGTTCTGCTTAGTAATAAATAATCCATCTAGCCTCTGTTTATATGTGGTTTTATCTTCTAATTAGTGTTTGTGCCAAGTTAAACCTATTAGATCTTCTTGGGAGATAGTTATTTGATCTTGCTGTAATTTCCAGAATCTTTGCGCTCAGTGCCCGAATTGTTAAAAATCACCAGAACATGATAAAATAGTTATTCCAATTGCTTCTGATCAATAAACAAATTGTCCAGGTCGTCTAATTTTGGTAGAATTTGTTGAGTTCCAGAAGTTTGCGTTAGTTACAGATTACTACAGACTGTTCTGTTTTTGACAGATTCTGTTTTGCGTGTGTTGTTTGCTTATTTTGATGAATCTATGGCTAGTAAAATAGTTTATAATCCATAGAGAAGTTGGAATACAGTAGGTTTAACACCAATATAAATAAATAATGATTTCATTACAGTACCTTAAAGTAGTCTTTTGTTTTCTTTCTCTAACGGAGCTCACGAGATTTCTATTGAGTTTTGTGTTGTGAAGTTTTCAAGTTTTGGGTGAATTCTTTTGATGGATTATGGAACAAGGAGTGGCAAGAGCCTAAGATTGGGGATGCCCATGGCACCCCCAAGATAATCCAAGGACACCAAAAGTCAAAGCTTGGGGATGCCGGAAGGCATCCCCTCTTTAAATCCACTTCCATCGGTAATTTACTTGGAGCTATATTTTTATTCACCAACATAATATGTGTTTTGGTTGGAGCGTCTTGTATTATTTGCGTCTTTGCTTGTTAGTTTACCACAATCATCCTTGCTGTACACACCTTTTTAGAGAGCCATACATGATTTGGAACTTGTTAGAATACTCTATGTGCTTCACTTATATCTTTTGAGCTTGACAGTTTTGCTCGTAGTGCTTCACTTATATCTTTTGAGCATGATAATTTTTGCTCTAGTGCTTCACTTATATCCTTCAGAGCACGGTGGTGGATTTGTTTTAAAGAAACTATTGATCTCTCATGCTTCACTTAGATTATTTTGAGAGTCGTTAATAGCATGGTAATATGCTTAATGTTAATATACTTGGTGTTCAAGATATGTGAAACTTTCTTTTTGGTGAATTGAATACTAAGATAAATTTAATGCTTAATAATTGTTTTGAGATATGGATGTAATAATATCAAAGTCGTGCTAGTTGATAATTGTGAATTTGAGAAATACTTGTGTTGAAGTTTGCAAGTCCCGTAGCATGCACGTATGGGTAAAGTTGTGTAGCAAATTTGAAACATGAAGTGTATCTGGCTTGTGCATCCTTATGAGTGGCGGTCGGGGAATGAGCGATGGTATTTTACTACCAATCTATCCCCTAGGAGCATTGTGCGTAGTACTTGATTTTTGATGGCTTCTAAATTTTTGCAATAAGTATATGAGTTCTTTTGACTAATGTTGAGCCCATGGATTATCGCACTTTTATCTTTCCGCACTTGCTAGCCTCTTGATAGTGCATTGCCCTTTCTCACCTTGAGAGTTGGTGCAAACTTCACCGGTGCATCCAAACCCCGTGATATGATACGCTCTTTCACACATAAACCTCCTTATATCTTCCTCAAAGCAGCCACCATACCTACCTATCATGGCATTTCCATATCCATTATGAGATATATTGCCATGCAACTTCCATCGTCATTATTATGACATACATTACTTTTGTCATATTGCCATTGCATGATCATGTAGCTGACATCGTATTTGTGGCAAAGCCACCATGCATTATTTTCCATACATGTCACTCTTGATTCATTGCACCATCCCGGTACACCGCCGGAGGCATACATATGGAGTCATATTTTGTTCTAAGTTTCGAGTTGTAATTGTTGAGTTGTAATAGAAATAGAAGTGTGATGATCATCATTATTAGAGCATTGTCCCAAGTGAAGAAAGGATGATGGAGACTATGATTCCCCCATAAGTCGGGATGAGACTCCGGACGAAAAAAAAGAGGCCATAAAAAAAGAGAGAGAAAAGGCCCAAATAAAAAAATAAAAAAATGAGAGAAAAAGAGAGAAGGGACAATGCTACTATCCTTTTACCACACTTGTGCTTCAAAGTAGCACCTTGTTCTTCATGTAGTGAGTCTCATATATTGTGCTTCAAAGTAGCACTAAGATCTTCATAATAGAGAGTCTCTCATTTTATCACTTTCATATACTAGTGGGAATTTTCATTATAGAACTTGGCTTGTATATTCCAATGATGGGCTTCCTCAAAGTGCCCTAGGTCTTCGTGAGCAAGCAAGTTGGATGCACACCCACTTAGTTTCTTTTGTAGAGCTTTCATATACTTATAGCTCTAGTGCATCCGTTGCATGGCAATCCCTACTCCTCATGTTGACATCAATTGATGGGCATCTCCATAGCCTGTTGATTAGCCTCATCAATGTGATACTTTCTCCTTTTTTGTCTTCTCCACACAATCCCATCATCATATTCTATTCCACCCATAATGCTATACCCATGGCTTGCGCTCATGTATTGTGTAAAGGTTGAAAGAGTTTGAGATTATTTGAGTATGAAACAATTGCTTGGCTTGTCAACGGGGGTATAGAAGTTGGGAACATCTTTGTGTGACGAAAATGAAGCATAGCCTAACTATATGATTTTGTAGGGATGAACTTTCTTTGGCTATGTTATTTTGAGATGACATAATTGCTTTGATTAGTATGCTTGAAGTATTATTATTTTTATGTCAATATGAACTTATGTTTTAAATCTTTCGGATCTGAATATTCATATCACAAGTAAGAATATTTATATTGAAATTATGCCAAAGTATCCTCCGCATCAAAAATTCTTTTTATCATTTACCTACTCGAGGACGAGCAGGAATTAAGCTTGGGGATGCTTGACACGTCTCCAACGTATCTATAATTTTTGATTGCTCCATGCTACTTTATCTACTGTTTTAGGCAATATTGGGCTTTATTATCCACTTCTATATTATTTTTGGGACTAACCTATTAACCGGAGGCCCAGCCCAGATTTGATGTTTTATGCCTAGTGTTTCGAGGAAAAGGAATATCAGACGGAGTCAAAACGGAACGAAATCAACTGGAGAAGTTATTTTTGGAAGGAAACCCACCTGATGGACTTGGACCACACGTCGGAAGATACGGGAGGTGCTCATGAGGGTGGGGGGTGCGCCCACCCCCCTGGGCGCGCCCCCTGCCTCGTGGGGCCCCCGTAGCTCCACCGACGTACCCCCTGCCCCATATATGCCGTCGTACCCTAAAACTTCCAGAACAGAAGATAGATCGGGAGTTCCGCCGCCGCGAGCCTCTGTAGCCACCAAAAACCAATCGGGACCCCTTTCCGGTACCCTGCCGGAGGGGGGATCCATCTCCGGTGGCCATCTTCATCATCCCGACGCTCTCCATGACGAGGAGGGAGTAGTTCACCCTCGGGGCTGAGGGTATGTACCAGTAGCTATGTGTTTGATCTCTCTCTCTCGTGTTCTCTCTCGTGTTCCCTCGATGGCACGATCTTGATGTATCCCGAGCTTTGCTATTGTAGTTGGATCTTATGATGTTTCTCCCCCTCTACTCTCTTGTGATGAATTGAGTTTCCCCTTTGAAGTTATCTTATCCGATTGAGTCTTTTATGAGAACACTTGATGTATGTCTTGGTGATCAACTTGCGGGTTTCGTGACATTGGGAACCTATGCATAGGGGTTGGCACACGTTCTTGACTCTCGGTAGAAACTTTGGGGCACTCTTTGAAGTACTTTTATGTTGGTTGGATGAATCTGAGATTGTGTGATGCATATCGTATAATCATGCCCACGGATACTTGAGGTGACATTGGAGTATCTAGGTGACATTAGGGTTTTGGTTGATTTGTATCTTAAGGTGTTATTCTAGTACGAACTCTTTTATAGATTGATCCGAAAGAATAGCTTTGAGGTGGTTTCGTACCCTACCATAATCTCTATGTTTGTTCTCCGCTATTAGTGGCTTTGGAGTGACTCTTTGTTGCATGTTGAGGGATTGTTATATGATCTATCTATGTTATTATTGTTGAGAGAACTTGCACTAGTGAAAGTATGAACCCTAGGCCTTGTTTCCTATCATTGCAATACCGTTTACGCTCACTTTTACCGCTCGCTACGTTGCTGTTTTTATATTTTCAGATTACAATTACCTTTATCTACCATCCATATTGCACTTCTATTACCATCTCTTCGCCGAACTAGTGCACCTATACAATTTACCATTGTATTGGGTGTGTTGGGGACACAAGAGACTCTTTGTTATTTGGTTGCAGGGTTGCTTGAGAGAGACCATCTTCATCCTACACCTCCCACGGATTGATAAACCTTAGGTCATCCACTTGAGGAAATTTGCTACTGTCCTACAAACATGTGCATTTGCAGGCCCAACAACGTCTACAAGAAGAAGGTTGTGTAGTAGACATCAAGCTCTTTTCTGGCGCTGTCGGGGAGGCTAGGTAAGTGAAGGTATATCTTTAGATCTTGCAATCTAATCTTTTTGTTTCTTGTTTTAGCACTAGTTTAGTTTATAAAATAAAACTACAAAAAAATGGAATTAAGTTTGTCTCATACGCTTCACATTTTTAATATCTTTCGTGAGAATGATGGAAAGGAAAATTGTGCCAAAGTGCTAGAAGAAGAATTACATAGAATGCTTGGCATGAAATATGTGAATGATGAGCATGATTGCAATGTTGTTAGTATGAATTTCTTGAATATCCATGATGCTAATGATATGCAAAGCCACAAGCTTGGGGATGCTATGTTTGATGAAGATGATATATTTTGTCCCCCAAGCTTTGATGAGCAAATTTACTATGATGAAAGCATGCCTCCTATCTATGATGATTATTGTGATGACACGTATGCGATAAATAATAATGATAACCATGAAACTTGTCATCTTGATCTTAATTCTCAATCACATGATAGTTATTTTGTTGAGTTTGCTCCCACTATTTTTCATGAGAAGAATTTTTCTTATGTGGAGAGTAATAAAATTTCTATGCTAGTAGATCATGAAAAGAATGCTTTAGGTGCTGGTTATATTGTTGAATTCATTCATGATGCTACTGAAAATTATTATGAGGGAGGAACATATGCTTGTAGGAGTTGCAATAATATCAAGTTTCCTCTCTATGTGCTTAAAGTTTTGAAGTTATGCTTGTTTTTCCTTCCTATGCAAGTTGATTCTTGTTCCCATAAGTTGTTTGCTCATAAAATACCTATGCATAGGAAGTGGGTTAGACTTAAATGTGCTAGTCATATTCTTCATGATGCTCTCTTTATGTTTCAATCCTTATCTCTTATGTGAGCATCATTGAAATCATAATGCCTAGCTAGGGGCGTTAAACGATAGCGCTTGTTGGGAGGCAACCCAATTTTATTTTAGTTTATTTCTTTTTGGTTATGCTTAGTAATAAATAATCCATCTAGCCTCTGTTTATATGTGGTTTTATCTTCTAATTAGTGTTTGTGCCAAGTTAAACCTATTAGATCTTCTTGGGAGATAGTTATTTGATCTTGCTGTAATTTCCAGAATCTTTGCGCTCAGTGCCCGAATTGTTAAAAATCACCAGAACATGATAAAATAGTTATTCCAATTGCTTCTGATCAATAAACAAATTGTCCAGGTCGTCTAATTTTGGTAGAATTTTTTGAGTTCCAGAAGTTTGCGTTAGTTACAGATTACTACAGACTGTTCTGTTTTTGACAGATTCTGTTTTGCGTGTGTTGTTTGCTTATTTTGATGAATCTATGGCTAGTAAAATAGTTTATAATCCATAGAGAAGTTGGAATACAGTAGGTTTAACACCAATATAAATAAATAATGATTTCATTACAGTACCTTAAAGTAGTCTTTTGTTTTCTTTCTCTAACGGAGACTCACGAGATTTCTATTGAGTTTTGTGTTGTGAAGTTTTCAAGTTTTGGGTGAATTCTTTTGATGGATTATGGAACAAGGAGTGGCAAGAGCCTAAGATTGGGGATTCCCATGGCACCCCCAAGATAATCCAAGGACACCAAAAAGTCAAAGCTTGGGGATGCCCCGGAAGGCATCCCCTCTTTCGTCCACTTCCATCGGTAATTTACTTGGAGCTATATTTTTATTCACCAACATAATATGTGTTTTGGTTGGAGCGTCTTGTATTATTTGCGTCTTTGCTTGTTAGTTTACCACAATCATCCTTGCTGTACACACCTTTTTAGAGAGCCATACATGATTTGGAACTTGTTAGAATACTCTATGTGCTTCACTTATATCTTTTGAGCTTGACAGTTTTGCTTCGTAGTGCTTCACTTATATCTTTTGAGCATGATAATTTTTGCTCTAGTGCTTCACTTATATCCTTCAGAGCACGGTGGTGGATTTGTTTTAAAGAAACTATTGATCTCTCATGCTTCACTTAGATTATTTTGAGAGTCGTTAATAGCATGGTAATATGCTTAATGTTAATATACTTGGTGTTCAAGATATGTGAAACTTTCTTTTTGACTGAATTGAATACTAAGATAAATTTAATGCTTAATAATTGTTTTGAGATATGGATGTAATAATATCAAAGTCGTGCTAGTTGATAATTGTGAATTTGAGAAATACTTGTGTTGAAGTTTGCAAGTCCCGTAGCATGCACGTATGGGTAAAGTTGTGTAGCAAATTTGAAACATGAAGTGTATCTGGCTTGTGCATCCTTATGAGTGGCGGTCGGGGACGAGCGATGGTATTTTACTACCAATCTATCCCCCTAGGAGCATTGTGCGTAGTACTTGATTTTTGATGGCTTCTAAATTTTTGCAATAAGTATATGAGTTCTTTTGACTAATGTTGAGCCCATGGATTATACGCACTTTTATCTTTCCGCACTTGCTAGCCTCTTGATGCCGTGCATTGCCCTTTCTCACCTTGAGAGTTGGTGCAAACTTCACCGGTGCATCCAAACCCCGTGATATGATACGCTCTTTCACACATAAACCTCCTTATATCTTCCTCAAAGCAGCCACCATACCTACCTATCATGGCATTTCCATATCCATTCTGAGATATATTTCCATGCAACTTCCATCGTCATTATTATGACATACATTACTTTTGTCATATTGCCATTGCATGATCATGTAGCTGACATCGTATTTGTGGCAAAGCCACCATGCATTATTTTCCATACATGTCACTCTTGATTCATTGCACCATCGATACACCGGGAGGCATACATATGGAGTCATATTTTGTTCTAAGTTTCGAGTTGTAATTGTTGAGTTGTAATAGAAATAGAAGTGTGATGATCATCATTATTAGAGCATTGTCCCAAGTGAAGAAAGGATGATGGAGACTATGATTCCCCACAAGTCGCGATGAGACTCCGGACGAAAAAAAGAGGCCATAAAAAAGAGAGACAGAAAAGCCCCAAATAAAAAATAAAAAATGAGAGAAAAAGAGAGAAGGGACAATGTTACTATCCTTTTACCACACTTGTGCTTCAAAGTAGCACCTTGTTCTTCATGTAGTGAGTCTCATATATTGTGCTTCAAAGTAGCACTAAGATCTTCATAATAGAGAGTCTCTCATTTTATCACTTTCATATACTAGTGGGAATTTTCATTATAGAACTTGGCTTGTATATTCCAATGATGGGCTTCCTCAAAGTGCCCTAGGTCTTCGTGAGCAAGCAAGTTGGATGCACACCCACTTAGTTTCTTTTGTAGAGCTTTCATATACTTATAGCTCTAGTGCATCCGTTGCATGGCAATCCCTACTCCTCATGTTGACATCAATTGATGGGCATCTCCATAGCCTGTTCATTAGCCTCGTCAATGTGATACTTTCTCCTTTTTTTGTCTTCTCCACACAATCCCATCATCATATTCTATTCCACCCATAATGCTATACCCATGGCTTGCGCTCATGTATTGCGTAAAGGTTGAAAGAGTTTGAGATTATTTGAGTATGAAACAATTGCTTGGCTTGTCAACGGGGGTATAGAAGTTGGGAACATCTTTGTGTGACGAAAATGAAGCATAGCCTAACTATGTGATTTTGTAGGGATGAACTTTCTTTGGCTATGTTATTTTGAGATGACATAATTGCTTTGATTAGTATGCTTGAAGTATTATTATTTTTATGTCAATATGAACTTATGTTTTAAATCTTTCGGATCTGAATATTCATATCACAAGTAAGAATATTTATATTGAAATTATGCCAAAGTATCACTCCGCATCAAAAATTCTTTTTTATCATTTACCTACTCGAGGACGAGCAGGAATTAAGCTTGGGGATGCTTGACACGTCTCCAACGTATCTATAATTTTTGATTGCTCCATGCTACTTTATCTACTGTTTTAGGCAATATTCGGCTTTATTATCCACTTCTATATTATTTTTGGGACTAACCTATTAACCGGAGGCCCAGCCCAGATTTGCTGTTTTATGCCTATTTCAGTGTTTCGAGGAAAAGGAATATCAGACGGAGTCAAAACGGAACGAAATCAACTGGAGAAGTTATTTTTGGAAGGAAACCCACCTGATGGACTTGGACCACACGTCGGAAGATACGGGAGGTGCTCATGAGGGTGGGGGGTGCGCCCACCCCCCTGGGCGCGCCCCCTGCCTCGTGGGGCCCCCGTAGCTCCACCGACGTACCCCCTGCCCCATATATACCGTCGTACCCTAAAACTTCCAGAACAGAAGATAGATCGGGAGTTCCGCCGCCGCAAGCCTCCTCAGAGCCACCAAAACCAATCGGGACCCCTTTCCTACTTCACGGAGGGGGGATCCATCTCCGTGGCCATCTTCATCATCCCGACGCTCTCCATGACGAGGAGGGTAGTTCACCCTCGGGGCTGAGGGTATGTACCAAGTAGCTATGTGTTTGATCTCTCTCTCTCGTGTTCTCTCTCGTGTTCCCTCGATGGCACGATCTTGATGTATCCCGAGCTTTGCTATTGTAGTTGGATCTTATGATGTTTCTCCCCTCTACTCTCTTGTGATGAATTGAGTTTCCCTTTGAAGTTATCTTATCCGATTGAGTCTTTTATGAGAACACTTGATGTATGTCTTGGTGATCAACTTGCGGGTTTCGTGACATTGGGAACCTATGCATAGGGGTTGGCACGTTCTTGACTCTCCGGTAGAAACTTTGGGGCACTCTTTGAAGTACTTTTATGTTGGTTGGATGAATCTGAGATTGTGTGATGCATATCGTATAATCATGCCCACGGATACTTGAGGTGACATTGGAGTATCTAGGTGACATTAGGGTTTTGGTTGATTTGTATCTTAAGGTGTTATTCTAGTACGAACTCTTTTATAGATTGATCCGAAAGAATAGCTTTGAGGTGGTTTCGTACCCTACCATAATCTCTATGTTTGTTCTCCGCTATTAGTGGCTTTGGAGTGACTCTTTGTTGCATGTTGAGGGATTGTTATATGATCTATCTATGTTATTATTGTTGAGAGAACTTGCACTAGTGAAAGTATGAACCCTAGGCCTTGTTTCCTATCATTGCAATACCGTTTACGCTCACTTTTACCGCTCGCTACGTTGCTGTTTTTATATTTTCAGATTACAATTACCTTTATCTACCATCCATATTGCACTTCTATTACCATCTCTTCGCCGAACTAGTGCACCTATACAATTTACCATTGTATTGGGTGTGTTGGGGACACAAGAGACTCTTTGTTATTTGGTTGCAGGGTTGCTTGAGAGAGACCATCTTCATCCTACACCTCCCACGGATTGATAAACCTTAGGTCATCCACTTGAGGAAATTTGCTACTGTCCTACAAACATGTGCACTTGCAGGCCCAACAACGTCTACAAGAAGAAGGTTGTGTAGTAGACATCAAGCTCTTTTCTGGCGCCGTTGCCGGGGAGGCTAGGTAAGTGAAGGTATATCTTTAGATCTTGCAATCGAATCTTTTTGTTTCTTGTTTTAGCACTAGTTTAGTTTATAAAAGAAAACTACAAAAAAATGGAATTAAGTTTGTCTCATACGCTTCACATTTTTAATATCTTTCGTGAGAATGATGGAAAGGAAAATTGTGCCAAAGTGCTAGAAGAAGAATTACATAGAATGCTTGGCATGAAATATGTGAATGATGAGCATTATTGCAATGTTGTTAGTATGAATTTCTTGAATATCCATGATGCTAATGATATGCAAAGCCACAAGCTTGGGGATGCTATGTTTGATGAAGATGATATATTTTGTCCCCCAAGCTTTGATGAGCAAATTTACTATGATGAAAGCATGCCTCCTATCTATGATGATTATTGCGATGACACGTATGTTATAAAGAATAATGATAACCATGAAACTTGTCATCTTGATCTTAATTCTCAATCACATGATAGTTATTTTGTTGAGTTTGCTCCCACTATTGTTCATGAGAAGAATTTTTCTTATGTGGAGAGTAATAAAATTTCTATGCTAGTAGATCATGAAAAGAATGCTTTAGGTGCTGGTTATATTGTTGAATTCATTCATGATGCTACTGAAAATTATTATGAGGGAGGAACATATGCTTGTAGGAGTTGCAATAATATCAAGTTTCCTCTCTATGTGCTTAAAGTTTTGAAGTTATGCTTGTTTTGCCTTCCTATGCAAGTTGATTCTTGTTCCCATAAGTTGTTTGCTCATAAAATACCTATGCATAGGAAGTGGGTTAGACTTAAATGTGCTAGTCATATTCTTCATGATGCTCTCTTTATGTTTCAATCCTTATCTCTTATGTGAGCATCATTGAAATCATAATGCCTAGCTAGGGGCGTTAAACGATAGCGCTTGTTGGGAGGCAACCCAATTTTATTTTAGTTTATTTCTTTTTGGTTCTGCTTAGTAATAAATAATCCATCTAGCCTCTGTTTATATGTGGTTTTATCTTCTAATTAGTGTTTGTGCCAAGTTAAACCTATTAGATCTTCTTGGGAGATAGTTATTTGATCTTGCTGTAATTTCCAGAATCTTTGCGCTCAGTGCCCGAATTGTTAAAAATCACCAGAACATGATAAAATAGTTATTCCAATTGCTTCTGATCAATAAACAAATTGTCCAGGTCGTCTAATTTTGGTAGAATTTGTTGAGTTCCAGAAGTTTGCGTTAGTTACAGATTACTACAGACTGTTCTGTTTTTGACAGATTCTGTTTTGCGTGTGTTGTTTGCTTATTTTGATGAATCTATGGCTAGTAAAATAGTTTATAATCCATAGAGAAGTTGGAATACAGTAGGTTTAACACCAATATAAATAAATAATGATTTCATTACAGTACCTTAAAGTAGTCTTTTGTTTTCTTTCTCTAACGGAGCTCACGAGATTTCTATTGAGTTTTGTGTTGTGAAGTTTTCAAGTTTTGGGTGAATTCTTTTGATGGATTATGGAACAAGGAGTGGAAAGAGCCTAAGATTGGGGATGCCCATGGCACCCCAAGATAATCCAAGGACACCAAAAGTCAAAGCTTGGGGATGCCGGAAGGCATCCCTCTTTAAATCCACTTCCATCGGTAATTTACTTGGAGCTATATTTTATTCACCAACCTAATATGTGTTTTGGTTGGAGCGTCTTGTATTATTTGCGTCTTTGCTTGTTAGTTTACCACAATCATCCTTGCTGTACACACCTTTTCAGAGAGCCATACATGATTTGGAACTTGTTAGAATACTCTATGTGCTTCACTTATATCTTTCATAATAGAGAGTCTCTCATTTTGTCACTTTCATATACTAGTGGGAATTTTCATTATAGAACTTGGCTTGTATATTCCAATGATGGGCTTCCTCAAAGTGCCCTAAGTCTTCGTGAGCAAGCAAGTTGGATGCACACCCACTTAGTTTCTTTTGTAGAGCTTTCATATACTTATAGCTCTAGTGCATCCGTTGCATGGCAATCCCTACTCCTCATGTTGACATCAATTGATGGGCATCTCCATAGCCCGTTGATTAGCCTCGTCAATGTGATACTTTCTACATTTTTGTCTTCTCCACACAATCCCATCATCATATTCTATTCCACCCATAGTGCTATACTCATGGCTCGCGCTCATGTATTGTGTAAAGGTTGAAAGAGTTTGAGATTATTTGAGTATGAAACAATTGCTTGGCTTGTCATCGGGGGTATAGAAGTTGGGAACATCTTTGTGTGACGAAAATGAAGCATAGCCTAACTATATGATTTTGTAGGGATGAACTTTCTTAGGCTATGTTATTTTGAGATGACATAATTGCTTTGATTAGTATGCTTGAAGTATTATTATTTTTATGTCAATATGAACTTATGTTTTAAATCTTTCGGATCTGAATATTCATATCACAAGTAAGAAGATTTATATTGAAATTATGCCAAAGTATCACTCCGCATCAAAAATTCATTTTTATCATTTACCTACTCGAGGACGAGCAGGAATTAAGCTTGGGGATGCTTGATACGTCTCCAACGTATCTATAATTTTTGATTGCTCCATGCTACTTTATCTACTGTTTTAGGCAATATTGGGCTTTATTATCCACTTTTATATTATTTTTGGGACTAACCTATTAACCGGAGGCTCCACCGACTTACCCCCTGCACCCATATATACCGTCGTACCCTAAAACTTCCAGAACAGAAGATAGATCGGGAGTTCCGCCGCCGCAAGCCTCTGTAGCCACCAAAAACCAATCGGGACCCCTTTAGGTACCTTCACGGAGGGGGGGATCCATCTCCGTGGCCATCTTCATCATCCGGCGCTCTCCATGATGAGGAGGGAGTAGTTCACCCTCGGGGCTGATGGTATGTACCAGTAGCTATGTGTTTGATCTCTCTCTCTCTCTCTCTCTCTCTCTCTCTCTCTCTCTCTCTCTCGAGTTCTCTCTCTAGTTCACTCGATGGCACGATCTTGATGTATCGAGAGCTTTGATATAATATTTGGATATTATGATGTTTCTCCCCTCTACTCTCTTGTGATGAATTGAGTTTCCCTTTGAAGTTATCTTATCGAATTGAGTCTTTTATGAGAACACTTGATGTATGTCTTGGTGATCAACTTGCGGGTTTCGTGACATTGGGAACCTATGCATAGGGGTTGGCACGTTCTTGACTCTCCGGTAGAAACTTTGGGGCACTCTTTGAAGTACTTTTATGTTGGTTGGATGAATCTGAGATTGTGTGATGCATATCGTATAATCATGCCCACGGATACTTGAGGTGACATTGGAGTATCTAGGTGACATTAGGGTTTTGGTTGATTTGTATCTTAAGGTGTTATTCTAGTACGAACTCTTTTATAGATTGATCCGAAAGAATAGCTTTGAGGTGGTTTCGTACCCTACCATAATCTCTACGTTTGTTCTCCGCTATTAGTGGCTTTGGAGTGTGTAGCGACCCGACCCGAATGGATCAAGTCTCTGTGCTTAGTGTCATCCCTGGATCGGTATGCTGACACACACAGTACTCGAAGGATTTATAACAGAGGTAAATCACATGTATAAAGTAACGTAAATACTATTACCTCAATCCAAAATTTAGCGGAAGCAACAAGGTTGTGGATTCCCATCAACACCAACGGCAAAGTTGAGTATAGAAATCGTAACCCTAGCGTATCACTTACTCGTTGTCTGAAAAGTCTGCAACATGAAAAGTTGCAGCCAAACGGGTCAAGACACATGGAATATCTTTGGCAAAGTAACACATAGAGAATAATGAAGGAATAAGCCTATACTACATGCATATATGGCTGGTGGAAAGCTCTATGTTTACAGTTTTGCGAAAAGCCAATTCTTCCCTACTGCAAAGGAATAAATTTATTTAACTATCATGATGGTTGTTAAATATTGAGAATGGTTGACAGCATTCTCAATCCCAATTAAAAGTACTCATTAAAACCCAAACAAATTATATTAAGTAACGTGATGAGATCAACAGGATAATCCAAGAACTAGATACTCAAGATGTCCATAACCGGGGACACGGCTAATCATGATTAGTTTATACACTCTGCAGAGGTTTGCGCACCTTTCCCCACAAGACTCGATCGCCTCCGTTTGGTTTCTCGTACTGCAGAGTGTTTGAGAAACGGATGACCGAGACATAGTCTTTCAGAAGCGCTAGCACCTTACGACGGGTAGACCGGTACACCTACATCCCCTATATCTGCTAGTCCACCACTATAAGAGTTCGCACGACTTACTCAACTATGCCAGAGCCCATAATGGCTTGTGGCTGCACCTAAAGTTTCTAGTTTGAATAATCTCATGATCCCTTTGAGCACAGGTGGCGGTCCCAAAAAACAGGCAATCACTTTGGATACCCCGGTGCCTCAATCCACCCGGATGTGTGTTTAAGTTGCCACCTTAAATAAACCATTAAATAACAATCTCACATCCGTCATGGAATTCACTCACCCAATCCACGTCTACTAGCATAGCATGGCATAATAAGCAAACGTATAAGTAACTCCCAAGGGTTTGATAATAAAACAGGTAATAGGTACTACCTCATCTACTTCCCATAACCCTCAATTAAATTAGATCCTATTCATGCAAGTGTTTGAGGATAGATCTAATGCATAAAAACTGGGTATGAGAAAGTATGATCAAAGTGTTACTTGCACGCAATGTTGACGAAGATGATTCGCACTCAAAACTCTTGATAGGTCTACTCGTCACACTTCGGTCAATCTATCGTAAGCAAACAATAGTAACCACACATAAGCAATCACTCAAAAGATCGGAGAGAACGAAGAAAACAAATCAAAAAACATCAAAAACAAGCAAATAACTCTTGCAACATAAAACAATTTCTAACAATACCAATATTATGTGAATTTGGCCTTATCAGAAAGTTTAGGTCAAGAGCTTCGCTTTGCAAAAAGAATCAACTCAAACGGAGTTACGGAACTCAAGTTATGAATAAAAGAAGTTTGAATATGAATCTGAACAAATTTCGAAATTCGAAAATTTCAAAAAGTTGACGTGACAGGTTAACTGGATAGGTGAAAACAAGACGAAACTATAGGCGCTGGTTTTATCTAATTTGGATGAACGGGTAAAAAGTTATGGCTATTTGAAAAATCAGGGCCAAGCTGTTTTACGGGAAAAAATAAGCTATGAAAAAAATACAAAGAAATATATCTTTATAAGGTAGAGAAAAGACAACTCCGGAGAGGGAAGAAGTGCGCCGGAGAGGAGAAACATATTTTTCTTTAAGGAATCTAGTCAAACCAAAATATTGATTTAACCCGAATCGGATGATTTTTGGAGGCTCTATGGGTCTATATTTATTGGTGGAAAAGAGGCTTAGGATCAAAGGCTAGGCAATGTGAAACTAAACATATACATACGCAGATAAATTTCAAAAGAAGTCATGCGTATTGGGCTAAGACTTCGGCCAGGCCGCGCGCGTGTACGTATTATTTTCTTTTTTATTTTCAATGAAGGAAGAAAGAAAAAAAACTGGAAGGGAAAAGCTAGCTGGGCCTGGCCCATTTAGGAGGAGGGAAAAGGAAAAAAAACAAAGGAGTGCCCATGCTATTATGCTGCGCACGTGGGCGACAGTTAGTCCCAGGCGCACGTGCAGCTTTTTTTTTAGAAACAGAAAAGGAAATCTGAATAAATAAAACCAAAAGAGAATTTTATATAGGCATATTATATATCAAAATTTTCAGAAAAATATTTCCTACAAGCTGAACATTTTTCTAGAGTCAAATAGAATACACACAAATTCAAATAAAGCAAAGAGTGCTTCTGCTCTAGTAAAATCCAGTAAAATCATTTTAAAAATACCAAAATTAATCCAAATTTATTTCTCTCCAATTTTCTGATGTAGGGAATCATGTTACCCTATTTTCCATATATTTTATTTTTGGAGAAAAATAATTTGCATAAAACTCAAATAACTCCAAATTGAAAATAAATTCAAAAGAACTTTGAATTTAATTCTTTGAAACTCCCAACTCGTATTTCATATGTTTTGAAGAAGTCATTTTATCTTCGCTCGTGAAAATCATTGAGTTGCATAAAGTTCCTGGGTTGGAAATATTTTCCAAATGAAATTCAAATATTTTCAACACCCCTTGTCATTTAAATAAATGGAAGAAGTCATGTCATCTTCTCTCCAGGGTTTTGTGGTGAAAAGAATTTGAATTCACGGAGATCATAAAATGCAAAATGAAAGTTTGGGAAAGTCCTTTTATTCCCTCTCATTTAACTTTCAAAAAGTTTCAAACTTCACTCACTTTCAGTCAATCAATCAAACAATCAATCAAAACTATCTATTTGTTTTAACATTCCAAAATTTAGAATTTTGGGATGTTACAGAGTGACTCTTTGTTGCATGTTGAGGGATTGTTATATGATCTATCTATGTTGTTATTGTTGAGAGAACTTGCACTAGTGAAAGTATGAACCCTAGGCCTTGTTTCCTATCATTGCAATACCGTTACGCTCACTTTTACCGCTTTCGCTACCTTGCTGTTTTTATATTTTCAGATTACAATTACCTTTATCTACCATCCATATTGCACTTGTATTACCATCCCTTCACGAACTAGTGCACCTATACAATTTACCATTGTATTGGGTGTGTTGGGGACACAAGAGACTCTTTGTTATTTGGTTGCGGGGTTGCTTGAGAGAGACCATCATCATCCTACGCCTCCCACGGATTGATAAACCTTAGGTCATCCACTTGAGGGAAATTTGCTACTGTCCTACAAACCTGTGCACTTGCAGGCCCAACTACGTCTACAAGAAGAAGGTTGTGTAGTAGACATCACTAGCCACCGCACCTCGAATTTGCGGGTTCCTAACGGACCCCTAGGTTGCACCCCCGGATTAAAATCAGTATCAATAAGAAATGGCCGGTGATCAGATTTATCAAACTCCGCATTTGAAACAGCGAAACCAGGGAACAAGTTTGCCCATTGCATATTCCCCACTGCTCGATCCAAACGCTCATGTATGTGGCCTCGAAGCCATGAGAACAGGTCACCTTTATAACCAAGGTTATCTAGTCCACAATCAGACAAAGCATCACTGAACATTTGCATACTTCTTTGTGGTCTTGCAACTCCACCCTCCTTCTTGTGTGCATGTAGTATTTCGTTTAAATCGCCTCCCACTAGCCACGGCAAATTTATCATTGCATGTAACTCCCGCAAGTAATCCCAGGACAAGTGCTTCCTTTCTCCACTCGGCTCTCCATAGAAACCCGTGACGCACCACCCATTAACACTTGCTTCATTAATTCGGATGTCAATGTAATTAGCCTGAACTTCAAAAGATATGACTCCCAATCCTGTGTACCAGAACATCACTAGACCACCGCTTCTTCCATCACTTTCCGCGACCGCCAAGCTTCAGACAAAAAAAGCACATCCGGCCTCACCCACCCTTGGACCCCCAAGAGTTCACAAACAGCCGCGGGCTTGCTCATCCCACGACAGTTCCAACATAATATTTTCATTGCAACCGGTCAAGCCCCAGCACGGAGCTCCGTCCTCGGTAATTGAAACAATCACGCCCAACGGCCAGGTACCAAAACTCCACCACTAGAAACGCAACCAATCTGAATAGATTGGAGAACAACTTTCTTCACGTGACCTTCAAAATCTCATGCTTGAGATGTTCATCCGATCCAGTCGATTGAATAGACGGATTGATCTATCACAGATTCCAGCAACAAGGCGGCGAGAACTTCGTAGTAGATAGACAAAAACAGCGACGGCACCTCACGGCAACATCCTAGGACAACAAACCAGCCACGACACCTTCCAGCGCATACAGGACGAAGAACACCGTCCCCAGCGCGCCCGCGGCGGCCGTCAGCGGACCAGCGGAACCCTAAGTCGCATACAGGAGTCGCCCCTCAGAGAGAAAACGCTGATTTAAATAGTTACCGGTGTTTGCTACACATCCAAACAAGTATCTAAATTCTCATAGCCCCAATTTTAGAAACTTCCATTTTATTTATCTGGGAGTACAAAGAACACCAGAAGTAACAAAAATTACAATCAAATTTGATTGTTCTGCGAGAGGCGATCACTTAACAAAAACCACTTATACATAGTGTTTTTTTTTGCATATTGCAATGAAAATGTGATGATATGTTGGTCGAAAGTTTTATTATCGAAGCAATTTGTGAGCCAAGGTTTGACATGGGCAGGTCCTTGCTAACTTTGTGTTGGCTGCAGGAATCTAGAAAGGATTCCATGAGAATGCAACCAACATGTCTAACATGCAAGGATTGAAGTGGAGATGAGGTCGCCAAATAAAAGCGTATTTGTGTCTTTGGCATTGTTGAAATTGCCACCTGAATTGGTGGCCAAGGATTTGCAGCTCATGGGGTTGGATTGCATAGATGATGGACTGCATTCGCTAGCCGAAACCGATCAGTTGTCTGAGGCAGCACCAGGAGTTGATCCGGTGACCGAGCTAGCCATCGTCTTTGTTCTTGCTGCTCCGAAGTTTGATCTTTCATACACTTATAGCTCTTAATACGTCTGTTGCATGACAATTCCTACTCCTCGCATTGACATCAATTCATGGGCATCTCCATAGCCCGTTGATTAGCTGCACCGATGTGAAACTATCTTCCTTTTTTGACTTCTACTTATTAATCTCTACCACCACATTCTATTTCACTCATAATGTTATATCCATGGCTTGCGCTCAAGTATTGCGTGGGGGTTGAAAAACTGAAGCGCGCTAAAAAGTACTCCCACCGTCCGAAAATACTTGTCCGAGGAATGGATGTATCTAGATGTATTTTAGTTCTACATACATCCATTTGTATCCATTTCTATGACAAGTATTTCGGACGGAGGGAGTATGAATCAATTGCTTAGCTTGTCATCGGGGTTGTGCATGATAACTACTTTGTATTAAGAAGATGGAGCATGACAAGACTATATGATTTTATAGGCATAATGTTCTTTAGCATTTTTATTTTGAAAGACATGATTGTTTGTTAGTATGCCTGAGTATTGATGTCTTTATATCAAATTATAGACTATTGCTTTGAATCATTCGGATCTTAATATTCATACCATAAAAGAAAAATTGCATGACGAACATGTTAGGTAGCATTCCACATCAAATATTCTATTTTTATCATTTACCTACTCGAGGACGAGCAAGAATTAAGCTTGGGATGCTTGATACGTCTCCAACATATCTATATTTTTTTATTGTTCCATGCTATTATAGTATTATATTGGATGTTTTATATGCAATTATATATCATTTTCTCGGACTAACTTATTAACCTAGTACCCAGTGTCAGTTGCAGTTTTTGCTTGTGGCTTTTCAGAAAATCAGTACCAAACCGAGTCCAAACTATACGACACTTTTTAATGATTTTTTCTGAACCAAGAGAGACCCTAGAAGGTTCGGGGGAAGACCACAAGAGCCACGAGAGAGCGACAAGCTCACTAGGAGCGCCCCCCGGGCTCGTGGGCCCCTCGTGGCACCTATTGACTTAATTCCACCTCTATAATTCTCAAATATTCCCATTATACCAGAGAGCCACCCGAAACACTTTTTCCGCCGTCGCAAGTCTTTGTTCTTCTGTGATCCCATCTGGTACTCTGTGGGAGGGGGAATTGATCACAAAGGGTTTCTACATCAACCTTACTGCTCTTTCGATGATGCGTTAGTAGTTCACCACAGACCTATGGGTCCATAGCTAGTGGCTAGATGACTTCTTCTCTCTCTTTGATCTTCAAGACCATGTTCTCCTCGATCTAATTGGAGTTCTATCCGATGTAATCTTCTTTTTGCGGTGTGTTTGGTGGGATCCGATGAATTGTGGGTTTATGATCTGAATATTCATGAGAAATATTTGAGTCTTCTCTGAACTTATTTATGCATGATTATTATAGCTTTGTATTTATACGATCTATCCGTTTGGTTCCGCCAACTAGATTGATTTATCTTGCAATGGGAGAGGTGCTTTGTAATGGGTTCAATCTTGCGGTGCTCTAGCCCAGTAAAGGAACAAACACGTTTTTGTATTGTTGCCATTGAGGTTAAAGGAACAAACCTAATTCCACCACCGCAGCCTTCTGTACCTGTGAGATCCCATCTTGGGGCCTTTTCCGGGGCTCCGCCGGAGGAGGCATCAATCACGGAGGACTTCTACATAAACACCATAGCCTCTCCGATGATGTGTGAGTAGTTTACCTCAGACCTTCGGGTCCATAGTTATTAGCTAGATGGCTTCTTCTCTCTTTTTGGATCTCAAACCAATGTTCTCCCCCTCTCTTGGGGAGACCTATTCGACGTAATCTTCTTTTGCGATGTGTTTGTTGGGACCGATGAATTGTGGGTTTATGATCAAGTTTATCTATGAACAATATTTGAATCTTCTCTGAATTCTTTTATGTATGATTGGTTATCTTTGCAAGTCTCTTCGAATTATCAGTTTGGTTTGGCCTACTAGATTGATCTTTCTTGCAATGGGAGAAGTGCTTAGCTTTGGGTTCAATCCTGTTGTGTCCTTTCCCAGTGACAGTAGGGGCAGCAAGGCACGTATTGTATTGTTGCCATCGAGGATAACAAGATGGGGTTTATATCATATTGCATGAATTTATCCCTCTACATCATGTCATCTTACTTAAAGCGTTACTCTGTTCTTATGAACTTAATACTCTAGATGCATCTTTGGATAGCGGTCGATGTGTGGAGTAATAGTAGTAGATGCGTGAGTCGGTCTACTTGTCTCGCCGTGATGCCTATATACATGATCATACCTAGATATTCTCATAACTATGCTCAATTCATCAATTGCTCAACAGTAATTTGTTCAGCCACCGTAATACTTATGCTCTCGAGAGAAGCCTCTAGTGAAACCTATGGCCCCCGGGTCTATTTTCGATCATATTTAATCTCCCGACAACAAGTTATTTCTAGCGTCGTCTTTATTTTACTTTCTTTATTTTGCATCTTTATCATAAAAATACCAAAACTATTATCTTATCATATCTATCGGATCTCACTCGTAAGTGACCGTGAAGGGATTGACAACCCCTTTATTGCGTTGGTTGCGAGGATTTATTTGTTTGTGTAGGCGCAAGGGACTCGTCGTGGCCTCCTACTTGGATTGATACCTTGGTTCTCAAAAACTGAGGGAAATACTTACACTACTTTGCTGCATCACCATTTCCTCTTCAAGGAAAACCAACGCGGTGCTCAAGAGGTAGCAAGAAGGATTTACGGCGCCGTTCTTGGGGAGTCTCATAAAAGTCAACATACCAAGTACCCATCACAAACCCTTATCTCCCGCATTACATTATTTGCCATTTGCCTCTCGTTTTCCTCTCCCCACTTCACCCTTGCCGTTTTATTCGCCCTTTTTCGTTCGCCTTCTTCCCGTATGTATCTTTGTTTGTGTTTCCATGTGCCTTCTATTTGCTTGCATCTTTGCTTGCTAAAAATCTATTGATATGGATCCACTTAAAGTGTTCTACTTGGATCATCTTGATCCTTATCTTTCGTCTTTGAAACCCCAACTAGCCTAGTTGATGGGAAATCTTTAGATGAGCATGCTCATTTTGTGCGTCACCGTTTGTCTGAAAAGGGAAACTCTTATGGAATCACATAAACAGATTGTTGTGTTATGCTTGGAATCTTTGTGAAATTCATGATTTTACTTGTTGCTCTAAGAACCCTAAAAAACACCTTCCCAACCTATATGAGTTTAATGAAAATGAAATCTTATCTTCTTATGCAAAGGGTGTTTATAGTTACTATGATATCGAACAAATTGAAGAATTTGTTGCTTTTAAGGGTGCTTATGAAGTCGCTTCTTTGATTGAAAAGTATGATATTACTCTCTCTGAATCTGAAAATTTTGACATACTTAAATATTGCTATGAAAACTATGCTCATAATGTCTATATCAAAGAATTTATTGAGAGAATGACTGTTGCTTTGGAAGAAAATAATGATATGCATGAATCTATAGATAATTATGATTCCGATTATTTGATTGAAATATCCCTTGATGAACATGATGCTTGCTATCCTTGTGGCCATGATGCCAATATTTATGCAGATGAATTTGCTATAATTCCTTACGTTAAACATGAGAATGTTGCTATTGCACCCATACTTGGTAGTTCTTTCGATGAAAAGCATGATTGCAATAATTTTACTATAAATTTTCTTAATGTCAATTGTGCTAATAATATGCAAAACCCTAAGCTTCGGGATGCTAGTTTTCTATGTCTACTACTTGTTGCAATGATCATGATTGGGGTGATTCTTCTTATGATCTTGAAATTTTATTTAAGCCTCATGATGAATATGAGACTGATAATAGTGTTTGCAATAATATTGAAAGTGGGTTTGGAAGAGTGTCAACTTTAGATCCCACATATTTGGAGAATGTTCAATCTTATGGTATTTTTTTATAAAAGTGGGTTTGGAGAGGTCATGACTTTAGTTAATGATAATCCCACTATTTCGGAAGAGTGTCAACTTTGCATGCATGTGGATCATGTGGAGAAAATTTTATGTGATAGCTATATTGTTGAATTTGATTATGATCCCACATGTAATTATTATGAGAGAGGAAAATATGGTTGGATAAATTTTCATGTTACTAAATTACCTCTCGTTATGTTGAGATTGCTATTGTTTCTTTCTTCTTCCTTGCATATGCTAAATCTTGCTTGTCTTGCTAATTTGTTTTCCTATAAAATGCCTATGCATAGGAAGTATGTTAGACTTAGATGTGATTTTCACATGTTTTATGATGCTCTCTTTGTGCTTCAATTCTTATCTTTCATGTGAGCATCATCGAAATTATCAATGCCTAGCTAGGGGCGTTAAACGATAGCGCTTGTTGGGAGGCAACCCAATTTTATTTTTAGTTTTTTGCTTTTTTGCTTCTGTTTAGGAATAAATATTTGATCTAGCCTCTGTTTAGTTGTGTTTTTATGTTTTAATTAGTGTCTGTGCCAAGTTTAACCTATAGGATCTTCTTGGATGATAGTTATTTGATCTTGCTGAAAATTCCAGAAACTTTCTGTTCACGAAAATAATTGTTAAAAATCACCAGGACGAGATAAAATATTGATTCCAATTGCTTCTGATCAATAAACAAATTGTCTAGGTCATCCTATTTTGGCTGAATTTTTGGAGTTCCAGAAGTTTGCGTTAGTTACAGATTACTACAGACTGTTCTGTTTTTGACAAATTTTGTTTTTCGTGTGTTGTTTGCTTCTTTTGATGAATCTATGGCTAGTAAAATAGTTTATAAACCATAGAGAAGTTGGAATACAGTAGTTTTAACACCAATATAAATAAAGAATGAGTTCATTACAGTACCTTAAAGTGGTGTTTTCTTTTCTTTCGCTAACGGAGCTCATGAGATTTTCTGTTAAGTTTTGTGTTGTGAAGTTTTCAAGTTTTCGGTAAAAGATTTGATGGATTATGGAACAAGGAGTGGCAAGAGCATAAGCTTGGTGATGCCCATGGCACCCCAAGATAATCTAACGACACCAAAAAGCCAAATCTTGGGGATGCCCCGAAGGCATCCCCTCTTTCGTCTACTTCCATCGGTAACTTTACTTGGAGCTATATTTTTATTCACCGCATGATATGTGTTTTGATTGGAGCATCTTGTATTATTTGAGTCTTTTCTTTTTAGTTTACCACAATCGTCTTTGCTGGACACACTTTTTGAGAGAGATACACATGATTCGGAAATTATTAGAATAATCTATGTGCTTCACTTATATCTTTTGAGCTATATAGTTTTTGCTCTAGTGCTTCACTTATATCTTTTAGAGCACGGTGGTGGTTTCATTTTATAGAAACTATTATTCTCTCATACTTCACTTATATTATTTTGTAGAGCTTTCATATACTTATAGCTCTAGTGCATCCGTTGCATGGCAATCCCTACTCCTCATGTTGACATCAATTGATGGGCATCTCCATAGCCCGTTGATTAGACTCGTCAATGTGATACTTTCTCCTTTTTTGTCTTCTCCACACAATCCCATCATCATATTCTATTCCACCCATAGTGCTATACCCATGGCTCGCGCTCATGTATTGCGTAAAGGTTGAAAGAGTTTGAGATTATTTGAGTATGAAACAATTGCTTGGCTTGTCATCGGGGGTATAGAAGTTGGGAACATCTTTGTGTGACGAAAATGAAGCATAGCCTAACTATATGATTTTGTAGGGATGAACTTTCTTTGGCTATGTTATCTTGAGATGACATAATTGCTTTGATTAGTATGCTTGAAGTATTATTATTTTTATGTCAATATGAACTTATGTTTTAAATCTTTTGGATCTGAATATTCATATCACAAGTAAGAAGATTTATATTGAAATTATGCCAAAGTATCACTCCGCATCAAAAATTCTTTTTATCATTTACCTACTCGAGGACGAGCAGGAATTAAGCTTGGGGATGCTTGATACGTCTCCAACGTATCTATAATTTTTGATTGCTCCATGCTACTTTATCTACTGTTTTAGGCAATATTGGGCTTTATTATCCACTTTTATATTATTTTTGGGACTAACCTATTAACCGGAGGCCCAACCCAGATTTGTTGGTTTATGCCTATTTCAAAGGTTTCGAGGAAAAGGAATATCGGGGAGTCAAACGGAGCAAAATCAAGCTGGAGAAGTTATTTTTGGAAGGAAACCCACCTGATCGACTTGGACCGCACGTCAGAAGATACGGGAGGTGCTCACGAGGGTGGGGCCCCCTCGTGGGGCCCCCGTAGCTCCACCGACTTACCCCCTGCACCCATATATACCGTCGTACCCTAAAACTTCCAGAACAGAAGATAGATCGGGAGTTCCGCCGCCGCAAGCCTCTGTAGCCACCAAAAACCAATCGGGACCCCTTTAGGTACCACTGAGGAGGGATCCATCTCCGGTGGCCATCTTCATCATCCCGGCGCTCTCCATGATGAGGAGGGAGTAGTTCACCCTCGGGGCTGATGGTATGTACCAGTAGCTATGTGTTTGATCTCTCTCTCTCTCTCTCTCTCTCTCGTGTTCTCTCTCGTGTTCCCTCGATGGCACGATCTTGATGTATCCCGAGCTTTGCTATTGTAGTTGGATCTTATGATGTTTCTCCCCCTCTACTCTCTTGTGATGAATTGAGTTTCCCCTTTGAAGTTATCTTATCGAATTGAGTCTTTTATGAGAACACTTGATGTATGTCTTGGTGATCAACTTGCGGGTTTCGTGACATTGGGAACCTATGCATAGGGGTTGGCACACGTTCTTGACTCTCCGGTAGAAACTTTGGGGCACTCTTTGAAGTACTTTTATGTTGGTTGGATGAATCTGAGATTGTGTGATGCATATCGTATAATCATGCCCACGGATACTTGAGGTGACATTGGAGTATCTAGGTGACATTAGGGTTTTGGTTGATTTGTATCTTAAGGTGTTATTCTAGTACGAACTCTTTTATAGATTGATCCGAAAGAATAGCTTTGAGGTGGTTTCGTGCCTACCATAATCTCTACGTTTGTTCTCCGCTATTAGTGGCTTTGGAGTGTGTAGCGACCCGACCGAATGGATCAAGTCTACGTGCTTAGTGTCATCCTGGATCGGTATCTTTGACACACACGATTACTCGAAGGATTTATAACAGAGGTAAATCACATGTATAAAGTAACGTAAATACTATTACCTCAATCCAAAATTTAGCGGAAGCTTAACAAGGTTGTGGATTCCCATCAACACCAACGGCAAAGTTGAGTATAGAAATCGTAACCCTAGCGTATCACTTACTCGTTATGCGAAAAGTGCGCAACATGAAAAGTTGCAGCCAAAACGGGTCAAAGACATGGAATATCTTTGGCAAAGTAACACATAGAGAATAATGAAGGAATAAGCCTATACTACATGCATATATGGCTGGTGGAAAGCTCTATGTTTATAGTTTTGCGAAAAGCCAATTCTTCCCTACTGCAAAGGAATAAATTTATTTAACTATCATGGTGGTTGTTAAATATTGAGAATGGTTGATGACATTCTCAATCCCAATTAAAAGTACTCATTAAAACCCAAACAAATTATATTAAGTAACGTTGATGAGATCAACAGGATAATCCAAGAACTAGATACTCAAGATGTCAATAACCGGGGACACGCCTAATCATGATTAGTTTATACACTCTGCAGAGGTTTGCGCACTATTCCCCACAAGACTCGATCTCCACCTTTTGGTTTCTCGTACTTGAGGTGTTTGAGAAAGCGGATGACCGAGACATAGTCTTTCGAAGCGCTAGCACCTTATAGCAGGTAGACCGGTACACCTACATCCCCTACATCTACTAGTCCACCACTATAAGAGTTCGCATACGACTTACTCAACTATGCGAGCCCATAATGGCTTGTGGCTGCACACGGAAGTTTCTAGTTTGAATAATCTCATGATCCCTTTGAGCCTGGGTGGCGGTCCCAAAAAAAAACAGGCAATCACTGGATACCCTAGGTGCCTCAATCCACCCAGATGTGTGTTTAAGTTGCCACCTTAAATAAACCATTAAATAACAATCTCACATCTGTCATGGAATTCACTCACCCAATCCACGTCTACTAGCATAGCATGGCATAATAAGCAAACATATAAGTAACTCCCAAGGGTTTGATAATAAAACAGGTAATAGGTACTACCTCATCTACTTCCCATAACCCTCAATTTAATTAGATACTATTCATGCAAGTGTTTGAGGATAGATCTAATGCATAAAAACTGGGTATGAGAAAGTATGATCAAAGTGTTACTTGCCTGCAATGTTGACGAAGATGATTCGCACTCAAAACTCTTGATAGGTCTACTCGTCACACTCCGGTCAATCTATCGTAAGCAAACAATAGTAACCACACATAAGCAATCACTCAAAAGATCGGAGAGAACGAAGAAAACAAATCGAAAAACATCAAAAACAAGCAAATAACTCTTGCAACATAAAACAATTTCTAACAGTATCAAAATTATGTGAATTTGGCCTTATCAGAAAGTTTAGGTCAAGAGCTTCGCTTTGCAAAAAGAATCAACTCAAACGGAGTTACAGAACTCAAGTTATGAACAAAAGAAGTTTGAATATGAATCTGAACAAATTTCGAAATTTTAAAATTTCAAAAAGTTGACGTGACAGGTTAACTGGATAGGTGAAAACAAGACGAAACTATAGGCGCTGGTTTTATCTAATTTGGATGAACGAGTAAAAAGTTATGGCTATTTGAAAAATCAGGGTCAAGCTGTTTTACGGAAGAAAAATAAGCTATGGAAAAAATACAAAGAAATATACCTTTATAAGGTAGAGAAAAGACAACCGGAGAGGGAAGAAGTGCGCCGGAGAGGAGAAACATATTTTTCTTTAAGGAATCTAGTCAAACCAAAATATTGATTTAACCCGAATCGGATGATTTTTGGAGGCTCTATGGGTCTATATTTATTGGTGGAAAAGAGGCTTAGGATCAAAGGCTAGGCAATGTGGGACTAAATATATACATACGCAGATAAATTTCAAAAGAAGTCATGCGTATTGGGCTAAGACTTCGGCCAGGCCGCGCGCGTGTACATGTTGTTTTCATTTCTATTTTCAATGAAGGAAGAAAGAAAAAAAACCGGAAGGGAAAAGCTGGCTGGGCCTGGCCCATTTAGGAGGAGGGAAAAAGAAAAAAAAACAAAGGAGCGCCCATGCTACTATGCTGCGCACGTGGGCGACAGTTAGTCCCAGGCGCACGCGCAGTTTTTTTTTTTGAAACAGAAAAGGAAATCTGAATAAATAAAACCAAAAGAGAATTTTATATAGGCATATTATATATCAAAATTTTCAGAAAAATATTTCCTACAAGCTGAACATTTTTCTAGAGTCAAATAGAATACACACAAATTCAAATAAAGCAAAGAGTGCTTCTGCTCTAGTAAAATCCAGTAAAATCATTTTAAAAATACCAAAATTAATTCAAATTTATTTCTCTCCAATTTTCTGATGTAGGGAATCATGTTACCCTATTTTCCATATATTTTATTTTTGGAGAAAAATAATTTGAATAAAACTCAAATAACTCCAAATTGAAATAAATTCAAAAGAACTTTGAATTTAATTCTTTGAAACTCCCAACTCGTATTTCATATGTTTTGAAGAAGTCATTTTATCTTCGCTCGTGAAAATCATTGAGTTGCATAAAGTTCCTGGGTTGGAAATATTTTCCAAATGAAATTCAAATATTTTCAACACCTTGTCATTTAAATAAATGGAAGAAGTCATGTCATCTTCTCTCCGTGGTTTTGTGGTGAAAAGAATTTGAATTTACGGAGATCATAAAATGCAAAATGAAAGTTTGGGAAAGTCCTTTTATTCCCTCTCATTTAACTTTCAAAAGTTTCAAACTTCACTCACTTTCACCAATCAATCAAACAATCAATCAAAACTATCTATTTGTTTTAACATTCCAAAATTTAGAATTTTGGGATGTTACAAACTTCACCATAAAATGAATCTCGTCCTCGAGATTCGGAGAGGCTAGAAAGAAATAGGTTAGGGTTTGGGGTCTTCTCAAAATCCATCGATCATCACAAAGTGCAGGGTGCTACCACCCTTAGAAGCATGGTTACGGTTCCATCAAAACTCATATACTCCATCCTTATCGTTGACAGTGTCGGTCTTCTCAGATCGTAAGGATTATTCCTTCTCTGGGCTCTTCTGGTAGTGGCATAACCTTTTCCTCAATTCTTTTGTCCTTTACTCTTGGTAAGGTTATTCCGAGATTGGGTCTTCATAGTCGGCGATGCAGCGCCAATTCTAATCAACTATCGATATCTCATGGTGGTCAACAATTTATGGTTTGTCCTGCGGGGAAAGTGCAGGCTGAACCTCGCCGTATAACCTACGGTTGGCAACAAGCTATCGTGTACAAGGGAAAAAATACCTATACCATTCTAAGGTTTAAACAAGGTTTTGATAAATCGTCTCTCTACTATGGGTAAGTCACTCAGATTTACCATCCCATATAGCAAAGCGAATAATAAGAGTAAGTCGGTATGGTGATCAATCCATCCCGCACCCAAATCATTACCTTGTACATGGTTTAGCGAATCTCGCATTCTAACACTCGGTCATCCTCACAAGCATTGCTGAATTCCTCTTGTCGACGAACCAAGTTTGAAAAAAATCCATTGATTCTGCAAGCCAAACAAACATCTATCGTTCCTTAACAACTCTCAGGTTTTGCGTAAACTCCTATAGAATCGTCGGTTGACAAAGGCATATTCTCTTCTTCTAGGATTTCTCCTTCAACAAGAGTGTGCTTGATTTTCGGCGAGTCCCGGGGCACGTGGGTTATAGCCCATCTCATCACTTAAAATCCTTGAACACATCATCCGGGCGGTGATCGTTATTCCAACATCCAGCTTCCCGTCATTCTTAAATCCATCCAATAGTACTGTCTTCCTTCCTTCTATTCGCACCAAACTAGGACATAATTACTCAGACTCATCATGGAATTTCCATTGGTCCATATTTCCAACATCGTACCTCCTTTATATCCAATAAAACTTCATCTCTTCATCCTTGTGGGATGTCCCACATACCGTGATAAAACTTATACTTGTGAAATCCATACTCCACTTTGTGGAACATCATTATCCTTTCCAGGGTCAAGCGTCCTTACAAGGGAATATTGGCCATCTCCGCATGGCACTTCTTCAACTGGGAAACATGAACACATCATGAACTCCTGACAGTCCTTCGGGTGACTCCAACTTGTTAGCCAATTCTCCCATACGTTCCAAACTCGGTATGGTCCTACAAATCTCGGGGCTAACTTTCCCTTAACTCCAAATCGTTTAACTCCCCACAGAGGGGGCACACGAAGACATGCTCTGTCTCCAATTTCTTAGACTACCTCCTTGCGTTTTTGAGTCTGCATAACTCTTTTGCCTGGACTGAGCTACCTTCAGTCTATCTCGAATCAACTTAACATTCTCTTCTGACTCCTTGATCATATTTAGTCCAAACAAGCGGCGGCCTCCAACTTCATCCCATATCAATGGTGTCCGGCTCCTTCTCCCATACAAAGCTTAAAAGGGCCATCTTCAAACCGACTTGGTAGCTGTTGTTGAATGAGAAACTCCAGCGTAAGGTAGATTATCATCACTACTAGATCCATAATCTAGCGCACACGCTCTCAACATGTCCTTCAAAATCTGATTGACTCTCTTGATTTATCCATCTGTCTGCGGATGAAAGGCTGTACTGAACTCTAGCCTAGTACCCAAAGTCTGGTGCTCCAAAACTTTGAGGTAAACTGTGTTCCTCTACGATGGTCCTCGGAACTCCATGCAGACATCTGATCCTTGTCAAATATATCTTGGCCAACTTCACACTTGCATAGGTGGTTTTCACTGGGATAAAGTGAGCCTCTTTGGTCAAGCAAATCAACTACTACCCAGATAGAATCATATCCCGTTCGGGTTCTGGGAATCCGGTAATGAAATCCATGCCAAGCTTATCCCACTTCCATTCGGGTCTCGGCATAGGCTGTAGTAATCTTGCTGGCTTCTGATGTTCTGCTTTATTCTCTCTGGCATACATCACCTACGACTACATACTCCGCAATATCCTTCTTCATACCAGTCCACCAGAAATGATCCTTCAAATCCCAATACATCTTGGTGTTTCCGGGGTGAATCGAGTATGGTGAGTCATGAGCCTCCTGAAGTATAAACTTCATGATCTTTGCATTATTGGGTATATGTACACTATCCTCAAACCATAAGGTGTCGTGCTCATCCCTACGAAAACCTTCGGCCTTTCCTTTGCTCATCCTCTGTTTTACCTCAACAATATCTTTGTTATCCTTCTGAGCTTCACGGATCTTTCTCAACAATGTAGACTGAACTTCCATTGCTGCAACAAAACCTTTGGGAACAATCTCCAACCGAAGTTCCACGAGATACTCGGTAACTCCTTTGATAATCCTCCGATTATGAGGGTATTCGTCCTTGTTTTCTTTATGGTTGTGTCCTATTTCTCCACAAAGCTTGCATGCACTTTCTCCATATCATTTCCATAAGGCCTCAATTTCTGGGACACAAGCCAAGGCTTTAACAAAGTCCACTTAAATTCTTTCCAACTGGTTACTCCTTGCCATCTATTGATGGTTTGGTACATCCTCTACCAAGTAGCAGCACCTCTTTCAAAGAACAGAAGAGCATGCTGAGCCATATCCTTTCTGACTATAGGGTTATTCTCCATTTGATTCTTCCATGTTCTCAATCCATCGGTCCGTCCCCAAATTGACTCAACGGTCAGAAAAATACAAGCTCATCTCCATTCATCCTCTAATGAGTCCATGGGTTTTGGGGTAAGGATAAGATAAGGTTGGAGAGAGAGGGATGCACACAATACAAACACAAGTTTTGAAAAGACAGATTTTTTTGTGGCTGTCAGAAAAACATCAAACAAATAACAGCTCACAAACGTCGCATCTAACGTAGGTATATAACAGGGGTTTGGTCTTCTAAAGGTCAATAAATCTTCGAAGTCGTAAAACTCTTCAAGTCTTGTTCATGTCTCCGATGGCTTCTTCCAAACGTGCTTGTCCTGCTCAAGTTCTTTTGCGGATCATCTCTGTTGACGCTTGAAGTCTCGCGACGTCCTTTAATATTTTCGGAGTTGCATTCCAAACTTACGGTTTCATCAACCTTGATATGAACGATGATCCTCGTGCTTGAGTTCCTGACAAATCTTTGATGTCTCAAGGTTTTGCTCCTCAGCTTGTCTACTTTCAGTTTCAGGTTCCTGAATTCTTCATGAATTGCCTCCTTGTCAAATACGGCTTCCTGCAGATCCATCTTAAACTTCTTGATGTAATACTCCAGATCCTGGTGATGCACCAGCTATGTTAAAACTGCATCCTTCGCTGACAGATGCTCCTTCAGCTTTCTACCATCCAATTCTTCAATGCATATGCATGCTTAACTCAGCACGGTGACAATAGCATAAACGGGCGATGACATCTTGGATAGCCGTGCTTCTGCTCTTTTCATTTCCATGAGCTATCTCTCCATAGTTGATATCTCCTGACTTAGGGTTTCCTTGGCAAAACTTTGAGTTCTGATGCTCCATGTTCCGGTCTTTCTCCGATATACCTTGATCTCGGGTATTGACAGATTCCATATTCTGCCAAGTTCCATAAGGGTAGCCTTCCTGGTCATAAAAATCTGGGAATTCTTCACATCCTTCAAAATCTCCTAGTCTTCGGAGTCTTCAAAGTTGTAGTTTCCATTTACACGGTAAAATCCTCTTCATTCCAAATGGTCTTAGTTGTCCGATATCTTGTCTCTTTGGAGTGGTCTCATCGGTCAAATCTTCGAGTGGTCAAAAGGGAAAAGGGTATGGTCTCACTAAAAGGGAATATTTGAATAAGCTCAGAAGAGAAGAGAGGTAAAAGATCTTTTTGAAAATGAAGTTGTAGAGAAAAATATTTCCTATGGGCTTGTCAGTTTCTAGGGTCACGTCCTACAGTCAACATGTGCTCTGATACCATCTTGTAGCGACCCGACCGAATGGATCAAGTCTACGTGCTTAGTGTCATCCCCGGATCGGTATCTTTGACACACACGATTACTCGAAGGATTTATAACAGAGGTAAATCACATGTATAAAGTAACATAAATACTATTACCTCAATCCAAAATTTAGCGGAAGCTTAACAAGGTTGTGGATTCCCATCAACACCAACGGTAAAGTTGAGTATAGGAAATCGTAACCCTAACGTATCACTTACTCGTTATGCGAAAAGTGCGCAACATGAAAAGTTGCAGCCCGAAACGGGTCGACACATGGAATATCTTTGGCAAAGTAACACATAGAGAATAATGAAGGAATAAGCCTATACTACATGCATATATGGCTGGTGGAAAGCTCTATGTTTACAGTTTTGCGAAAAGCCAATTTTTCCCTACTGCAAAGGAATAAATTTATTTAACTATCATGGTGGTTGTTAAATATTGAGAATGGTTGACAGCATTCTCAATCCCAATTAAAAGTACTCATTAAAACCCAAACAAATTATATTAAGTAACGTGATGAGATCAACAGGATAATCCAAGAACTAGATACTCAAGATGTCCATAACCGGGGACACGGCTAATCATGATTAGTTTATACACTCTGCAGAGGTTTGCGCACTTTTCCCCACAAGACTCGATCGCCTCCTTTTGGTTTCTCGTACTGCAGGGTGTTTGAGAAACGGATGACCGAGACATAGTCTTTCAGAAGCGCTAGCACCTTACAACGGGTAGACCGGTACACCTACAGCCCCTACATCTGCTAGTCCACCACTATAAGAGTTCACACGACTTACTCAACTATGCCAGAGCCCATAATGGCTTGTGGCTGCACACGGAAGTTTCTAGTTTGAATAATCTCATGATCCCTTTGAGCCTGGGTGGCGGTCCCAAAAAAAAACAGGCAATCACTGGATACCCTAGGTGCCTCAATCCACCCAGATGTGTGTTTAAGTTGCCACTTGTATTACCATCTCTTCGCCGAACTAGTGCACCTATACAATTTACCATTGTATTGGGTGTGTTGGGGACACAAGAGACTCTTTGTTATTTGGTTGCAGGGTTGCTTGAGAGAGACCATCATCATCCTAGGCCTCCCACGGATTGATAAACCTTAGGTCATCCACTTGAGGGAAATTTGCTACTGTCCTACAAACCTGTGCACTTGTAGGCCCAACAACGTCTACAAGAAGAAGGTTGTGTAGTAGACATCACTAGCCACCATGCCTCGAATTTGCGGGTTCCTAACGGCCCCCTAGGTTGGACCCCTGGATTAAAATCAGTATCAATAAGAAATGGCCGGTGATCAGATTTATCAAACTCCGCATTTGAAACAGCGAAACCAGGGAACAAGTTTGCCCATTGCATATTCCCCACTGCTCGATCCAAACGCTCATGTATGTTGCCTCTATGCCATGAGAACAGGTCACCTTTATAACCAAGGTTATCTAGTCCACAATCGGACAAAGCATCGAACATTTGCATACTTCTTTGTGGTCTTGCAACTCCACCCTCCTTCTTGTGTGCATGTAGTATTTCGTTTAAATCGCCTCCCACTAGCCACGGCAAATTTATCATTGCATGTAACTCCATAAGTAATCCCAGGACAAGTGCTTCCTTTCTCCACTCGGCTCTCCATAGAAACCCGTGAAGCACCACCCATTGACACTTGCTTCATTAATTCGGATGTCAATGTAATTAGCCTGAACTTCAAAAGATGTGACTCCCAATCCTGTGTACCAGAACATCACTAGACCACCGCTTCTTCCATCACTTTCCGCTACCGCCAAGCTTCAGACAAAAAAAGCACATCCGGCCTCACCCACCCTTGGACCCCAAGAGTGCACAAACAGCCGCGGGCTTGCTCATCCCACGACAGTTCCAACATAATATTTTCATTGCAACCGGTCAAGCCCCAGCACGGAACTCCGTCCTCGGTAATTGAAACAATCACGCCCAACGGCCAGGTACCAAAACACCACCACTAGAAACGCAACAATCTGAATAGATTGAAGTACAACTTTCTTCACGTGACCTTCAAAATCTCATGCTTGAGATGTTCATCCGATCCAGTCGATTGAATAGACGGATTGATCTATCACAGATTCCAGCAACAAGGCGGCAGAACTCGTAGTAGAGAGACAAAACCAGCGACGGCACCTCACGGCAACATCCTGGGACAACAAACCAGCCACGACACCTTCCAGCGCCGCCCTGGGACAGAGAACACCGTCCCCCGCGCCGCCCGCGAAGGCGGCCGTCGGACCAGCGGAACCCTAAGTCGCCAGGAGTCGCCTCGGGAGAGAAAGCAACAGCGAAATAGTTACACGGTGTTTGCTACACATCCAAACAAGTATCTAAATTCTCATAGCCCCGATTTTAGAAACTTCCATTTTATTTATCTGGGTGTACAGAGAACACCAGAAGTAACAAAAATTACAATCAAATTTGATTGTTCTGCGAGAGGCGATCACTTAACAAAAACCACTTATACATAGTGCTTTTTTTTTGCATATTGCAATGAAAATGTGATGATATGTTGGTCGAAAGTTTTATTATCGAAGCAATTTGTGAGCCAAGGTTTGACATGGGCAGGTCCTTGCTAACTTTGTGTTGGCTGCAGGAATCTAGAAAGGATTCCGACTGAGAATGCAACCAACATGTCTAACATGCAAGGATTGAAGTGGAGATGAGGTCGTCAAATAAAAGCGTATTTGTGTCTTTGGCATTGTTGAAATTGCCACCTGAATTGGTGGCCAAGGATTTGCAGCTCATGGGGGTTGGATTGCATAGATGATGGACTGCATTCGCTCGCCGAAACCGATCAGTTGTCTGAGGCAGCACCAGGAGTTGATCCGGTGACCGAGCTAGCCATCGTCTTTGTTCTTGCTGCTCCGAAGTTTGATATTTCATACACTTATAGCTCTTAATACGTCTTTTGCATGACAATTCCTACTCCTTGCATTGACATCAATTCATGGGCATCTCCATAGCCCGTTGATTAGCTGCACCGATGTGAAACTATCTTCCTTTTTTGACTTCTACTTATTAATCTCTACCACCACATTCTATTTCACTCATAATGTTATATCCATGGCTTGCGCTCAAGTATTGCGTGGGGGTTGAAAAACTGAAGCGCGCTAAAAAGTACTCCCACCGTCCGAAAATACTTGTCCGAGGAATGGATGTATCTAGATGTATTTTAGTTCTACATACATCCATTTGTATCCATTTCTATGACGAGTATTTCGGACGGAGGGAGTATGAATCAATTGCTTAGCTTGTCATCGGGGTTGTGCATGATAACTACTTTGTATTAAGAAGATGGAGCATGACAAGACTATATGATTTTATAGGCATAATGTTCTTTAGCATTTTTATTTTGAAAGACATGATTGTTTGTTAGTATGCACGAGTATTGATGTCTTTATATCAAATTATAGACTATTGCTTTGAATCATTCGGATCTTAATATTCATACCATAAAAGAAAAATTGCATGACGAACATGTTAGGTAGCATTCCACATCAAATATTCTATTTTTATCAATTACCTACTCGAGGACGAGCAAGAATTAAGCTTGGGATGCTTGATACGTCTCCAACATATCTATAATTTTTTTTATTGTTCCATGCTATTATAGTATTATATTGGATGTTTTATATGCAATTATATATCATTTTCTTGGACTAACTTATTAACCTAGTACCCAAAGGTCGATTGCAGTTTTTGCTTGTGGCTTTTCAGAAAATCAGTACCAAACCGAGTCCAAACTCTACGACACTTTTTAATGATTTTTTCTGAACCAAGAGAGACCCTAGAAGGTTCGGGGGGAGACCACAAGAGCCACGAGGGAGCGACAAGCTCGCTAGGAGCGCCCCCCGGGCTCGTGGGCCCCTCGTGGCACCTATTGACTTAATTCCACCTCTATAATTCTCAAATATTCCCATTATACCAGAGAGCCACCCGAAACACTTTTTCCGCCGGCCGCAAGTCTTTGTTCTTCCGTGATCCCATCCGGTACTTTCTGTCGGAGGAATTGATCACAAAGGGTTTCTACATCAACCTTACTGCTCTTTCGATGATGCGTTAGTAGTTCACCACAGACCTATGGGTCCATAGCTAGTGGCTAGATGACTTCTTCTCTCTCTTTGATCTTCAAGACCATGTTCTCCTCGATCTAATTGGAGTTCTATCCGATGTAATCTTCTTTTGCGGTGTGTTTGGTGGGATCCGATGAATTGTGGGTTTATGATCTGAATATTCATGAGAAATATTTGAGTCTTCTCTGAACTTATTTATGCATGATTATTATAGCTTTGTATTTACATCGATCTATCCGTTTGGTTCCGCCAACTAGATTGATTTATCTTGCAATGGGAGAGGTGCTTTGTAATGGGTTCAATCTTGCGGTGCTCTAGCCCAAAGGATGTAAAGGAACAAACACGTTTTTGTATTGTTGCCATTGAGGTTAAAGGAACAAACCTAATTCCACCACCGCAGCCTTCTGTACCCGTGAGATCCCATCTTGGGGCCTTTTCCGGGGCTCCGCCGGAGGAGGCATCAATCACGGAGGACTTCTACATAAACACCATAGCCTCTCCGATGATGTGTGAGTAGTTTACCTCAGACCTTCGGGTCCATAGTTATTAGCTAGATGGCTTCTTCTCTCTTTTGGATCTCAAACCAATGTTCTCCCCTCTCTTGTGGAGACCTATTCGATGTAATCTTCTTTTGCGATGTGTTTGTTGAGACCGATGAATTGTGGGTTTATGATCAAGTTTATCTATGAACAATATTTGAATCTTCTCTGAATTCTTTTATGTATGATTGGTTATCTTTGCAAGTCTCTTGAATTATCAGTTTGGTTTGGCCTACTAGATTGATCTTTCTTGCAATGGGAGAAGTGCTTAGCTTTGGGTTCAATCTGTTGTGTCCTTTCCCAAGGATGTGAGGGGCAGCAAGGCACGTATTGTATTGTTGCCATCGAGGATAACAAGATGGGATTTATATCATATTGCATGAATTTATCCCTCTACATCATGTCATCTTACTTAAAGCGTTACTCTGTTCTTATGAACTTAATACTCTAGATGCATCTTTGGATAGCGGTCGATGTGTGGAGTAATAGTAGTAGATGCAGGCAGGAGTTGGTCTACTTGTCTCGCACGTGATGCCTATATACATGATCATACCTAGATATTCTCATAACTATGCTCAATTCTGTCAATTGCTCAACAGTAATTTGTTCAGCCACCGTAATACTTATGCTCTCGAGAGAAGCCTCTAGTGAAACCTATGGCCCCGGGTCTATTTTCGATCATATTTAATCTCCGACAACAAGTTATTTCTAGCGTCGTCTTTATTTTACTTTCTTTATTTTGCATCTTTATCATAAAAATACCAAAACTATTATCTTATCATATCTATCGGATCTCACTCTAAGTAAGTGACCGTGAAGGGATTGACAACCCCTTTATTGCGTTGGTTGCGAGGATTTATTTGTTTGTGTAGGTGCAAGGGACTCGTGCGTGGCCTCCTCTTTGGATTGATACCTTGGTTCTCAAAAACTGAGGGAAATACTTACGCTACTTTGCTGCATCACCATTTCCTCTTCAAGGGAAAACCAACGCGGTGCTCAAGAGGTAGCAAGAAGGATTTCTGGCGCCGTTGCCGGGGAGTCTACGCAAAAGTCAACATACCAAGTACCCATCACAAACTCTTATCTCCCACATTACATTATTTGCCATTTGCCTCTCGTTTTCCTCTCCCCCACTTCACCCTTGCCGTTTTATTCGCCCTTTTTCGTCCGCCTTCTTCCCGTATGTATCTTTGTTTGTGTTTCCATGTGCCTTCTATTTGCTTGCATCTTTGCTTGCTAAAAATCTATTGATATGGATCCACTTAAAGTGTTCTACTTGGATCATCTTCGATCCTTATGCTTCGTCTTTGAAACCCCAACTAGCCTAGTTGATGGGAAATCTTTAGATGAGCATGCTCATTTTGTGCGCCACCGTTTGTGCGAAAAGGAAACTCTTATGGAATCACATAAACAGATTGTTGTGTTATGCTTGGAATCTTTGTGAAATTCATGATTTTACTTGTTGCTCTAAGAACCCTAAAAAACACCTTCCCAACCTATATGAGTTTAATGAAAATGAAATCTTATCTTCTTATGCAAAGGGTGTTTATAGTTACTATGATATCGAACAAATTGAAGAATTTGTTGCTTTTAAGGGTGCTTATGAAGTCGCTTCTTTGATTGAAAAGTATGATATTACTCTCTTAATCTGAAAATTTTGACATACTTAAATATTGCTATGAAAACTATGCTCATAATGTCTATATCAAAGAATTTATTGAGAGAATGACTGTTGCTTTGGAAGAAAATAATGATATGCATGAATCTATAGATAATTATGATTCCGATTATTTGATTGAAATATCCCTTGATGAACATGATGCTTGCTATCCTTGTGGCCATGATGCCAATATTTATGTAGATGAATTTGCTATAATTCCTTACGTTAAACATGAGAATGTTGCTATTGCACCCATACTTGGTAGTTCTTTCGATGAAAAGCATGATTGCAATAATTTTACTATAAATTTTCTTAATGTCAATTGTGCTAATAATATGCAAAACCCTAAGCTTGGGATGCTAGTTTTTCTATGTCTACTACTTGTTGCAATGATCATGATTGGGGTGATTCTTCTTATGATCTTGAAATTTTATTTAAGCCTCATGATGAATATGAGACTGATAATAGTGTTTGCAATAATATTGAAAGTGGGTTTGGAAGAGTGTCAACTTTAGATCCCACATATTTGGAGAATGTTCAATCTTATGGTATTTTTTATAAAAGTGGGTTTGGAGAGGTCATGACTTTAGTTAATGATAATCCCACTATTTCGGAAGAGTGTCAACTTTGCATGCATGTGGATCATGTGGAGAAAATTTTATGTGATAGCTATATTGTTGAATTTGATTATGATCCCACATGTAATTATTATGAGAGAGGAAAATATGGTTGGATAAATTTTCATGTTACTAAATTACCTCTCGTTATGTTGAGATTGCTATTGTTTCTTTCTTCTTCCTTGCATATGCTAAATCTTGCTTGTCTTGCTAATTTGTTTTCCTATAAAATGCCTATGCATAGGAAGTATGTTAGACTTAGATGTGATTTTCACATGTTTTATGATGCTCTCTTTGTGCTTCAATTCTTATCTTTCATGTGAGCATCATCGAAATTATCAATGCCTAGCTATGGCGTTAAGCGATAGCGCTTGTTGGGAGGCAACCCAATTTTATTTTTAGTTTTTTGCTTTTTTGCTTCTGTTTAGGAATAAATATTTGATCTAGCCTCTGTTTAGTTGTGTTTTTATGTTTTAATTAGTGTCTATGCCAAGTTTAACCTATAGGATCTTCTTGGATGATAGTTATTTGATCTTGCTGAAAATTCCAGAAACTTTCTGTTCACGAAAATAATTGTTAAAAATCACCAGGACGAGATAAAATATTGATTCCAATTGCTTCTGATCAATAAACAAATTGTCTAGGTCATCCTATTTTGGCTGAATTTTGGAGTTCCAGAAGTTTGCGTTAGTTACAGATTACTATAGACTGTTCTGTTTTTGACAAATTTTGTTTTTCGTGTGTTGTTTGCTTCTTTTGATGAATCTATGGCTAGTAAAATATTTTATAAACCATAGAGAAGTTGGAATACAGTAGGTTTAACACCAATATAAATAAAGAATGAGTTCATTACAGTACCTTAAAGTGGCGTTTTCTTTTCTTTCGCTAACGGAGCTCATGAGATTTTCTGTTAAGTTTTGTGTTGTGAAGTTTTCAAGTTTTCGGTAAAAGATTTGATGGATTATGGAACAAGGAGTGGCAAGAGCATAAGCTTGGTGATGCCCATGGCACCCCAAGATAATCTAACGACACCAAAAGCCAAATCTTGGGGATGCCCCGAAGGCATCCCCTCTTTCGTTTACTTCCATCGGTAACTTTACTTGGAGCTATATTTTTATTCACCGCATGATATGTGTTTTGATTGGAGCATATTGTATTATTTGAGTCTTTTCTTTTTAGTTTACCACAATCGTCTTTGCTGGACACACTTTTTGAGAGAGATACACATGATTCGGAAATTATTAGAATACTCTATGTGCTTCACTTATATCTTTTGAGCTATATAGTTTTTGCTCTAGTGCTTCACTTATATCTTTTAGAGCACGGTGGTGGTTTCGTTTTATAGAAACTATTATTCTCTCATACTTCACTTATATTATTTTGTAGAGCTTTCATATACTTATAGCTCTAGTGCATCCGTTGCATGGTAATCCCTACTCCTCATGTTGACATCAATTGATGGGCATCTCCATAGCCCGTTGATTAGCCTCGTCAATGTGATACTTTCTCCTTTTTTGTCTTCTCCACACAATCCCATCATCATATTCTATTCCACCCATAGTGCTATACCCATGGCTCGCGCTCATGTATTGCGTAAAGGTTGAAAGAGTTTGAGATTATTTGAGTATGAAACAATTGCTTGGCTTGTCATCGGGGTATAGAAGTTGGGAACATCTTTGTGTATGAAAATGAAGCATAGCCTAACTATATGATTTTGTAGGGATGAACTTTCTTTGGCTATGTTATTTTGAGATGACATAATTGCTTTGATTAGTATGCTTGAAGTATTATTATTTTTATGTCAATATGAACTTATGTTTTAAATCTTTGGATCTGAATATTCATATCACAAGTAAGAAGATTTATATTGAAATTATGCCAAAGTATCACTCTGCATCAAAAATTCTTTTTATCATTTACCTACTCGAGGACGAGCAGAATTAAGCTTGGGGATGCTTGATACGTCTCCAACGTATCTATAATTTTGATTGCTCCATGCTACTTTATCTACTGTTTTAGGCAATATTGGGCTTTATTATCCACTTTTATATTATTTTTGGGACTAACCTATTAACCGGAGGCCCAGCCCATTTGTTGTTTTATGCCTATTTCAAAGGTTTCGAGGAAAAGGAATATCAGACGGAGTCAAAACGGAACGAAATCAACTGGAGAAGTTATTTTTGGAAGGAAACCCACCTGATGGACTTGGACCGCACGTCAGAAGATAC